>OY757929.1:78095068-78222568 GCA_963585895.1 Sepioteuthis lessoniana
AGTATAAAATGAAATATGAACTGGAGTCCATTTCCTCAGATAAGTGATTGTCATTTCACATTAGTTATATATCTGGAGGTGCTCAGGTATAATGATTATTATTGTAGGAAATGGACATGGGGAACTGAGTTCAAATCTTGAACTTGGCTCTTTGCCTTTCACAGAGCACTAATACCCTTGAGAAAAGTGTGCAGCAATTCTCCCTCCAGCTATGAGTAAATAGTAGGACAGACTACGTTCTATAACCTTAGTATGGTAACCATATTTACCAACCCCCTCCGCTCGGGCAGGATATGACACAAGGTCAATTTTTAAGTGGAGTTTAACAGGTTTGAATTCAGAGTTTTCCTTCACCTAGACTGGTTGCCTCACCAAGGCTGAAGAACCTAGTCTGACCAACTATTTACCCATAGCTGGAGGGAGAATAATTGGATTCATACCTTTCCCAAGGGTATTAGTGCTATGTGAAATACAATCAGCTTCATTCAGGATTTGAACTCGTATCGCCATGTCCATTTCCTATGACGATAACCATTATACCACGGGCACCTTAGTATGGTAACTGGTTGAAGAGAAGGATAACTCTGAATTCAAACTTGATAAATGATGCTTAAAAAAAATTGACCTTGTGTCACATCCTGCTCATGCAAAGGACTTGGTAAATATACATAAATCATGTTATGATGATAGATTTTCTCATTACTCAATTCTCCATTTCTATGTAATGACATATTATATACATATATAGAAGTACTCAAATGGCATTTCTGATTTTATCACCAACTCCTTTTGCATATATATTTAGCCATTATGACATGAAGACTGCCTCTCTCTATCTCATGATATATATATGTATATTTACTAATCTAATATCTACCAGCATTCACGGTTACCAGAAAAAAAGAAAAAAAAACCCGCCAGGAACAAGAGATAAAAATATCTCTAACCACCGCCCAGGGAAAAAAGAAAAAAATATTATAGGACAAAAAGAAAGAAAAGGCCAACCCTGTCACACCACTTGAAAAAAATCAAGAGATATGCAGTCAGTTGGTCAAAGCTAAAACCCTCCGTAAACACTGCAATGCTACAATTACAAGAGTGCTCAACACGAGTGGAGCCAATTATAAAATTAACTTAAATCGCGAGTCGGAAATCTCCTACTAAAGTTTCACCTTAACGGATCATCAGGAAGTCTAATCCCGACCGGATTAGACTTCCTGATGATCCGTTAAGGTGAAACTTTAGTAGGAGATTTCTGACTTGTGATTTAAGTTGATTTTTTATATATATATATATATATATATATATATATATATATATATATAAGGTGTTCTTCAATCCAGTAAATCTGGAATAGGGAACAATTCAGTCTTTCTCTAGCCTCTTTCTCTCTCTCCTGTCTGGTTGTATTTTATTTTCTTGTTGGATCTGATAAAATCCTGTTAAAATTATTTTGGAGTTTTGATTCATATCAATGTTTTTAATAGGATGGAAATAAATTTATTATCCTAATGTGACTGAATACTGTATTTTTTCTTGAAATGATATATATATATAATCATGGATGGTGAATATCTCTTGCAGAAATTTGGAAGTCTCAGTAAAATCCTTGCAATTCTTTGAAATAGAACTGTTTTTGAGTTTTATTTGCTTCACTTAAGACTGAACCTTACAACTTGAATCTTCCTTTTCACTGCTCTGAACAATGATTGATTTTCTCAGCTTACTTCATTGTTTTCATATTGGAAATAATCATATCTCCTGAGAGTATTTTTCTGCTCTGATAATAGCCATAAACCTCTCTTCAATAGAAATTTTTATTGATGAAATTATCATAATTTTTATCTTAATTATTAAATTACTACTGTCACAAAATAAAACGATGTATCAACTTCATTATTGACCAGCAAAAGACTTCATTTTGCCATTGCTCATATACGTACTTACATATATATATATAGGAAAAATGAAAAATAAATCCGACAATATGAAAATGTTTAGAGATAAAAACACTAGGTCTTCAGAGTATGATTTTATTTGTAGAAATATTTTCCAATGTTAAATGTTTCGGTTTTTAGATCTTCATCAGGGCATGTAAAAACCAAACCATTTTATGTTGGCAAATATTTCTACAAATAAAACCATACTCAAAATACTTGGTGCTTTTTTATCTCTGTACATTTTCATATATATATATATATATATATATATTAAATGTTTGATCTGGGTTTTTTTTGTTTTTAATGGTATATCAACCTTCAGGGGTTATTTAATGCCAAAGCCATACTTGTAGAAGAACAGTAGTGATACAATTTAATTCATAGCTGGAGGAATAAGAAAGGTTCCTTCTTTTCCCAATGGTATTAGTCCAAAAGTGAACATAATAGTGCAACCAGAGTTCAAACTCACTTACTCACCAAATCAAACCAACTTTAGTTGAGGGATAAGCGGGTTCATGCCTTTCCCAAGGGTATTAGTCCTAAAGTGAACATAATAGTGCAACCAGAGTTCAAACTCACTCACTCACCAAATCAAACAACTTCAGTTGAGGGATAAGCGAGTTCATGCCTTTCCCTAGGATATTAGTCCTAAAGTGAACATAATAGCGCAACCAGAGTTCATACTCCTTTACTACAATATTGCAGTTCAGCACATTAGTCTGTAGGGCATGTGGACTTCCCCATATTTTGATAGGACTCTTGACTTTGATAGAAAAAAAAATGATCATCTGGTGAGCAGTTACACTACCACAAGAGAAAGCAGGAGATTTATTGTATTCTCTTTATTTGTGGGTACAAAGATTTAGTCATTTGACCTAATTTCTCATACCAGTTGACAAAGCAAATGCCAGTTTTTATGATAGCCCTTTGACACCAAACTGGATTTCCAAATTAAAAGTTTGTTCTAATCCGGGAATTTGATACTACTTAATTTTGCTTCCGGCCGCAGGATATTTAGACTGCTTATTACATCATTACAATATTGCCCGCTCAAATTCAGCTTTTGTGCAAACAATTTTATCTTAAAATGCTTATATGTATTTAGACACCATAGTATTATTGACATAATGTCTCTCTCTCTCTCTCTCTATATATATATATATATATAAATAATGGAAATAAATCTCATAGTATGAAGAAAATAAAAAATTTCTTTATATGTATACAAAATAGAAATTTTTCTTCATATATATATATATATATATATATATATGTGTGTGTGTGTGTGTGTATGTATGTGTGGTTTTCTTGTTTTCTTACCATGGAATGTATAGATAGTTCTACTTTTGACCATTATTTAACAAATTTTATCTGAACGAATAATTGCTGCCGAAATACATACAATATCTATATATATATATATAGTAGAGTAAAGTAAAGTTGGCGACTGTTGTTGAGGACTACCCAAAGGCTCCCTTTTCATTAGCTACTACACCGAGATGTTGGAGAGGATGCTACTCCTTTCTCTGGATTGCTCCACTTTACTTTTGATCTGTACCTTATAATGCTGAGTTAAGCAAGGCAGCATCAAATACCATCTTTTTTGAGTTTTTGGTATGACTTGACCTGGTATTGAACTCCAGTCTCCATGGCTATTGGTGAACACTCTACCCCCTATAGAATATATAAGACTGAAATTCTCATTAATTCTTTTGACCCTTCAAATTCTATTTATCTGTCTCCTTACAATCTATCTCTGTCGTTTGTACCTACCTATTTATACAGGTTTTGGTTTCTTTGTTTTATGGCAAAATTCTGTGTTGTATTTTTTTGTCTTTTAAGGTATAAAAATGCCATTCAATGAAAAAAAACGGGGGGTGCATTTAAACATCTTTTTTTTGCAGTGAGTGGCATTTCCATACCTGAAAATAAAACAAAAATGAATCAAACATTACACATAGAATTCTGAGTTGTTTTTACTCATACTGTTAAAATTGATCAAGTTATTTGACGATGAAATGACTTCTATTTTTCTGAAATACCCTGTATATTAGATTTTCGTTAAATGGTTCACTGGGAAACATACATTCACAGTTTTCATGGTAAATAGTAGAGCAGAGTGTACTCTTTAACCTTGGTATGGCAAGGAAAAATATGAAATGAAACCATTTGTACTCTACTTCAAAATTGACCTTGTGTTGGATTAGTCACAGGGGTCTGGGTTAATACATATATTCATTTTTTGCATCTAAATCTTAAAAGCCCCAAACAATATTTTGTGGAAAACCAAGTCCAAATAATTAGCCAATATTTTCCCTGTTTAAAACCATTTTCAAAACAATAAACGAGACTATGTAATCAATATTCTTTGTTCATCTGACAATCATATCTCGTCCGCTCTCTTCTCCAGCCTGGAAGACAAATGACAAGAGTGTTTTCTATCTAAGAAATTAAAACAAAATTATGGCCGCATTTAAATTGACATTTAATTGTAACTTACTGAACTGCACGCTCACATTCCTAACACAAGTCAACCCGAAAGCACTTTGACCAGCTTTAAGTAGAACATAAACAGTAAATAAATTACTACTTAGCTCTTCACAGAACTCCGTCCTCTTTTCTTCATAAAATCTGGCATGACACCCATTGTTCTCTGAAGTAAGATCATTTTGTATTTCATTGCTCTGTGGTTGACATTTTAATGTTACAAGTGTTTGATTGACCCTCTCTGGTGAAGATTACACTGTCCTAGTTTTAATTTGGTTTTCCCTTTTGGCAAAAGCATAACAATAAGAATTCAAAACATTCTGCTAGCACTTTCATGTTCTAACGACAGGAGTTAGTTTTACTTGCACAGGGTGTGCCACCTATTTGAGATTACACCTTTAATAGTCCATCCAGATATATACTTGCCCAGTCGGCTGGGGCTGTAGAATACATCGACTGTTCCTCTGCAGAGGGGTAAGACCCCCTCCCCCAATGGGTGTCCTGGATATAAAACTATCTGATGGTAAGGTTCCAGTAATACTAGAGCTTTGGGGAATGCAGAGTACCCCTTCATTGCCATTGCTCCCAGGTCCCCTGTGGCTCAGAGTGGTAGTACCTGATATGGTCCAATCTATGGTTCAAATAGAACTTGTGTACTTATGCTAAACTGAATTGTTTGAAATAGATCTGTTTTTGACACTGAAACTGCATACTTATGCTATCTTGAGCTGTTTGAAATAGAACTAAACTGTGTTGTTTGAAATAAAACTGTTTTTGACATTGAAACTGTGTACTTATGCTAAGCTGAATTGTTTGAAATAGAGTTGTTTTGACATTTAACTGAACTGTTTAGACATTTAACTGTAAACAAAAACTATACTTATACTAAATTGAATTGTTTGAATTTTAAATCGGCGTTAAGTGAACAGAAAAGAGTTGATACACTGTTAAACAAAAAAATCAACCAGATATATACAAGGTTCAGCTGAATGATCTCACTGGTGTAGAATATAAATGAATTAAGCAGCCTGAATTTTATTCATATTCACTTTTACTCCAAGAAAGAACAGCCCAGTTGGCTGGGACTCAAGAATACACTGACTTCATCTCTAAAGAGGGGTAAGACCCCCACCCCTCTTCAATAAGTGTCCTGGGTTGGAGCTTTGGGGATTGCAGACTACCTCTTCATTGCCATTGCTCCCAGGTCCACTCTGATCCAGTGTTGTAGCACTTGAAAGGGTCTTATCTATGGGTCAAATCGAACTGTTTGACATTTAAACTGACTATAAACAAATGACTTACACTAAATTGAATTGTTAGTGATACATAACAATACTTGGAACCATTTAACTGTGTGCAAATGAATAAGTGATGTTGAATAGAATAATTAGTGTTAAATAGCAATACTCGTAACCACTTTGCTATCTGCAAACAAAGTATTAATATTGAATAGAATTGAGTGTTAGATAGCAAAAATTGAAACCATTTAACTGTTTCAAAACAATACTAATGCTAATATGCCACCAAATTAGTTCTAACTCATTTAAAAATGAAACAAAATAATCTGTTACATATCATATATATATCTATTCATTGTGCAAACAAATGTCTAATGTTAAATTGTTACTGTTGTACAACAATACTGAGTGCAAAAAAAAGGAGCTCTAGTTTCTTTAAAAATGTTATGAACAAAATGTATTTACAAATCATATAATTAATATATGTATGAAGAGGATTTGACATTAAATACCCTGCAAGGTTTGATATGCCATAAAACTAAACCAAACTACAAAAAAGAACATTATTTGTCATGTCATGAGGAGGTGCCTGTGGTGTAATGGTTATCGTCATAGGAAATGGACACGGTGACACAAGTTCAAATTCTGGACGAGATTGATTGCATTTCACATAGCACTAATACCCTTGGGAAAGGTATGAATCCAATTATTCTCCTTCCAGCTATGGGTAAATAGTAGGGCAGACTATGTTCTCCAGCCTTGGTGAGGCAACTAGTCTAGGAGAAGGAAAAACTCTGAATTCAAACCTGTTAAACTCTGCATAAAAATTGACCTTGTGTCATATATTGCCCGAGCGGAGGGGTTGGGTAAATATGATTATTTGTCATGAGACAAAACAATCTGATGGTCAGGTTCCAGTAATGCTGGAGCTTTGGGGAATGCAGAGTACCCCTTCATTGTAATCAGTCCCAAGTCTACTCTGGTCTGGAGTTGTAGCACCTGATAGGGTCCTCTCTGTAGGTAAAATAAAACTATATTGCATACTTATGCTTACTGAATTGCTCTAACTAGAACTGTTTTGACATTTAAACTGTATACTTATGCTAAGCTGAATCGTTTGAAATAGAACTGTTTTTGTAACTGTTTTCTACATTGAAACTGTACTTTTGCTATACTGAATTGTTTGAAATAGAACTGTTTATTTGTATAAAAATGGATTTGGCATTAAGTAACCTACAAAGGTTGATATGCATTTTGTTTTGTTATGTCATCACTTGGTTTTAAAGATTATATTGTCCAAATGGTTACCTTCATGAGCCAGATTTATCCCACAGCTTCACCCAGAAGTTTTTCAATGCTTGTTGCCTTCCTCTGGTATTGCTGTGACTTCATGAGATATAATATCTTTCAGTTTGTCTGTTGCCCTCAGTCTACGTTTAGAGACTTGAGACATCTCCAGAGGGAGTAATTATGTTTGGATAGACCTGGTCAATGAAATAACTGCTGGGTTGCAATGATTGAGTCAGCATTTTTTGAATAGGTTTTAATAACAAATACACAAGGATCATCATACTTCTCTCTGATGGCAATTGGGAGAGCTGGGCTGCTATTGCTCAAAAGCATAACTAACACCCTCTCAAGGCTACTAGCCGCTATTTTAAATTATGGAGAGCATTCTACTTGAAACTGTAGGCAATATTTACCACAGATTGCCATTTATACTGCATCCTGTTTTTCATCCATAACTACTTTCTTATCTTTGGGTCAAATAGAACTATTTGATAATATACTCTACTTGAAACCATACAACTGTATACAAATGTATGAATAAAATTGAATAGAATTATTAGTGTTACATAACACTCAGCATTATCATATTTACCAACATCTCCGCTTGGGTAGGATATGACACAAGGTCAATTTTTAAGCGGAGTTTAACAGGTTTGAATTCAGAGTTTTCCCTCTCCTAGACTAGTTGCCTCACCAAGGCTGAAGAACCCAGTCTGCCCTACTATTTACCCATAGCTGGAGGGAGAATAATTGGATTCATACCTTTCCCAAGGGTATTAGTGCAGTATGAAATGCAATCAGCCTCGTTCAGGATTTGAACTCGGGTCACTGTCACCATTTCCTACGACGATAACCATTACACCACAGGTACCTCCAAACACTCAGCATTATAATTTAAGGATCAAGGGTAAAGTGGAGCAATCCAAGGAAAGGAGCAGCGCCCTCCTCTACACCTACGCTATCGAAAAGGGAGCCTTCAGGTCACCCTCGACTACGGTTGCTAACTTTACTTGTACTTACTTACTATATAGCAATACTTAGCATTTAGTATCCTGGATATGACACTAAACCATCAGCTGATGAGAATTCTATCCTGGAGCTTTGGGGAATGTGGAGTACTCTTTCATTGCCATTACTCCCAAAGTGGTGGTACATGTCAGGGTTTCATCTATGGGTCAAATAGAACTGTTCAGTCTTTTATGAGGGATCATTATCAATATTAAATAGAATTATTAGTGTTGGATAACAAAAGTTGAAACCTTTTAATTGTGTGTAAAGCTCTGGCTCATTCAAAAATAATGTTACCTTCAAACTGTTCACATATATATTATTCAAAATATATATGTATGGACATGACTTGGCATTAAATAACCCACAAGGGTTGATATACCATT
Source organism: Sepioteuthis lessoniana (assembly GCA_963585895.1). Classification (NCBI taxonomy): domain Eukaryota; kingdom Metazoa; phylum Mollusca; class Cephalopoda; order Myopsida; family Loliginidae; genus Sepioteuthis; species Sepioteuthis lessoniana. Next base: position 78,103,418 of record OY757929.1, read on the forward strand.
AAACACAACCTAATAAAACCACCTTTATTTTTCTCATTTTTCATCTCAGATGGAAAATACAAGAAAAGTGTTTTTACATATTTTTATTTTTTAAGTAGAGAGATTAATATTGTGAATTGAATTACCATGACCAGAAAATCCGCTAACACCTACACACGATATATGGGAACACTGGACAGCTGTTTCGACCTTATTAGGCATTTGGCTGTGCAATTATCATGACTAGTTGATTTGGCATCACTTGTGTGCGATATCAACTGGTGGCTCAGTTGTAGAGTTTCGGCACTGCAATCTGTGGTCGCTGGTTCGATCTCCAGTGGTGGAGATTACGGTATACACTGTTGATGAGACCTAATAAGGTTGAAACAGCTTTCCAATGTTTCCCGTATATCATGCGTAGGTGTTTGGCGGATTTTCTGAATTAGAACTGTTTGACTAAATTGAATGGCTTGAAAGAGAAATGTTTTTAACAATTAAACTATACTTACATTTAAACTGCATGCTTATGCTAAACTGAATTGTTTGAAATGGAACTGTTTTTGACATTGAACTTGTACTTACACTAAACTGAATTGAATTACCATGACCAGAAAATCCGTCGAACACCTACGCATGATATACGGGAACAGTGGACAGCAGTTTCGATCTTATTAGGTCTCATCAGCAGTGTATACCATAATCTCTACCTCTGGAGATCAAACCAGCAACCACAGTCTGATAATAAGGTCGAAACAGCTGTCCAGTGTTCCTGTATATCGTGCGTAGGTGTTCGGCGGATTTTCTGGTCATGGTAATTCAATTCACAGAAGTGTTTTTGTTTTCTTTTTTTTTTGTTTTTTTTTGGTCTTAAATTTGTGGTGCATGTTATTTTTCACCAGCTCTGGTATGCAATTTTATTTTTGGTTTGTAAGTGTGAATGCAACCAGGAAGGACTTAGCTTTTGGAGTTGTGGATTCCAATTGGGAAAATAGATATTATAAGGTGTTGCTGTGTGTATTTGACGATCTGAGAGTGATGAATATTGGTTCACTTGTGAGTTGTCTGACACACAAGTAGAAAATGATTTTGTTTGGTTTGGTTTGTTGGGTTTTGTGGCATATCAACCTTTGTAGGTTATTTAACGCCAAATCCATTTTTATGTAAATAATCTATTCTATTTAAAACAATTCAGTTTAGCATAAGTACACAGTTCAATGGTCAAAAACATTTCAATTTCTAACTATTCAAGCAGTTGTATGTAACAATTCGGTTAAGTGTAAATACAGTTTTAATGTCGAAAAACAGTTCTATTTCAAATAATTCAGTTAAGCATAAGCACGTAGTTTAAATGTAAGTACGGTTTAATTGTAAAAATCATTTCTATTTCAAACTATTCAGTTTAGCATAAGTATGCTGTTGGTTCTATTTAACCCATAAGGTGCTACCACTCCGAGCCAGAGTGGACCTGGGAGCGATGGCAATGAAGGGGTACTCCCCAAAGCTCCAGCATTGCTGGAACCTCACCATCAGATCGTTTCGTGTCATAAACAGGACACTCGGTGGGGAGGAGTCTTACCCCTCTGCAGAGAAGCAGTTGGTGTTTCTACAGCCCCCGCTGACTGGGCAAGAGTAGAAAATGATTCCCATTGCCATTTACTGGGTGAATATATGGGTGAATAGCCATCACTCATGCAGATGTGTTGGGTAGGTCATCCTGGTACCACAGAACAACCCACCTGCTGCATTAGGCGCTCTACTATAAAATGAGGTAAGCATAGCAGGCTTGCTTTTACCAAGAAGATTCAAGAAGGCAGCCATGTTAGAAGGTGAGTCATTTGACTTCTATAGAGAGTAGATTACACTCTACTGCGAGGCATCCCAGAAACAGAACCAAATTTGGAGCAATTGGTCCAGTTCCAGTTGGCTTAAGGCCAGCCCTGGGCATCAGAGCCACAGCCACACCATGTCTGTGATATTGTGGTAGTTTCATTGTAAATAGATTTTTGCAGTGAACTTGCTAGGCCTGTGCCCTACCCCCAGTTTTGAATGCAAAGTTTTCTTTCTCCTAGATGGGTTGTCTTTCCACAGCTAAAGAGTGTTGTTTACCTTATTATTTACTTATAGCTGAGAGGAGAAGAAAGAGATTCAGGCCTTTCTCAAGGTCCTTAGTTCAAAGGGAAATCTAAAAAAACCTCACTCAGGATTTGATCTCAACTATTCCTGTTTTGAAAAAAAAACTAAGCACAAGACATTCATGAACCCACCACAAGCCATGAGCAATAATTGTCACAAGTCAGCTGCCATTCTGAGTCAAAATCAGGAAAAGAAAGAGACTCTTGAAATACTGAAGTAAGCCTACGACAATGAAGCAAAGAGCTGAGTAAGGTGTTTTGAGTGGGACATATTTCAAATTATGAGAGAACATCATTGGCGGATAGTGAGAAGTCAGAGCAATGGTCAATGAGAAGCACTTAAGATCAGGTTGGAGAGTCAGATTCTCAAAGCCGAGTTTTACAGTACTATATTGAAGGCATCTGAGAGAGAATATTTGGCACTAAAGACCAGAACTATGATGTGAGAGGAATTGGGTGCTCTAATATGATAATTCACCTGCCCTATTCTCTGGTTTTGTGTAAATTCTATATGATGTTTAATACGTTTAAAGAAGTGGATATTCAGAAAATGTACCAAGCATGGAAGAAGCACCAGAAAAGTCATTCTGCTTCTCAGAAAAGAACAACAGCCAAATTTAAACAAAATACAGATAAAACTTGTCTTTGTCTCAGACTTTTTAACCACATCAACCACTGAGATGTCCATTGGCAGTGTTGACAGATGGAAATAATGTATAATTATTTGATATAGAAGACTAATAATAGCAAAGATACTGCTTGTGGCATTGTACATTTTTTGTATGAAGTTTGTTTTAGAAAACAAAATGAATCTTTTTTCTTTCAAATTCTCAGAAAATAAATTCAAGGAATCATTTTGGTTTATGTTTTTTTTATGCAAAAATGGTTGTACAGTTAAGAAATTTGCTTAAATTAAACAGACACAAATCATCAAAGGTCCATAATGTTTTTTTTTTTTCACTGACAGCAGCTAACATCTGGTTTAAGCCAAATATTTTATTGATTTCTACTATGTTTTGTGCTTTCACCTATCCACTTTGTATTGAAAAATTTTTAAACAATGTTTAACAAGTTTATTTCTTTATTTCTGTGCGCTTTTGAAAAGCTGCATTGACTTTACACCCACTGAATCCAAACTTGTGCACAAAGAAGTAAATTTTAAGTAAAATATGAAAATAAATTTCTTGTTTTGGGGAAGATATTTAGAAATTAAAATAGAAAATAGAAAAGTATCAAGATGAATAAGAATGGACAAACAGGAAAATGAAAAAAGTGAATGAGGAATGTGATCGAGGGTTTGGCTTTAATGATACTTTTAAAGCTGATAATCAGATTTTGTCTTGTTGTATTGAGGGCAAATAGAATGAGAGGCTGGATGGTTAGAAATATTATATCAAGGAAGTCAAATGTTGTTTAAAAATATATATAAAACCTTTTGTAAGAACACATGTAGAATGTTTCAGTAATGCTGGGACTTGGGGGAATGTGGAGTACCTTTTCATTACCATCAATCCCAGGTCCACTCTAACCAGGAGTTGTAACACCTGATAGTCCTAACTATAGGTCAAATAGAACAGTTTGACATTTAAACTGTGTACTTATGCTAAACTGAATTGTTCAAAATAGAACTGTTTTTACATTTAACTGTGTGTGTTGTATAGCCATATCAATCACAAACATTATAAATATGCAAAAACATAATAGACACAAATACACAGGCGGTCCATTGTTCAGATACGAACGTTTCTTAACTTCTTGACCTCTGAGTTCTCGAGGAGAGAGAGACACAATTTTTAAAAATCTTTCATATCATACTATGCTAACAAAACTCAATCTTTCGTATCATACTATGCTAACAAAACTCAAACACTCAGCACATCTTGTGGAGTTTTAGATCTCCTTTCATCTTCACTGGTCGGGACCCAAAAACTTAACCGTATGCCTCAATGGTCGATACCCAAACTTCTCAACACCATGGTTGGAACTCAACTTCTACTGTCTGTCTAAATGGCTCAAGTCGACTACCAAGTCGACCGGTCCCCATTCGACAACCAACTGGACTGCTCCCCAGTAAACTACCAACTCAACTGGCCCACAGCCGAGACCCAACTGACGTCTTTTTCATAATACCCTAATTCCCTGCCCATCACTCCCGAGCATGACGTCATTCACACTCTAGTCTCATTTCCTATCTGGGGTTTATTATGACAATTGTGATTGTCATATCCTCTGCACGCGAACATAAACTGTACCCAATGTCTATGTGCCTGAACTAAGAGCTGAATAGTTCAAAGCCCAACCAAACTGAATGATAAATATGATTAACGAAAAATGATTTATATAAAAAAATCATCCCATAATTATATAACATGTATAAACAAAAAAACTGTGAACTTATGCTAAACTGAATTGTTTGAAATAGAATTGTTGGATCATTTAACTGTGTGTAAACAAATGACTGATGTTTAATTGAATTATTAGTGATACATAACAATACTTGGAAACATTAAACAGTACGCAAATAAATGATTAACAGTAAATAGAATTATTCATATTAAATAGAAATATATGAAACTGTATGAAAAAAAATATGCTCAGGTTCGTTTAAAAATGTTTTCTAAATAATATGTTTAAAAATCATATATTTAATAAATATAAAATAAATTTGGCATTGAATGACCTACAGTGGTTGATATGCCATAAAACCAAACCAAACTTATCATATATATATTATATACAACCTTGGGCTTCAATGTTGTGTTCTCATTAAATGGTATGCCTCTGAAATAAGTAAATCAGTTCATATACCTTGGTAGCAATATCTCATCTTCTGAAAATATGGAAATCTGATCCCTCTGATGAAATAAAATAGGAATTCTTCCAAGTAGTAGCTATGTCAGTACAACTGTATGGTTGCATCATTTGGACTTGACTGAAATGTCTCGAGAAATAGCTACATTGGAACTACACAAGGATACTGCATATTGCTGTGTGCTGTTTTGAACAGATCTTGGAAACAACAGCCTTCAAAACAACAGTTGTATGACCAATTACCTCCCATCTCACAAACCATTCAAGATAAGGAAGACATCCATTGCTCTTCTGGAAAAGCAAGGATGAAGTCATAAGTGGTATTTTACAATGGGCTCCTATACATTGATACACCAGTATTGGCTGACCAGCAAAGACTTAGTTTCATCACTTAGTGCCAACACTGGATACCATCTAGAAGAGTAATAGTCAGTAGAGACAGATAGCAAAAGAGTTGAGGGAATCCATGCTGTTAGCATGCATTAATGATGATGGAAACCTGTGAATAAAGATTTTGACTTTGAACCTTTTAAATTAATGACTTTATCTTCTCTTGAATTCAATTTGGTGTGTATGGGTATACATTGTCGTTTTAAAGAATGATTCAATTTCTGTTGACTGGATCACAACATTGTTTCTGAAAACCTTGCTTTTTAATTTATTCCTGATAAGTAAAGTTGGTGACCGTAGTCGAGGGTACCCGCTGGCTCCCTTTTCGATAGCTACTGCACCAAGTTGTAGGGCAGGGTGCTACTCCTTTCCCTGGATTGCTCCACTTTACCCTTGATGCCAATATCATTATTTTGCTTTATTCTAAATATTGGCAATTGGTTTATGTTACCATATTTTGCCAAGTTTATATTGGAATGCAGTCTTCATTTAAATAATGACAGTTTTATTTTTCTTCCCTCCAGAGTTGGTAATTCTTTTAAAAATTAATAAAAGAATTAGTTTCATTGTCAAGTTTTACCTTGTCTATATTAAATATTCTTTCTTATATTTCTATCTTCTCTGTTGGTCAGTGCCACTTTACTCTTTCAGTTGTCTTACTCTGTTTTCTGTTGGTCACCATTTTCTTTTTTATTCTTGGGTCACCTTGTGTCACTCTGTGTTTTCCTGTCTGTTCATTGCTGTAACTCCAATTTTTTTAGTTTTTCATTGCTGAGATAACAAACAACATCGAGATCATTTGTGTACTCGTCTTATTTCCTTTTTTTAATTGACGGCACATTAATTTCACCCACAACAACTTTAACAGGGATTTGGTGAGCGCATGAAGAATAGTCGACCACTTTATTTGAAAACTATTCGATAACTGACTAACTGTTATCTCTATTTTCTTAGTGTCATCTGTTCATATGATTTCTTTATCAAATCACAGCTGTAGGTTCAAACAAACCCTGAGATCACCATGCATCATTCAAATTTTTGACTCATGGTATTTTTCCATCTGTTTATGATTAGAACTTATTTGAAATTTTACACCACAAGTCAATAATGGATTTCACCAATCTGTTTTGTAACAGTTCTTGCTGATGAATAATCAAAAGAAATTAAGAAATCAATTTGACTTTTGCTGCAGTTGTACAGGTTTCGATTCCACCTGAAAAAACGCGACATGACATTTTAAACAACTTACATATACACAAAGATATATACATCTATAGCTGGGACTGTAGAATACACTGACTGCATCTCTGCAGAGGTGTAAGACCCCTGCTCCCCAATAAGTGTCCTGGATATGATGTTAAACAATCTGATAGTGGGGCTCCAGTAATGCTGGATCTTTGGGGAATGTAGAATACCCCTTTATTGCCATCATTCCCAGGTCCACTTGGCCCTAGAATGGTAGCACCTGATAGGGTCCTATATATGGGACAAATAGAACTGTTTGACATTTAAACTGAGTGCAAACAAATGACTTATCCTTAATTGAATTGTTTGAAATAGAGCTGTTTGATTATTCAACTGTATGTATTGAGTGACTGATGTTTAATTGAATTTTTAGTGATATATAGCAATACTTGGAACTATTTAACTTTGTTGGCTTAAGTTTACAAATCATGTATCTAATATATATGAATAAACTGGATTTGGCATTAAATAACCTACAATGGTTGATATGCCATAAGACCAAACCAAAACCATCTACTTATATACATTAATTTAATGAAGTTATGAATTATCCTTAGCAACACAAGTGGAAATAAAATCAACCTTAGGGGAGAATATTAGGTCACTTGCTACAAAAAGATAACCTTTAGATGGGGTAAAGAAGAAATACAAACAAACATTTTGACATTCAACAAATCAAAAGTACCCCAGGAAGTGAAAATTGGACATTGCCTCAAAAATGTAGAATAATACATCATATCACCCTTGCAGTGCTTTGAATGTCAAAGTTATGGATACCACAGGGAGAGTTGCAGAGGATGTTTGACCTGTAGAAGGTGTGGCCAAAGAGACCCAAATCACATGGAGAAAGATTGTCCAAATGAAACCAAACCCTTAAACTGTTTTGAAAACTAACCCCCATCTTTAAGATCCTGTAATATATATAAAAAAAGAAGCGGAAATAATGAGAATCAAAAGAAACACAACATTTCTTGAAGCTAGGAAAATAATGGAGTCCACTGTAATTCTGGTACGGAGGGTCAACTCAGTCAGCAACAATAAATGATCAATTACAAAACTCTCATTGAGGAACTTGTCAAACTAGTTACAAATGGTTCTCCCAAGTTTCAAGAACAGTTAAAAAATTTACATTCAGTCCATAACTATCAAACAAAACAACAAATTAAACAAAAAGAACCTGTAACAAACACTAATACCTCTTCACAAATAATATCTATAGATAGCCTTGCCCAGACAGTGAAGTGGTTAAAAGTATTGCTATTTAACTCTAATAATTCTTTTGCACATAACTCATTCATTTGCACTCAGTTAAATGGTTTCAAATATTGTTATGTATCACTAACAGTTCAATTAGACATCAGTCATTTGTTTACACACAGTTAAATGATCAAACAGTTCTATTTGTAACAATTTAGCTGGTCATTTATTTGCACAGACTTTGAATGTTAAACAGTTCTATTTGACCCATAGAGAGGACCCCAACAGGTACTAACACTCTGGATCAGAGTGGACCTGGGAGTGATGGCAATGAAGGGGTACTTCATATTCCCCTAAGCTCCAGGACAGGATTCTCAGATTGATTAGTGTCACATCTAGGACACTCGTTGAAGAGATCTTACCCTTCTGCCAAGATGCAGACTGTGTATTCTCTAGCTCCCTGCTGACTGGGCCTTATATGGTTTGAAGTAACTTACTATTTAATAATTTGTACATAATTATATGACTTTAAGTATTTCTATCTAATACGAATATCTTATGTTAAGCCATGCAAGTGACCTCCCCTGATACTCTCTAGAAAAGAGTATGTTTTGCTAGGACTGGAAGTAAGCAAACGGCTATATTGGTTTATGTGAGACTGTAAGAGGAGGGGTGTAATAAAAGCGTCTCCGTATGCAGAGTGTTATAGTCTGAGTTCTTTGTTTTTAACATCTTCTATACAATAATATAGCTTCAAGTATTTCAAGCAAGAACATGATTTTAAATGATTAATTATTAATCCTTTATAACTTTAAGTAACTATTCTTAAAACAAATTATTTAAACACAATTATATCATTTTAAGTGTCCCTCTTTAATAATTTTCAAATAAATCTATTTGTCTCAAAGGTAACTCCTCCTCTGGGTGAGAGTGGACCTGGGAGTAATGGCAACAAAGGAGTAACTCCACACTCCTCAAAGCTCCAGAACAAGAACATCACTGCCAGATGCAGTTTAGTATCTGTTATGGTACCTACCTGACGGACTATAATGAACTCTTCCTATTACTATGAATACCAGGAGAATATTCATCTCGGTGTTAAGTTAACCCCCGCCTAACACTTTGGCAGTCAGACTGACATTCAACACTCTTTTACCTTAGCTGTATTTATACTTTCGTTCAATATATTTGTTTCACATAATTCATGTCTTTCTTCTGGATCTTTTACTGATCCACAACAGTATCATACACAGGACACTCCTTTTTGGCGTTTCTTACCACTCTGCAATGGATACAGTCAGTGTATTCTAAGTCTTGTTGACAGAGCAGTTATATAATAAGGGGATGATGTCTAGATGTCCAGACTGCTCATGGTATGTTGATGCGCCAGTTTGAACTGTTTGTTATGGGTGTATAATTCTTTAGATACGAAAGGGTTAATGAAATTAGGACAACTAAGGTGTAAATGCTTATCATTAAAATCAGTGAGAATAAAACTCTCCTAGAATTGTCTGTTAGCCTAGCTTGATAAACACTACACCATACAAGGTGCCCAAATTATTAGGATGAAAAGATTTATCTCATCATTTCTGTTTCAGTGGATTTGAACACCTTAAATATTTCATTTAATTAGATTTCTGAAACATAGACTTATTGGTGAAACCTTTAAAAGTAGAAATGAAATCAATTTAACATGACAGAATTCTTTTCATTTTGAATTCCACATTCTTTCAACACAGAATAAAAGAATTAATTTTCCAATGAACATTTGTCATTGCTCATTCTTGAGAAATAAATTTAACTTTTGTTACATTTTCAACTGGTTCGTATTCTGTCTCCTGAAAATGCAACATTATTTTTTTGAACAACGCAACGTTTTATTGTTATGTCATCTTTTTTTGCTGTCTTTGATGGCAGTTGCATTTTTCTTACTGATCTGACATTATCTTGGAACTTAACAAAATGTCAATAAGTGAATAGAAATGAATTCACGACTTCCTTTTGTATATTTCTTTGTGGCAAAAATCTTTAAACGACAGAAAGCGATTAAATCAGCTTTATCAAAATTCTTTTCACCTAGAATCCGAGATTATTTCAACATGGAATAAAATTAATTATGTTGTAAGCCATTTTTTTCAACAACAAGGAAAGTAACCAGTCCTTTTTTTTTTTGTTATATTGTGAACTAGTTGTGATGCCTTGATGTAACTTGGCAATCAGAAGGGAGTTACTGTCCTCGCCAAAACAAACACTCTTTCATAGCCGAGATGTAACTTGATGACCAATAAGAAGAAATCTAACTGTTCATAGCTAAAAAGATATGTAAAAGATCCATCTAGAAAGCGTTTAGATTTATTGATTGGTTGATTTTACTGGCATGTCAACCCATGTAGGGTTATTTTATACATATAGGTTAGGGAATCATGTTCATTATACATTTTTTCTGTTGTTCTTTCTTAAAAGATTTTTCGTCTGCAAACATATTTATTTGCATGTCAACCTGTCACGGGTTATTTTATTCATATAGGTAAGGGAATCACATTCATTATACATTTTTTGTATAGTTCTTTCTTAAAAGGATTTTTTTGTAGTTTCAAGTTAAGTCGTTCTTGATTATACGTCATTTGTCAAAAAATATTTTAGAAAATCAAGTTTAAGGCATTTTATTTGACTTCATGTCTATCCACCAGAAATATGAGAGTTGTAATATCTATATAAAAGCGTTAAAAGTACATAGAACAATGTTACTGTACAATGAATGTAGATAAACAAATTGAATGTAAATGTTGGTAAATTTAACATAAATTTGTTAAATTTCTATTATCACAAAATAGTTTTAATAACTGTATATTTTATTTAACTTTACAAAATCATTTTATTTTATAATGTCTTAGAGCAAACTACATTCACAAATCAAGAGTCTGTGATATACTGTAAAGATTGCCAAATTGTAAACATCTACATTTACAAGTATTTATGTGTATATATTCATAAATTTAAATTAGATTTTTTCTGTTCTATATTAAAAACTAAAATTTATCTGTTTAAAATAGATATTTATTAACCATATATTTTTAAAAATTCATTTATGGATAAAATACAGAATTGGGAATGGTTATTTGTTGTTTAGCCTAGTGACAAGTAAATTTGACTTAAGTCCCCTCTCCTGGAAGTATACTTGTAGATGAACACTTTCTGGTAAGATTACTCTGTTTGCTATGAGATGATACTGAATGACTTTGTTGTACTGTGTGACCATCAAATTCACATTGAATATTCATCAAATTTCATTTGAAACTTGGATTTTCATCCATAGAAACAATTCAAATGATTTAGAAAGTTTGCTTGGTTGTTGATTCAATCAATGAAGTTCAGATAACTGACACTTCAAACTTGTTTGGGAATTCATTCAAAGCAATTTGCATTTAGGGAAAGTCGACAACAAGCAGAACAACCCAAGATGTGAGCAGCCGGTAATTAAATTACAGATTAGAAAATCTGAGGTTTCTTCAGACTCTCAGTGTGAATATGTAGCCTATGTCCAAATAATGAATACACCCATTTCTTTTGGCTTTTCTTTCTTACTGCAAAAAATATTATGTTTCATTTTTATTCTACCAAACATACCATCTGTATGGAAAGACATTTTAGAAATTCAAATACTTTCAAATTTGTTGATGAGTATGTATTTACCCAACCCCTCCACTACAGGCACGATGTGACACAAGAGGTATTTTTAAGTGGAGTAAAGCTTTCCTTCTTCTTGATTGATTGCCTTACCCTGGCTTAACAACTCAGTCTGCTCATATTGGAGACTATATATATATGAGTATCAGTTGTAGATCCCTTGCTGCTGGTTCGTGACAGGAAAATGGTGAGAGTTGTTAGAGTACAGTTTTGGGGCCATGAAGAGATGTAGTAGTAATGCCACGAACAATCTTACCTCAAAGAAACTGAAGGTGTACTCTCTCTGCTGCCGGCATGTGGAAATCAGAAGAAAAAGACGCAAGAGGTATGTCTTGTTTTATGGAGGAGAACGAGATAAGTCTACATGAAGTGGCGAGATTTGATGAACATAAAAGAGACTAAATTTGAAGTGGAAAACGGCAGCATTTTGCTGATGTCTGATTGGTGAACACCCATCAGTTCATTTTGCAAGTTAAGCTAGTTGACTAGTGTCCAATTGGTTGATTCTTCTTCGACAAAACTTCTGGAACCAACTACAAGAGATCAAATGTTATCTTAGGATATGTTTTGATCAACAAGTTTGACTCAAGGCCTGAATAGAGAATAGCCAGTACAAATTTAAATATATTGATCACTGAAATAACAGATTATTTATGGAAACTTTATTAGTTGTCTAAATTTCTGAGACTAAGCTTGATGATTTTTATCATTAAGGGTTTTCGGACTATTGTCTTCATCTTTATTGTTATTTCCACAACGTTTCGGCCGATATGTCCTCCAGCTTTCTTCAGGTGTTTGTTGAACTCGGGAACCTTCACGGAACTTCAAACTATATCCTTTATTGAATCCACGGGGATCGCCTGTTCTGATTCTATTAGCCATAATCGGGTACAAGTGTTAAGTATTCCTGTATTGTTACTCGCCTGTAGTCAGGATTGAACCTGCAACCTCCAGATGATTGTTTCCTTAGAAGCTGAGGGAACCAACACCTGTAAGCGTCATGCTATATGTCCTGCTAGACAGTTCAGTGTGAATTTTTGGGACTTATAAACTTAATGTTTTTACTTGACTAGGATTATTACTATATTTATAGAACATTCATGAAAGTAACCTGTGTTCATTGCTAATTGAGGCTGAACTGAGTAACCCAAGAGTGTTTGAAGCTCATGCCTGCATATATTTTTCCAACTCTTTCACGATGGGCAGGATGTGATTCAAGGTAAATTTTTTTAGACTGGTTGCCAAACCAAGGTTTAAGAACCCTACTTTGACCTATTTACTCATAGCTGAAAGGAAAGCAGAGCAATTCAGGCTTTCCACTAAGGGCATTAGCTAAATAAAACTTGTTTGAATTAAAGTTTTCTTTCTCCTAGACTGGTTGCCAAACCAAGGCTAAAGAACCCTTCTTTGACCTATTTACTCATAGTTGGAAGGAAAACAGATCAATTCAAGCTTTCCCCTAAGAGCATGAGCTTAAAAACGCTTGTTTGAATTAAATTTTTCCTTCTCCTAGACTAGTTGCCTAAACAAAGGCTAAAGAACCTAGTCTGTTTGTATTTGATATTATAGACATATGAATATCAACTGTAGTTCTCTTGCTGTTTGCTAGTAACAGGTAAATGATGAGAGTTTTTGGTGTAACATTTTGAGACCATCGAGAGAAGATCAAATATTACATTAGAATTTACCAAACTAAGGAGAAAGAACTCAGTTTTCCCTACTACTTATCCATAGCTGGAAGGAGAACAGATGGATTCATTCCTTTCCCAAGGTCATTCACATCCACCAGAATCCTATATAACTGGTCAACGACAGGTGAGCTCGTTGAGAGTGGGGATCTTACTTGACTGCAGAGCTGCAGTCAGTGCATCCTACAGCTCCAGCTGACTGGGGAGGGTTCCATAATTAAGCAGCAATGAATCGGCTTAGTATGTAGATGGGTGACTATTTAGTTACAGAAGGAACCATAAGATTAACCAAAGTAAACAATCTACTTTTTCTCTATTTTTCCTCACTCACAATCCGTTCTTTTCCCTTCTCTGTATCACTTTGTATTTGTCTCTCTTTCACAATTTCTATTTTCATTCTTTCTTTTTTTTTTTATCTATTCAAGTGATTTGAATATGGAGTACCCCTTCATTGCTATTACTCCCAGGTCCACTCTGACCTAAAGTGCTAGTACCTGTTTGGATCCCATCTATGGATGAAATAGAACTGATTAACCATTTAACTGTGTGCAAACAAATGACTGATATTGAATTGTTAATATGAGCTCTGGCTAGTTTAAATTGTTTCCTATTCATTTACAAATCATATATATTTGATATGTGTATAAATAGGATTTGGCATTAAATAATCCACAAGTGTTGATATGCCATAAAACCCAACCATCAAGTGATTTGAAATGATTTCTATCAACCTGTGCTTCTGTATTTTCAGTTTTGTGAACAAAATGGATGCCACCATCTTGTATCCCATAGGCAACAAAAGTGTTGATCATTGTGAGGGGGAAAGCTAACGTGCTGGACTGTAACATTTAAGTAAGATTTCTTCCTTCTCATTTCTCTTTATTCTTTGTCTCTTCTTTCTCCTGTGCTGGACTGCAAAATTGTTGTAAGATGTTTATTTTTTGACCAGTAGTTTTGAGAAAGGCATGAACTCTTTTATCCGCCCCAGCTCTGGGTTAAATAGTATCACTACTATCCTTCAACAAGGATGGCTTTGGCATCAAATAACTCATGAAGGTTGACATGCCATTAAACAAGGAAACCAAACCTTAAGGTATAGCTTAAATAGAACCGCTATTGTCTTTCATCATAGATGGGTTTGGCATTAATTTAATTAACCCATGAAGGTTGTTACCCAGTCGGCTGGGGCTGTAGAATACACCGACTGCTTATCTGCAGAGGGGTAAGAACTCCCCCCCAACGAGTGTCCTGGATATGACACTAAACAATCTGATGGTGAGGTTCTAGCAATGCTGGAGCTTTGGGGAATGCGGAGTACCCCTTCATTGCCATCGCTCCCAGGTCCACTCTGGCCCAGAGTGGTAGCACCTGATAAGTGTCCTATCTATGGGTTCAATAGAACAAAACCGTGCTTCTTTCACTATACTGATTTTTGCATTTAAACTGCGTATTTATGTTAAACTGAATTGTTTAAAATAGAACTGTTTTGACATTGGAACTGTGTACTAGTGCTGAACTGAATTGCTCGAAATACAACTGTTTTTGACGTCTAAACTGTGTACTTATGCTGAACTGAATTATCTGAAATAAAACTGTTTGACATTTAAATCTGTGTATTGCCCAGTCAGCTGGGGCTGTAGAATACACTGACTGCACCTCTGCAGAGGGGTAAGACCCCCCCCCAACGAGTGTCCTGGATAAGACACTAAACAATCTGATGGTGAGGTTCTAGCAATGCTGGAGCTTTGGGGAAAGCAGAGTACCCCTTCATTGCCATCGCTCCCAGGTCCACTCTGGCCCAGAGTGGTAGCACCTGATAGGGCCCTATCTATGGGTTAAATAGAACTAACAGCATACTTATGCTAAAAAGAATTGAGTAAACTGAATAGCTTGAAATAGAAACGTTTTTGACTATTAAACCGTACTTACACTTAAACTGCGTGCTTATGCTTAATTGAATTATTTGAAATAGAACTGTTTTTCAACATTAAAACTGTATTTACACTTAACTGAATTGTTACATATAACTGCTTGAATAGTTTGAAATGAAAATGTTTTTGACAATTAAACTGTGTACTTATGCTAAACTGAACTGTTTTCAGTTGAACAGATTATTTACATAAAAATGGATTTGGCGTTAAATAACCTACAAAGGTTGATATGCCATAAAACCAAACAAACCAAACCAAACCAAACCATGAAGGTTGATATGCCATTAAAAAAAGAAACCAAATCAAACCAAACCTGATATACACATAGATAACACCATCATTTATGACTGGAACTCTCTTAGTTAACAGCACTGGACAAAACCTTTATTTTATTTCTGCCCTTTACTCCTCTCCAAGGTAAACAATATCTGCAATGCTTAATCATTTGCACACCTAATATGAATGAAATAAAAAAAAGACAAAACTAAACTTTCATTGTATACTCTACCATTTTTTGACAGCACATGTATACTAGCTGACTTAATAAAACTGGTAGAAAAAGCCCAAAATTATTATGTCCTCTTTTGGAGCCTTAAGCAATCAATTATCTTGATTGCATCTCAGCTAGTTAATAAAAAGATCTTTATCTTAGAGTTGAATAAAGAATTGTGTTATAGTTAACATGATGATGATGATGAGAAACAGGCCTTTTTCACTGGAGTTTGAGTGACAGCAAGTCTCCTCAAGTCTCCAGGACCCATCTCAGTATTCTGGCCGTCTTCAGCAATGCTGTCGTTTGGATAGTCTCTACCCGTCCGCCAACTTCCAAGCCATCCAGGCCTTTTTCACTGGAGTTTGAGTGACAACAAGTCTCCTCAAGTCTCCAGGACTCATCTCGGTATTCTGGCCGTCCTCAGCAATGCTGTCATTTGGATAGTCTCTACCTGTCCGCCAACTTCCAAGTCCTCCAGGCCCTTTAATAATCCTTTAGTTACTATGCCTAACGCACCAATCACAATTGGCACAATCGTTACTTTCATGTTCCGCAGTTTTTTTAATTCTCTAGCAAGGTCGAGGTAATTATTATTATTATTATTATTATTATTATCTAAGGAACAAGGCCAATATTTATATTTATGAAGATAGGTTGATGTTGATAGCATTCAAAGAATTGGTGATGATGGTGCTGAAAGATGGTGATGACTGATAATGCTTATGAACAGTCTGTTTTATGACAAAGAAATTTATAATGATAATACAGCTACAGTGATTTTGAAATGATCAACAGCAGAAATTTTCTATTTTAAGTTCATGGAATCTGTTTATCTTCTTGATCTCATCACTGCCTTGACCTTATTTCTCCATCTTTCTTTCCATCTCTTTCTCTCTCTATCACACACACACACACACACACGTTTTTTTTTTTTTTTTTTTTTTTTGTTCAGAATCCTGCAATTCCTTGCAAGACTTTATTATCAGTAATCTGCCTGGAAATCTCTTGTTTTTACCATTCCTGCAATGCTTCACAAATATCTTTTTTTTTGTTTTTTTTTTTTTGGCATTCCTTTTCACGAATTTCTATTTCCAGTTTTCTGTACTCATTAATTTTTCAAAATTTTTACTGTCTCCAGAACAAAAGATAGCTTCTAGCAACATTACTATGTTATGTTTGCCGTTGTTAAGAGCATGTTCATCAATGAAGCCATTGTTTGTGAGTTCAATCTTCACCAGGTGTTTAACAAAGCTGGCTTTGGTGATTTAAATATCTTTTCAGATAAAAAAAATAAAACTTTTCATTGACTTGTCATTTACTTTAAACAGATTCATTGCTGCTCAACTTAAGGTATCTTCATAACCTTCATATTCCATAGCTTTTCAGTTCTCTGGCAAAGTTTAATTACTTGTGTTTGTTTTCATTTTCTTTGATTTTCATTCTGTTAGTCCACCAGGATGGCAAAGTCCACTATTTATCAGGTTCTCTTTTTTTTATTAAGTATGTCTAGGTCTCGTCTTTTGGCCAGGATTAAGTGATCTGTTTGTATCGCTAAGTCTCATTGTCCAGGATGGATTCTGGTTTGTGTATATACCATCTGGTAGTATAGTCAAATTTTAATTTCTTGCACAAATCCCAGTAGATCACCTTCCCCACCCAATCATGTGTAATCCTGTACTCTTTTTGCAGTAATTTGCTGCATTTGCTTATGTGGTTAATTGTTTCGTCTCTATCTCTGCATAATAGTAAGTAAAGTTGGCAACCTTAGTCGAGACTGACCCAAGGGCTCCCTTTTTGATAGCTACTACACTGAGGTGTAGGGGAGGGTGCTACTCCTTTCCCTGGATTGCTCGTATTTACCCTTAATATGTACCTTATAATGCTGAGTGTTTAGCAAGGAGGTATCAAATACCATTTTTTTAAGTCTTTGGTATGACTCGACCTGGAATTGAACCCTGGTCTCCCGGACCATTGATGAACACTCTACCCACTAGTCCAATGAGCCGGTATTAAATAATAAGTATTAGGTAGGAATACTTGGGTTTGTTTCTTTGTTTTTAGTGGCATACCAACCTTCATGGGTTATTTAATGCCAAAGCTAACAGCAGAAGAACAGTAGTGGTACTATTTAACCTATCGCTGGTGGGATAAGTGGGTTCCTACCTTTCCCAAGGGTATTAGTCTGAAAGTGAACATAATTGCCCAACCGTAGTTTGAACTAATGTATTTTGAGTTTGCGATCCAGTACCAACACCATAGGGACTTTCCCTAAGAATATTTTAAATGATATTACTGTGAGCAATTCATTTGTATTAAGAGCAATCCCATAAAAATCTAGAAAAGAGATCAGAGGAACGAGAAACCTAAGGAAGAACTGTGACTGTTCAGATCACCACACTGCTGAGACCGGCTAGAATACTGAGAAAAGTCCTAGGGAACAAAGCATACTTGCTTTTACTCAGACTTCAGTGAAAACCACAAGTCCAGTCAGCTGGGGCTGTTGAATATACTGACTGCTTCTCTGCAGAGGGGTAAGACCCTGCTTCTCATCAGTGAGTGTCCTGGATATGACACTAAACAATCTGATTGTTAAGCTCCAGTAATGCAGGAGCTTTGGGGAATGCAGTGTATCGTACCCCTTTATTGCCATCACTCCCAGGTCTCCTCTGGCCCAGAGTAGCAGCACCTGATAGGCTGCTATCTATGGGTCAAATGGAACTATTTGACATTTAAACTGTGTGCAAACAAATGACTTATGCTAAATCAAATTGTTAGGAATAAAACTGTTTGATCATTTAACTGTGTGTAAACAAATGTCTGATGTTCAATTGAATTTTCAGTGATACATAGCAATATTTGGAACCATTAAACTTTGTTGACTTTTGCTAAATTGAATTGTTAGAAATAGAAGTAACTGCAAGTTCTCTAAGCCAAAGGAAAGCATTGTATTTTAGGACACCTTTCATGGGGATATGGTCAACAAGCTAAACTAACAACAATCCTAAAAGGCTGCAAAAATCAATCAGCCAACGACAAACTGTTCATTCATAAATCACATTTATCTATATATGTATAAACAGGACCTGACACTAAATAACCTACAAAGGTTGAAATGCCATAAAAACCAATCAACTAAACTATCAGACTCTTATTAGTGAGTTTGATTCTCTCAGGGTGCTGCATACATTTAGCTTTGTGCCAAACTAAGCTAAAGGTAGTGAATGACAAACTAAAACCTGTATACTGGAATACTAAGTGTAATGATTTGTAGGGTAGGTTATCAGACCATTGTTAATAAGTTGGATTCTTTGTGAGTACCCTATATTTTTGGTCTGGTACCAAACTAAGCTACACTTTGTAAATGACCACCTTATCAGTAAAAATGCTAGTCATAAATGAATAATCGTATAGAGGCACATTTAGTATAATGGCTATAGTTTTAGGAAATGGAACTGGAAACCAGAGTTCAAATCCGAGAGGAAGTGGTTTGTATTTTACTTCATGTTGATGCCCTTGGGAAATACATAAATCCCTTTCTTCTTGCCTCAACTATGGATAAATAATTGGGTAGACTGTGCTCTTCAGCCTTGGTATGGTAACCTGGCTGAGAGAAGGAAAACTATGAATTCAAACCATTTGTATTTCACAAAAACATTGACCTTGTGTCACATCCTACTCATGTGGAGGGGTTGGGAAAATGCACACGTATATCTTGATTGGTTTTAAATAATCAGGTAAACCGTGTTCTTTAATCTTGTTATCTTTACACTTAGTTCTAATGCCCTTGGGAAAGACATGAATCCCTTTCTTCTTGCCTTAGCTATGGGTAAATAGTTGGGTAGACTGTGCTCTTCAGCGTAGGCATGACAGCCTGGCTGGGAAAAGGAAACATATTGTGCTCTACTTAAAACTTGACCTTGTGTTGCACCCTGCCCATGGTGGTAGTGGTGGTGGTGGTGGAGTTGAGTGAATACGTACATTAATAATCCTATCATTCACATTTGGAATTATGTCAGCGGTAGTAATATAATAGTTCTCTTAATAATGCATAGTAATATTCCTGATTTTCAGTGTTTTTCTATTGTAATCAGAGAGAAAGAAGAAAAGAGGAGGAGGCAAGGGCAAAAGAGGAAAAGTAGGAGAAAGAAAGGAGGAGGAAGAGGAGATAAATAAGCGAAAGGGGAGAAGGTAAAGGCAAAGGAGGAAAAAAAGTAGAAGAAAGAAGAGGAGGAGGAGGAGAGGAAATAATAATGAGGTAAAAAAAGAAAACAAAAAAAAATGAGGAAGAAAAGAAGGAGAACAGGAAGTGAGTAGAAGAAAAGGAGAAAAAGAAGAAGACGAAGGTGAAAAATTAACAAGAAGCAGCAGCGTAGAAAGAAGAGGAGGGAAAGAAACAGAGGAGAAAGGAAAGAAACAGGGGAAGAGAAGAGAAAAAGAAACAGGAATCAGAAAATAAGGCTGACCCATAGGAAAATATATAAGTAGGAGTAAAGGAGAAGGAGGAGAAGGAGACAGGCAAGAGTTAAGGCTGTAAAAGGATGATCAACAAGAGAACTTAATGCCAAGTCCTATTTTCAATTTTAGACTTTTCAATCAGCCCTTCCGCTTAAGATATATAATGGAAAAAAGCCAAAATTGTACAATAAACCAAGGATCATAATCAGGAGCAGAATCGAGTGGGATAATCTTCTCAATATAAAAGCCTTGTTGATAAGTATAGATATTCAGACAGTTACGACAATCTTCTTTACAGCCAACATCCATACATTCTCAATTATTGTCAATCTTAGCTTTCATCGCTGCCATCATCAACATAAAGCTATAACATTCCTGTTATGAACATACTAGCCACAATCTTCAACCCCATAATCTTTAATACTATCACTAACCACACTAATAATAGTAACAACAATAATAATAATGATAATATTGGCAACATTCTAACAGTCAGGATGGCGTACATCCTCTGCCACAATGCTTTCCAGATTGTCCCCCTCAAGATGTAAACTTGATTACATCACCCAGTCTTTAATATGGCTGACTCATGCAACTGGCATGGGACACATTTCACATTAATTGATAAAGGCCCTGCATACTAAGTGTATGCTTGCCCTCATGCATCTGATAATGGTACTTGGTTATGAAATATCATTCCACCCAATGTATCCGATTTAATATGGTGAAGAGGAAGAGGATTTAAAAAAAAAATCAACCATGAAGAGTGAAAAAGGAAGGTTAAATATGGCAGAGAGGAAAGGAAGTTGAAGAGGGAAGATTCCAAATTGAGGCAGTATTGGAAAGAGGCAAAGTAAATTAAATCAAGGAAGAAGAAGGAGAAGAAGAAGAAAGGCTTTTGTGTTAAGGAAAAGAATGTAAAGAGAAATATGAGGGAATAGAAGAAAGAAAATAAAGAAGATGAGAAGAGTGGGAGCAAGAAATGAAGGAGGAGGAGAAAAGCAGTCGAAAAAAATAAGGGGTATGAAAAAGATGAGCAGGAAGAGGATGAAGTAGAGAATAAAAGCAAGTCGTAAAATGGATGAAGAAAAAAAGGGGAAAAGGAGTTAGAAGAAAAAGAGGAGAAGGAAAAAATTGGAGGAAGACGAAAAGAAGGAGAAGGAGGGAAAAGTAGAAAGACAAGGAAGAAGAAAAGAAGGAGAATGAAGGAAAATAGGAGAAAAGGATGGAGCAGAAGAAAATGGAGAAGAAAAGAAGTATGTCAAAAACGAGGAGGAGGAAAAGGAGGAAAAGTAGGAGAAGTATAAGAAAAAGAGGAGGAGGAGAAAAAGAATGAGAAGAAGTTTAAGAAGAAAGGAGAAAAAGAAGAAATAGTAGGGAAAATAAAAAGTTGGAAAAAGAAGGAGAATGAAGGAAATGAGGGTAAGAAGAAGATAAGAAGAAGAGAAAACGAAGTAAGTAGAAGAAAAGGAGTAAGAGGATAGGAAGTAGGAGATGGAATTTAACAAGAGCAGGAAAGGAGAAAGGAAAGAAAGAAGAGGAAGAAAAGGAGAGAAGAGGAGAAAAAGAAAGAAAAGTTAGAAGGTAAGGCTGATCAACAGAAGAAGTAGAAGGAAAAAGAATGAAAATGGACATGGACAGTGTAGCTACAATAAATGATTAAGAAGAAGAAAAAAAAGAAAATAGAAGGCTGAAATTGGAGAGAGAGAGAGAGAGAGAGAGAATGAAAAGACTTAATAAAGAGAAAGGCAAAGGAACATAAGACAAGAAAAGAGAGAAAATAAACCAAAGAATAAAAAGGAAAAGATTGGGGGTAGACAGTCTGGGGCAAAATGTTTACCCGTATGTTTTAAATTAATAGTATCCAAGCAATTATTTGAATAATAAAGCCTTGTCTCGTTTTTGTCTCAAAATTTTCTCATGTACACAAATTAGCATAACTGAATAAAATGCCCTGAGTAAATTTTTACTGCTATTTTCATTCCTTTTTTATTTCTTGTTTGTTTGCTTTTAAATTTTTTTTTTTTACGTATTTACAATTTTTTTCCATTTAAATTTATTTACAATATCATGTCATGCATATGTTGGCATTTTCTATATTTATATACAGTGTTATCATTGCAACTCAATTATTTCCTCAAACTAACTACATTATGGTCGGAGAAAAAGCTAGATGGAACCTATATAAGGATGTTGCATGCTGTCTTGAACAAATCCTGGAAGCAGCACCCTACAAAATAGCAGCCCATCTTCCAAACCACCCAAGTAAGACGAGCAAGATATATGAGCACTGCTGGTGAAGCAGGGATAAACACATAAGTGACATTCACCTATGGACTTTTACACATGGACACACTTGTGTTGACTGACCAAAAAAAGTCTTACTTTCATCAGTTCTGTGCAGACGCTGGATGCTGTCTTGAGGACCTGCTAAGAGCGATGGTGAGAGAGAGAGTGTGTGTCAAGGTAATACATATAATCGGCATGACTTGATACTCAGGTTGATGAACTTCATTATACACAGCCAATGTTAAAGAGTGAATAAGTTTAAGAAATACACACACACACACTCACATACATATATACACACATACATACATATTCTCACATACCCATATATACACATAAATAACATAACGTTTTCAGTTTGTATCTGTTTATATACATATTATCGCCCATAAGTAAGTACATCCCTAGCATTTTAAAAAATAAAATGTTAATGTTCTTCAAAACCAAAAAGATTTGTATTGTATTCTTCCTAGTGGAAAATTATACAGTAAAAACCGATATTATTAGGTGTTAATTTATTATCAAAATGAAATTGCCACCCTCTTTTATAGATATATAAAACAGGTGTACTTAATTTTGAATTGGTATATATTCATATTTTTGTTAGAGTTTCAATGTTGCAGAGTTTGGTAATAAATATATCTAATTATGTCTGTATTCAAGGTATAATGTTTTGATAGAAATGGTAAACTCTTTGTATGTTTGGCTTAGACAAAAAAATCTTTTTATAAAAAAAAATAGTTGGGTCTACTAATTTATTGGCAAAACTATGTAAATGATACAATTCAATTTCTGTAGTCCTACCAAGTTCTGCAAAAAGCTATGTGGTCACTAAAATATGAATTACAATGTCTGTATACTGAAGAGGGTTAAGATTTAACTTTTGGTTGAATGTTGAATTTTAGCAATTTTCAGTACACAGTAAATAAACTGAATTCAGATATTCAATATTTTAACATGCACTTTTGGTTGGTTGATATGCCATAAAACCAAATTATTGTAGGTTATTCAATGACAAATTCTTTTTAGACATACATATTAAATATATACGTGGTGCATTCCATAAGTTTCCAGACTTTTTTGTACGGGCATTTAAAGTTGTCATAGACTCTTGAAAATTCAGTATGTTATTGCTATACATATTATGAGATGATTGCCCAATCAGCTGGGGCTGTAGAATACACTGACTGCACCTCTGCAGAATAGTAAAAACCCCCCTAGTGAGTGTCCTGATATGACACTAAACAATCTGATGGTGAGGTTCCAGCAGTGCTGGAGCTTTGGGGAATGCGGAGTACCCCTTCATTGCCATTGCTCCCAGGTCCACTCTGGCCCGGAGTGGTAGCACCTGATGAGGGTCCTATCTATGGGTTAAATAGAATTAACAGCATACTAATGCTAAAATGAATTGTTTGAGTAAAACTGAATAGTTTGAAATAGAAATGATTTTTACAATTAAACCGTACTTACATTTAAACTATGTGCTTATGCTTAACTGAATTATTTGAAATAGAACTGTTTTTCGACATTAAGACTGTATTTACACTTAACCGAATTGTTACATACAACTGCTTGAATAGTTAGAAATGGAAATGTTTTTGACCATTGAACTGTGTACTTATGCTAAACTGAATTGTTTTAAATAGAATAGATTATTTACATAAAAATGGATTTGGCATTAAATAACCTATAAAGGTTGATATGCGATAAAACCCAACAAACCGAACCAAACCTTATGAGATGACTGACCAATTTTTATGATTTCAGCTTCAAATGAACAACTACAACAGGAATTGGAATACACCCTACTAAAGCCTGATTGTCACAGCTGGTGAATTTCAAAAATGCAATGTGAACACTTTAGAAGAGCGATATGCAATAAAATTCTGTTTTAAACTTGGAAAAAATGCCACAGAAACGTATGGAATGCTTCAGACTGCTTTTCGACTATCTTGCATGAATTGAGCATCAGTTTTTGAGTGGCATAAGAGATTCAAGGAAGGCAGGCACTCTGTGAGGGATGATGAGAGGTTTTGGATGAGTAAGGAAGTCAATACATCAGAGTAGATTGGCCAAAGGGTTAGGGTTAGGGTTACTATGTTGAGGTTTTAAGGGAGTTCAGGAAGAGATTCCGTTGGAAGAGGCCTGCACTCTTCAAATCGTCAGTGGCATTTCCACCAGGACAATGGACCAGTCCACAACTCCCTCCTTGTAACAGACTATTTGACCAAGATGGGCATCAAGACAATTCGTCACCCTCCCTATAGTCCAGACATTGCTCCCTGTGACTTTTGGTTATTCTCTAAGCTCAGAGGCTGTCGTTATGAGACAATTGAGGAGATGAAAGAGGCTGTGATGAAGGTCATTGACACGCTCACACAAGATGACTTCCATGGGGCCTTGCAGAAGTTGTTTGAACAGTACAACAAGTGCATTGCAGCCGGAGGAGATTACTTTGAAGGGGACAAGAGTTTCATGTGTGTACTATCAATAAAAGTGCCTATACGAAAAAAAGTCTGGAAACTTATTTAATGATCCTCGTATGATTTCTAAACACGAGTGCTTTTTTTTACCCAGGCTCTTTTTTTTTGCACACATTTAAATGGTTTCAAGCATTTCTATTTACTATTAACAGTTAAGTGGTTTTAGGTAGAGTAACAATTTAAAATCAGTCATTTGTTTGCACACATGGAAATGGATATACGTATGATTTTTAAGTGAATATTTTGTTGGTAATTTGATTTTTAAAGGAGTTAGAATTAATTTGTTGGTACACTAGTATTGCTATTGTTTCTATATAGTTAAATGGTTTCAAGTATTGCTATCTAATACTGATAATTCTATTAAATACTAATAATTTGATTGCAGACAGTGAAGTGATTACAAGTATTACTATTTAACATTAATTATTCCATTGGACAAAATTCATTCATTTGCACACAATCAAATGGTTCCAAGTATTTCTATTTAATGTCTATAATTCAATTTAGGCACACAGTTAAAGAGTTTCAAGTATTGCTATTTAACACTAATAATTCTATTCAACATTACTCATTTGTTTGCACGCAGTTAAAGAGTTTCAAGTATTGCTATTTAACACTAATAATTGTTTTCAACATTACTCATTTGTTTCAAGTATTGCAATGAATCACTAACAATTCAATTAAACATCAGTTATTTGTTTGCACACTGTTTAAATGTCAAATAGTTCTATTTGACCCATAGACAGGACACTATAAAGTTTTACCACTCCAGGTTAGAGTGGACCTGGGAGCAATGGCAATGAACGGGTACTTCACATTTCCCAAAGTTCCAGGGCTGGAGCCTCACCATCAGATCATTTAATGTTATATTCGGGACACTCATTGGGAGAGTCTTACCCCTCTGCAGAGATGTAGTCAATGTATTCTTATAGAATACACTGACTACATCTCTGCAGAGGGGTAAGACTAGGCTCATGCACTTTTGGCAAAAACATAATATTTCATCTCAGAAATTAAAAAAAATCTGATAATGAAGAATGTCATTAAAAATCATTGAAAACTTATGTAAAAGTTAAGTTATTCTTGAAAAGTGTAATCTTTTAATCATTGGAAAAAGAACGTTTAGAGAAAATTCCGATATAAATAATTATTTGTTTCTGCTATAGACAACTGGAGACCATAAAAATCAAATTTTTCCATATAAACACACACTGAGTGTGGAAGCAAAATTAGGAATATTCTTGTCTAATAACGTACACAGCCATTTATTGATGCATTACATTCAAGAGGTGAGTACACACAATAAATACATACATACATATATATATATATATATAGCGTTATCAAGGAGGTTAAGGTCTTCGCTTAAATCTTGTGAAATAACTGTTTCACAGGTTTTTAATGGATTTCAATTCATTAACGTGCTTTCTTATTGATATTGTGGGGTCCTTATTAATCGCTGTTGTGAGTGCAGTTAAAAAGTCTTCTTTTGGCTTTTTGTTCAGTCCTCCTCCACCTCCCATTTTCCTTAAAATGCTCTGTAAAAAATTTTCTTTACTTTGTATATAGTATACAAAGAAACTTTAACTTGGTTTAGGCATTAAGCAAATCATAGATTCTTTGTTGTTTCTTTTCTTGCTTGCTCATATTGGGTTGAATTTTAATTTAAGAAAAGTGCTTATCATGAAAATTTAGATTTATCATATTTTTTACAAAAATTGGGCGTATCAGACTAAAAAAAAATGTTTTAAAATTTATTCTATATTTTGCTTCCACCCTCAGTAGACATAGATATAGGTAATATCTGGATGGAAATACAATGGAATGAGAAAAGGAAGCCAAATCATCTATATATCAGAAATATTAAGCAATTTGTTATTATGCCTCTTCAGCAAATTCCGAGAATCTAGTTCATTCCAAAACAACCAAATAAAAAACCTAAACAAATAGTTCTGATACATAAATAACACACTATTAATATATCCACATAGAACCAACCTACCAAATATCATCTCTAAATTAAATAATATTTAGCCTCTTTTCGAATTTACATTCAAAGATGAGGTAAACAATGCATTATCCTCCCTAGACCTTTTACCAATTCGAGACAATTACAACTTGAAATTTAAAGCCTACTGAAAACACATCAGTAACTATGACCTCGTAAATTTTTATTCACACTACTAGAATAGAATAAAATCTGGAAAAGTCATTAAACTTTATCTAAGACCTCTTAAGATTTGCTGCTCCAAACATTTACAAGAGGAAGAAGTGTACATTGAAAATACATTCAAATGCCAACATTATCCTAACTACTTCATAGACAATTCAAAAAGAAAAGCATTAAAAATATACAAAGCCAAAAATGACTTTAGGATAAAAAAACCCATCAAAACAAAGTATTCCTATCGAATGCCAATTATTTGGAGATAATTTTATGGTTTCAAATATCTAATAATAATAAAAATCCTTTGTATATAACTGTAGCTTCAAATAACTTTCCTTGTATTGCATATCGTGAAATAATTTCAGGTTTTCCTATCTAATATCAATAATTCTATTTGATAGTAATAATCATTTGTTCACAGACATTTATATGGTTTCAAGTATTCCTATATAATACTAATACTTTTCTATTATATATATTTGACCAATAGATGGTCAGAGTGGACCTGGGAGTACTGGATGCAGAAGCAAAATTAGGAATATCCTCGTATGATAATAAACAACTCTATTATAAAACAAGATTCATTTTAAAAAGTAAACAACAAAATAAGAAGATAGACACAAAACAGTAAATTTACTCAATATGGCCACCATTTTTTAAAAATTATTGTATCAACACACTTTGGATTGATTTGCATTCGTTTTGCTTTCTAAAATGCTCCATATAGTGTAATCAAGGAAGTTAAGGTCTGGGCTTGATGAAGGCCATAAAGAAATTCTTATTATTTTGCAAATTTTTTTTTTTTTTGCTTGGTTTCAGCATCATAGATTCTTTGTCATTTCTTTTCTTGTTCACTCATATTGAGCTGAATTTTAACAAAAACAAGCTTAAATGATAAAGCTAATCATGAAAATTTAGATATATCACATTTTTTGAAAAAAAATTGGACTAATCAGACTAAAAAAATGTTTTAAAAATTATTCTTTATTTTGCTTCT
Organism: Sepioteuthis lessoniana; assembly: GCA_963585895.1. NCBI lineage: Eukaryota > Metazoa > Mollusca > Cephalopoda > Myopsida > Loliginidae > Sepioteuthis > Sepioteuthis lessoniana. The sequence goes on from OY757929.1 coordinate 78,131,362, forward strand.
GCACCCTGTAATATTAAAGAAGAGGTACTCCACACCCCACACAGCTTTAGAACTGGATCATCATCATCATCATCAGATACAATTTAGTGTCATTGTTAGGGCAACTCTTTTTTGTGGGGGTGGAGCTCTCACCCTCTGCTGGGGATACTCTTTGCATATTCTAATCCCTGCTGACATTGCTAATACTCCCTTCCCTAGCCATTTTACTAATCTGAGATAATTACGACTTCAAAGACAGTTTACAGAAATGAGAACAAGCTCAAAATTTTTCTTCACACCACAACAATAAAAGAAAATCTAGAATAATAACTGGAATTTATCTAAAAGCCCTTAGGATTCACAGCCCTGAACACTTAGAAGACGAAGAAATATACATTGAAAATACAAGACTATCTTGAAAACTTGAAGCATAAACCTAAAGAATGGCACTTAAAATTGATAAAACTATAAATAATAACAACAAAAAAAAGAATACAAATTTTCGGCCACTGCTCACATAATGCAAAGCTCTTCGAAAGAATGGTAGCCGATAGGGTATAAAAATGTAAATAAACACTGCTGCTGCTACTTTGGCTATATAATACCTTAGCCAACATGGTACGTTTGTTGATCGAGCAGTCTGATACTAAGTGTAACGTAAAATTGGACGGATTTTGATCCCGGCTTCAAGGGTCCTGTGTGTCTAGCCACACTGAAGTGTTCTGATAGAATGAAACAGTCTGTCTGTGGATGACAATATATATATATATATATATATATAATCATCATAATCATGTTGTGCTATCAGCATGGATAATATAATATATAAATATATATATATATATATATATATATTATTACCAATAAACACTAAAACTAATGACCGGGAAAAGTTGTTCAATAAATAAGAAATTGAAAAAAAAAATGGGCATGAGGGAGGGTTTTTTTTCAGAATTTTTTTTACCATAAATTTGTTTGGAATTGGTTTATAGCAAAAATCATTTTAATCTTCTAAAAATATTTATTTTGAGACGATTCAAAATAATGGCAAATCTGAGTGCTCTCAGCTTGAACAGAGATCTTTAATCAAATTCTTGCTAGCTGAAAAGAGCAAACTATATGAAATTTACAAAAGAATGTATGGTTTAGTGAAAAGAATGTTTACAAGTGGGCTAAACATGGGTTTGCCATTACAAGCCAAGTCGAAAAGACAGTCGATGGAGTGAAAACACTGATTCTCTGGTAAAGAAAACATTCCAGCACAGTGGTCAGTAAAGAAGGTTATGCTGACAGTCTTCTGGGACATGAAATCACCCGAGACTATCGATTTCCTTGAAAAAGGTGCATCTCTAAACAGTGCTTTCTATTGCCAACTACTTAAAATATTTCCCCTTTTTTACTAAATAATCTACGCATTTTGTAAACTGAGATTTCAGATGTGGAATCCATATTTTGTTCATTGTTGAGTATATTTTGGATTCTTTTGGAGGTGTTTTTACTATATTGACATGATTTTTGCTATAAACCAATTTCAAACAGTGTAGAGTTTAAATTTATGGTAATAAAATTCTGAAAAAAAAAAAGGTATTGTGTTTATTTTTTTTTAAATTTATTTATTGAATGATCCTTATATATTGGCAAAACTTCCCAGAATTCAAAGAAAAGAATATCTATATTCTTCATTAACAGATTTTTAATCAGTGAATTGCATATAGGACGTTATATTGTTTGTTTATATTGTCTGTTTTTATAAGATGATAAATTGTTTTTAGGAATTTTTAGATATTTTTTTTTCTTATTGTTTTTTTTGGCTTTTGGTTGCGATATTCATTCTCATAGCTTTACGTAACTAACAGAAATCAGAAGATAAAGAGGCAGCTTCTATCAAGATTTAATCCAACATACCTTTGGAAACTGCAGTTTATCTGACATCCCACCATTTCAGAATATGGCATAGGGTTGTTTTATGGTTGTGGCCATGCACGAATTGAGACTCTTGCATAGCAGGTGGAAAAATTCTTGACCCTGTTGGCATTCTCCTTTTGGGGTGCCTCAGATACCAGACAATAAATTTAGTTCAGAAAGCAGGCAAAGACCGGGGTGGCAAAGAAGCACTCTTAAAGCCAAGGCATCATAGTATGCAAACACAACTGCCTGGCATGAATGCAAGGTGGCTGGCCCTGAAGGCCTATTGCACATACCCTAGGAGACTAAGATAGAAGACATCTTACCAGTTTTGCTATGGAAACCCATCAGCTGTATGTGTATGCATGTGTCTCTTTGTGTATGCACACATCTACGCAAGCACACACACATGCATACTGACACACATACACACAAGCACACATATGATGTAATGGTTAAAGTGCTGGACTGTGGGGATCATAGTAAGAAAGTTCAAACTCTAGTCGCGCTATTATGTTCACTTTTGGACAAAAACCCTTGTGAAAGGCATGAACCCCCTTATCATCTTAGCTATAGGTTAAATAGTACCCCTTCTGTTCTTCTAGTAGGATAGCTTTGGCATTAAATAACCTACAAAGGTTTATATGCCATTAAAACAAAGAAACCACACCAAACCAAAACCAAACACTTACACCTGCACACTAACACATACATGCATCCACACGTGTATACACTCACACATACACATGCACCGGCACACATATGTACACACATGCATACACATATATATATATATATACATACAAGCACTCACATGCACATGAACATATGTGCACACACATATGTGCAATACATACAACTACCAACTCGCAATAGCCATAGAGTAATGCATTGTTATATAATCAATATTTAATGAACCAACAATTGTTGTAAGTGATTTTTATTAATGTTTAACTGCTCCTTCTTAACATCTTCTTCATACCTTTACATAATTTTCCATCTTGGCACATATCATTCCAGAAAATTTTCTGCACAACACATGACCTTGTGTTTTATTAAATGACATTCATTATGAATTTGATTCACACTGTGTGCTACTTAGTTCAAGCTCTGTGCCAAATTAATAAACAACAGCCATAGGTAGTGAATGTGATTCTCTCTGGGTGCCACATACTTTTAGCCTTGTGCCAAACTAAGCTAAACTTCATCATCTCATTCATCATCTTGTTGTGCCATCAGCATGGATATTCCTGACCCTTTCTCACCACCTCTCCCTATCGTTCATCGCTTTCAGCAGGTCCTCAGAGCTACACCCCGTATCCTCACAGAGCTGCTGTATGTAGGTTCAAGCTGGTCACCCTGCTTTTGCTCAGCCATGTGAAGGGGTCCATAGGAGTACATCACTTATGAGCTCGTCCCTACTTCTCCAGCAGTGTTCTGCATGTCTGATTCATCTAATTTGGATAGTTTTCGTGATGGGTGATAGATGGCCGTACAGCTGCTGCTTTGTGGGGCGCTGCCTCCAGGACCTGTTCAATAATGCTTGCAGCATTCTTGTGTAGTTGCTGTCAAGCTATTTCTCCAGCCGCTTCATTAGTGTCCATTTAGAGCATCCATATAGCCGTATCGACACGAAGCTAAACTTAGCTGACAATATTCATTATTAATAAGTTTGATTCTCACTGGGTGCTCCATACTTCTGACTTTTTAACAAACTAGGCTCAGCTTAATAAATGATATTTATTCTTGATAAGTTTGCATCTCACTGGGTGCTCCATACTAGAAAATTAGCTGTTTGATTTTCCTAGGAGCCTCATTCTTGCTTTGTGGAAAACTAAATCAAGCTTGACATCCATTGTTACTGAGTTTGATCTTTTCTGAGTGCCCTATACTTCTGGCTTTATGCCAAACTAAGCTCATCTTATAAAAAGCTGATAAAAATCTTAATTTCTAAGACTTGATCATGTCAGAAAAGTCTGATGAAAAAAATCAGGAAAAAAAAATTTATATTCTCTGTGTAGTTTTGGATGACTGAACTCATAATTTTTGTTGTTCCTTTCTGCATAATGGTGTCAAGGCTAACTTGCTAGACTTCAACATTGTAGGAAGTGAGTTCAAACTCCAGTTGCATTCACTTTTGGACCAATGCCTTTGGGAAGGGTATGAAACTCTTTATCTTCTCAGCTATAGGTTAAATAGTACCACTTACTGTCTTTCTATAAAAATAGCTTTGGCATTGAATAATCCATGAAGGTTGACATGCCATTAAACAAAAATCATGCATGTACAATCATTAGAAAAAAAAATCTGATTATCACTTTTTGATACTATAAAATAGTAGTCAACAAAAATAAATATTGCAAAATATAGCAATCATATCAACTAATTCACAGTAATATATGTAACTCAAGTGATTCCGTACTGATTGGAACAACTCATTCTCAGTAACTTGGGTAGCACAAATAATTCCATTTTGCTTGACATATATTTTTTTACATTAGTGAATGTTCACTAACCCCACTCAATTTTTATACAGATTAAACAAAACAAAGAAGATTGTATAGTAGTTTACTAAGCCTTTTGCTGAGAGGTGGCACAAGGCCGTATGAATGGCGCACCCAGTGACACTCAAACTCACCCGTGTAGGTTTGCTAATCTTGCTTGCTCACTATTACATGACCTGATGTGCTCAAGAAGGTTGTATGATAGATGAAACAAAATATTGTTTTGAGAACAAGCACAATAAAAAGAACTACGCAAGAATGTTACATGCTGTTTTGAACAAATCCTGGAGGCAACAACCCTCAAAATAGCAGGTGTACAGCCATTTACCTCCTATCTCACAAACCAGCCGAGAAAGACAAACAAGACATGTGAGACACGATTTGAGAATTAAGTGCAAACTCATAACCGATATTCTCTTATGGACTTCTATACATAATCATGCCAGTGTCGGCCAACCAGTAAAAGATTTATTTACGTCAGCTGTGTGTGGATAATTGATGCAGTTTGAAAGATAGGGACGAGAGGTTTGAGGGAGAGTCAGAGAACATCATCCTCTCTGTGTGACTTGATGATAATGACAATTCTAAGTGGAAAAATTCTTAACTGATATGAATGTTGATGAGTCTTTTTGTCAGGCAGCTTAGTACCGAGTCATTCGGACAGTGATACTAACATGAAATTTACATGTTCACATTTAGACTGCCTATTAGGAAATTAATGAGAGCTAAATAAAAATCGAATATGGCTACTATTTTTCAAGATGACCACCAGATTATGTCTTCTCGATAAAATTATCTTTATTTAATTAAAACAAACAGTCCTAGATAGGAAAGGTTGCTTTCTCTATTTTAAAATGTGGAGAATTTGTTTTCACAACATCTGTGTATGAAAGACGGATTTATCCAGCATTTTTGGAATGTTTGAATAATTTTTTTTGTCTCAGTTGTCTAATATTATATTTGATGATTCATTTTTTATGATAATTATACATCTGGATTGGAGAAGTCACTATTCTTATGTGCAGAATAAACAACAAGAACAACAACACTTACCGGTTCAGCGGCCCCAGCTAGAGTTCAACTGGCAGACAAAAAATAAGATGGGATGTAACTCAATACCAAGCCCGTAACATCTTAAGCAAGCTAGTGTATACACACACTAATATACTCATTCACTGGGCCAGCAACCACTCACTGTCTAGAGAATGGACTTAGCCACTTGAGAACAATAGAATGCCCCAATGTTCATATAATCTTGCCTCAAGTTGTAGTTCATTGCTTTTTTATGCTAATGAGTATTTACTCACTGCTAATGAGCATTATGAACAAATTCCAACATCGATGCTTCCCCAGACAGCTGGGGCTGCAGAATACTCAGACTGCTTCTCTGCAGAGGGTTACCCAGTCACCTGATGTTGTAGAATACACTGACTGCTTCTCTGCAGAGGGGTAAGGCCCTCTCCCAGTGGGTGTCCTCATATGACGCAAAACAATATGATGTTGAGGTCCAGGTAATGCTGGAGCTTTAGGGAATGCAGAGTACCCCTTCATTGCCATCGCTCCCAGATCCACTCTGGCCCAGAGTGATAGCATCTAGTAAGGATCCTATCTATGGGTTAAATAGAACTAAACTGTGGTTTCTTGAGTTAACTCGGGTTTTTTTTGCATTTAAACTGCGTATTTATGCTAAACTGAATTACTCAAAATAGAACTGTTTTAAAATCTAAACTGTATACTTGTGCTAAACTGAATTATCTAAAATAAAACTGTTTTAACCCTAACACTGTGTATTGCCCAGTCGGCTGGGGCTGTAGAATACACCAACAGTACCTCTGCAGAGGGGTAAGACTCCCCTTCTCCACAAGTATCCTGGATATGACACTAAACAATCTGATGGTAAGGTTCCAGTGATGCTGGGGCTTTAGGGAATGCAGAGCACTCCTTCATTGTCATTGCTCCAGTGTCCATTCTGGCTCGGAATGGTAGCACCTAATAGGGTCCTATCTATGAGTTAAATAGAACTAAACTGCATACTTATGCTAAACTGGATTGTTTAAATCAGAACTGTTTGAATGGACTGAATAGCTCTAAAAAGAAATGTTTTGGACAATTAAACTGTGTACTTACGTTTAAACTGCATGCTTATACTAAACTGAATTGTTTGAAATGGAACTATTTTTGACATTGAAACTTTACTTACTCTAAACTGAATTATTTAATTAAGAACTGTTCTGACATTTAACTGTGTGCAAACAAAATCTATACTTATACTAAACTGAATTGGCTGAATTAGAACTGTTTGAATAAATTTTGAATAGCTTGAAATAGAAATGTTTTGACAATTAAACTGTGTACTCATGCAAACTGAATTGTTTGAAATAGAACTGATTATTTGTATAAAAATGGATTTAACATTAAATAACCTACAAATGTTGATATGCCATAAAACCCAAACAACCAACGAATCTACAGAGAGGTAAGACTCACTCTTAAAAAGTGTCCTGGATATGATACTAAACGATCTAATGGTGAGGTTCCAGTAATGCTAGAGCTTTGGGGAATGTGGAATAGCCCTTCATTGCCATCACTCATTTGTTAACTCTGGCCCATAGTGGTAACACCAAATTGGGCCCTATTTATGAGTTAAAAAGAACTAAACTGTGTACTTATGCTAAACTTAATTATTTGAAATAGAACTGTTTATATGTATAAAGATGAATTTGGCATTAATAATCTACGATGGTTGATGTGTCATAAAACGAAACCAAACTAAACCTCTGGATGCATTATTACGTATTAGGCTTGAGAATTGGTAGATGCACCGACAAAGAGCAGTGCAATAATAAAAAGCAGAGCAGATCATGCGAAACTGATAGTATTTGTATCTTTATGTTATGGATAAGAAGGGTATCTGACTCTACTTGAAAAAGTTTATTGAATGCCAGCATAACAATAGTTAGATTTTCTATTCTCTCAGCAAATACATTTTGAGCCTTTTATGCATTGCCATAATCCTTTCTATATCAAGCTCTATTTTTGATACTTGATGATGTCTTATAATCTTGAACAAGTCACTCGCTTCAGCCCCTAAAACCAAATATTGAGTACTGATATCATTTCAGTCAAGCTTTTCTCATTCTGGCCCAGTCAGCAGGGGCTGCAGAATACACTGACTGCATCTCTACAGAGGGGTAAGCCTCCTCGCAATGAGTGTCCTGGATATGACACTAAACAATCTGATGGTGAGGCTTCAGTAATGCTGGAGCTTTGGGGAATGTGGAGTACTTCTTTATTGCCATTGTTACCAGGTCCACTCTGGCCTGTAATGGTAGCACTTGATAGTCCTATCTATGAGTTAAATGATATTTACCAACCCCTCCGCTCAAGCAGGATATGACACAAGGTCAATTTTTAAGTGGAGTTTAACAGGTTTCAATTCAGAGTTTTCCCTCTCCTAGACCAGCTGCCTCATCAAGGCTGAAGAACCCAGTCTGCCCTACTATTTACCCATAGCTGGAGGGAGAATAATTGGATTCATACCTTTCCCACAGGTATTAGTGCTATGTGAAATGCAACCTGTCTCGTCCAGGATTTGAACTCGTGTCGCCATGTCCATTTTCTACGACGATAACCATTACTCCACGGGCACCTATCTATGAGTTAAATAGAGCTAAACAGTGTACCTATGCTAAACTAAATTGTTTGAAATAGAACTGTTTATGTGTAAAAGCAAGTAAAGTTGGCAACCATAGTCAAGTGCGACCCAAAGGCTCTCTTTTCGATAGTTACTACACCAAGGTGTAGGGGAGGGTGCTACTCCTTTCCTTGGATTGCTCCACTTTACCCTTGATCCATACCTTATAATGCTGGGTATTAAGCAAGGAGGCATCAATTACCATTTTTTGAGTCTTTGCTATGACTTGAACTGGGCCATTGGTGTTTTCCTTCTCCTAGCTGGAGGGAGAATAACTGGATTCATACCTTTCCCAAGAGTATTAGTGCTATGTGAAATGCAATCAGTCTCGTCCAGGATTTGAACTCATGTCACCGTGTCCATTTCCTGCAACGATAACCATTACACCACGGGCACCTCCACTGTGTTAGATTATACCATCCCACTCTTCATGTTTGCAGATATCTTGTATCAATTCACCTTCTTGATGATAATTTTGAATTTAAACAATGAACAAGAGCGTAATTTTTGTTAACCTATTGGCATGACAACTTGTACCATACCCATGATACAGATATGTGAAATGTACATAGAATGTTCCTAACATATATACATAGAACTTAGGAATCCCGTAACATGAAAAACACTTACGACTTCTTAGTTCAGGTACAAAACTTTTTTTATTACCTTTGAGTTAAAAGGTTTTTCGACATAAGGAGAGAGGCACAATCTTTCTATGCTGACTTTTCCATCTGCCCACCACCCCCAACACATGTGGCACCCGCCACAAGGCCACTGCAAGCTAGCGAAAGTCACCCTTCTTCTTCGGACTACAAGACTCAACTAACTGACTTTTTCAAATCTCCCCAAATCCTCCGTGCACGCTTCCAGTGCATGACGTCATTCACATTTCTGGTCACATCCTCTATCTGAGATTTTTATTTTGACATCTGTGAATGACACATCCTCCCTGTGTGCGTGTTAACACCTGTGCTCAAGTTTGCACCTAACTAACCCATGTGCTGAGCTGAAAGGTTCTCAGCTTAACTAAACCCAAAGGCAAGATATATAAAACGAAATCCCTCGGCCATTATATTACAAACTGACCTATTGGCTATAAGGGTTAGTTAAATGATACTTGTTATCTAGTGGTCTTGAGTTCAATCCTTGGATCCCTTCATATGACCAACCAAAAAGCAAACAAACTAGTTGATAGATTATATTGTTTTTTAGGCGAAAGTGATTATCAACAGAGGAAATGATTTTTTTAAAATAAAGTCAGTGCCTAAATTAAAGAATAAAAAAAAAAGTTTTTTGAAAGACTTATCAAACTTATCAAATAAAGTAAAAATAAATGAATATCTTGATGTTGCTGATTTTGACCTGAGTACAGAATATACATGCAATCTGAGTACTGCTGATACACCCCTTATTATGGTACCTGCGCAGCTGGCTCATTGGCTTAGTGGGTAGAGTGTTCACCAATAGTCCAGGAGACCTGGGTTCAATCCCAGGTCGCGTCATACCAAAGACTTTAAAAATGGTACTTGATACCTTCTTGCTTTATCACTCAGTAATATCCAGTATGTATCAAGGGTAAAGTGGAGCAATCCAGGGAAAGGAGTAGTGCCCTTCACAACACTTTGGTGTAGTAGCTTTTGAAAAGGGAGCCTTCTGGTTGCCAACTTTACTTATCAAGGGTAAAGTGGAGCAATCCAGGGAAAGGAGTAGCACCCTCCCCTACACCTCAGTGTAGTAGCTATTGAAAAGGGAGCGTTTGGATCATCCTCGACTACGGTCGCCAACTTTATATGACCTTTTCTATAATTTTACAATATATTAGCTGTATGTTTATCTTTGAGTAAAATGTAGCATGCATTCAGGGTGTTGTAATTTTATTTATCATCGTTTTCACATAGTAAAGATAATTCTGAGGGAAAGTTTATATTTAATTGTGAGCAATTCCTCTTGAAAATTCTATTACTAAAATTGGTCTGCACCACAATGGGTTTACATTGAAATAGTCTGCACAAATGCAGCTGTGCCAAAATAGCCAAACTACAGTGCCTGTGCCAAAAATTCTTAGATCCTCCTTGCTGCCGTTAATATTTATTGTTCACTGACACTTGAAGAATCTCTTAAGAATTCCTCCCGCTGTTGTCTTTTACTAAAAAGACAACAGCAGGAGAAATGTTGACTGAATGTCAACAAAATCCCTGCTAGTTTTTAGATATGTTTTTGCTGATTTTTTTTGTCGAAAAATTTGTTTTAGTTTTTGTTTGATAACAAAATTGATTTGAATTGATTAAATGGTTAAGATGATTTATTTTTTATTCCCTACTATATATTATTCCTACTAAAATGTAAATTGCACAAATCTAAATTGCTTTGCAAAATCTGGAAAACTATCTACTTTGGCCAAATTACATTCTTCCGACTGAGCCCCAATTAATGAAAAGTCATATATATATATATTTATATATATTCACAGAGCATTTTCTTTTTTAAACATGTTTACTTAAATATGACAGATATTTTGTGTCTTGCCATTGTGCTTTTATATAAAGTAGGAGGAAGAACAAGTGGGAGTTTGTTTGTTTGTTTTTTTATGGCATATCAACCTTTATAGGTTATTTAATGCTCAGTCCATTTTTATTCAGATAAATAGTTATATTTCAAACCATTCAGTTTTGCATAAGTACAGTTTAATTGTCAAAAATATTTCTATTTCAAGTTATTAAGTTTAGTCAAACAGTTCTAATTCAAACAATTCAGTTTAGTATATGTATAGTTTTTATCCACACACTGTTAAATGTCAGAACAGTTCTAATTCAAACAATTCAGTTTAGCATAAATGAAGTTTCAGTGTCAAAATGAGTTCTATTTCAAACAATTCAGTTTAGCATAAGTATGCAGTTTTTCAATCACTCAAATATTTCATAAGTGGCTGAACATACAGAAAAAATGAAATTGAAAACAATTTTTTTAACTTTTTCTGGGAAAATCACAGATTTCTTTGAATCTTGAATTGAAAATTTGCTGTCCCACGAAGCTGCTGAATTTTTTATGATAATATTTAAGTAAATTTTACTTAAATTTGTTTTCCACTTCATTATAAGTAAATTGTAATTACTTAACAAACACCCTCATACAATGTTATGGCAGATATGGATGGTCCTCCCATCTTAATGATCTTGGGTTTGTTGGGCTACTATCTTTGAAAATGAAGGTGATTTTATTATTTTATGATAATATATGTATTTTTTGGCAACATTTCTTCATTGATACATATTTGATTGTACATTATAGACGTTTTTTGTCTACATATTTTTTTATCAGTCCTTTTGAATTGCCATATCCATCTTATGATATTTGGCAGGAATTGGTTGATAAATCTTCCATAATTAGTTATTTCCCAAGTACTTTCTGCCCAACTTTGGGTCATCAACAGGGGAGGATGTATTACAAAAGTGATGTAACTTTTGTATGCACATTACTACTTTGTAAGAATGAGCGTTTATACTGGTGTATTGTGTAGCGTTTACTTTTCGAATTTGTTTCTATAAATAGCATCAGTAGCTAAAGACATTTAAGTACATTAACACTAGTTTCAAAATTAATGCTATTAAGTTTGGGTTGCATATTCCTCACATGTAATGTCTTGAGAATCTATAGTTGTTTGAAATAGAACTGATTATTTGTATAAAAATGGATTTGGCATTAAATAACCTACAAAGGTTGATATGCCATAAAACCCAAACAACCAACCAACCAACCAACCATCTGTGCATGTATGCACAAAACATGTCAAGCTATATTTTTTAGTTTAGTTTCCTTATCTATATGTGATGAAATACTGTTTAAATTTGTGAGCAGCTCATGAGACAGGTAAAGTACGGGTGACCAAAAAGAATAAAACCTGTTATTACTAATTATGGCAAAAGTATATTCCCAACATGAAAGTTCTATCATATGACAAGCAGTAAATATATGAAGCCAAAATTTCAAGTGAAAGAGAGGAATATAGAGATAGATGCCGTAATTATTCCTGTATAATATGCATTTTTTAAGCAGATTTTTAAGCCTAAAAGCTATGTGTGTATATTATACAACTAATTTTTTTTTTTCAGTCACATGTGTTGCCATATTCAGTACAGCATCACCACAAGTAAGTTAAATCTATAGTCCAAACTAAGTTATATGTAAACAAACATTTGTTTTATACTGCTACAAAGAAATAACCACTGAAGTGTGTGTTTGTTTATAATTTGTTCCTTCTCTTGTGAACTTAGCTTCGCTGAACATTTGTTTGAACATGTCTTTCCTCTAAATACTGTGTAAATTTTGTGTTTTGAAACATAAACTATATTAGTTCTTATTTGTAGTTGATATAAACCAGATAAAAAGTTGATCAAATATGAAATCCCAAAATGTCAATGTGGATTATACAAAAGTGATGTTTTTTTCCAGAATTTTGTGGCCAAAAATAAGGAGTGCATATTAACAAAATTGATTTGAATTGATTAAATTGTTAAGATTATTTGTTTTATATTCCCTATTATACATTATTCACACTAAAATGTAAATAGCACAAATCTAAATTGCTTTGCAAAATCTGGAAAACTAGCTACTTAGGCCATATTATATATACATAAGTAATTACTGCAAATATATGGGGAGAAATTTAACGTAGACATTCCATTTTAGAACATTATGCCTTTAAGAACCATCCTTAATTTTATTTACCAATGGAAGAAATAAAAATCATCAATTTGGTCAACAAGAGCTCTATAAAGAGAGGGAACTTGAGCTTTCCATTAATTCTGTAAAACCACTGTTTCTGACCAGCCCCAGGAAAATTTCTGATCCAACCAGTATCCAAGACTTTATACCAGCAACTTTATTTATACAGACATCCCATCCCTCCTCTGTTCTCATTTTTACCCGCCTGTCCTTGTTGAGATAAAGACAGGACATGCTTGTTCATTTGCAAACATGGCTATTCTAATCTCCACCATATTTGATCCTGGTTCAACAGCTCCTCATAGACTGACACTAATTTATCAGCTGCTCAAGGCTTTGAATATTCATCAAAAAGGCCTTAATCACATTCTTGGAAAACAGTGCACACACCAACCAAACATTTTAATCTCGGTTTAAACTGCTGCCTAAGACACTCTTCTGCAATTTGGCTTGGGCAAGATATGGCTGAAGGGGCTTTTAATAAGATGACCTCTCACCTTCAATTTGACCAACAAACACACAATTCTAGTAAGCCCACTAACACCTGATTTTCCTCAAATCCCTTGTTCCTGATATTGTTTCCTGGTTTTGGTCTCTGGGCCAAGCTTTCAATAGCACCCTCATGGTGGTCCTCATTTCCATTGATTCTCTCTCTCTCTCTCTCTCTATGAGTCATACAAATATGCAACACTATCACTTTCTAGTCACATCGTTTGGCCTTGGTCAGTGTTTGTTAACATTCCCTTCCTACTTTTGTTCAATTCAGTTCATTTGTAACCTTCTTGACCAGCAGCAACATCATATGACAAGTTCTTGCCTCTTTAAGCTGTCGAAGACAACACAAAGAGGTGGGAATCGAGGTGATGTCTTTCTTTATATTTAACGATATTTCTCTGAAAAGTGAGTTAGGGTCTGGGATTTTACTCCCTTGTATTATTTTGGTTCCAGTAAGAGGACAGTACATTGGAATAGTAACCTTGTTTGCTTTCTTATAATTATGTTATTTTGGTTTTTTTTAACACAGTTAAAGTTTGCCTTGGGTGACTGTTAATCTCAATGTTGAGTCATATTTATATAAAAAGGTCTATATTATAAATCACTGAAAATAAATAATCAAACAAATAAATTCAGGGAGTATTCTGTAATTAGCATTTAATTATTGTCTCCCTGTGAAATTATAATGATTACAGTGAGTGCAAATGTAAACACCCAGAGGAGTCCCCATGGCACAGTGGCTAACATGATAGACTGTGACATCATAATAAGTGAGTTCAAATTCCAATCGTGCCATTAGGTTCCATTTTGGATTGTTACCAAAGGGAAATGTATGAACTCCATTATCTCCTGAGCTATGGGTACCACTACTAGTTTTCTTCATGGATTGCTTTCGCATTTAATAACCCACGAAGGTTGACACGCCATTAAACAAAGAATCCAAAAGCAAACCTTATCTACACCCAATTTAATTACCTTTCTGTTCTAACTCAGTTTCCTAAATATTCTTATAAGGTGGAGGGATATATTCAACAAAGTTCCTTTCTTTTCCCATTTTATTATCCCAGGTGAGAATTTTTACATAATCTAGCAAAGCACTCAGCTTTTTGGTTAAACAGTATCACTGCGATTCATTTTACAAGGATAGCTTTGGCATTAAATAACCCACGAAGGTTGATGTGCCATTAAACAAAGAAAGTGAAACCAAGTCTAGCAAAGCAATTTTTAATAATTGTTTTTTTTTTCTCTTGTTCCAATGATAATATTTCTTTAAATTTCATCTTGTTACCATGATATGTACAATTCCGAATGCCACAGGCGATGGGGGAGTTACCCCTGGCGTAATGGCTAATGTATGGACTGCAACCTCGAAGGGAGTTAGTTTGAACAGCACTGTCACTATTATGTTCACTTTCGGACTCTTACTCTTGAGAAAGGTATAAATCTATCTCCTCTACCAGCTATGAGTTAAATAGTATTACCGCTGTTCATTTCAAAGGATAGCTTGGGCATTAGATAACCTTTGAAGGTTGATACGCCATTAAACAAAGAAACTAAAGCTGAAATGTAAATCCCACCATGTTGTAAATTATAGTGGAAAATGCTTCATTCTCTAAAAATATTTTAAGTCTATTGCTCTAGCAAAGGTTTCTCTATAATGCAATTTTTTCTGTGTTACTGTGAAATACATACAAAATTTTTAACATTGTAATATAAATAACTAGGATAGTTCCACTAAAACATGATGGAATAATTTTTGCATCATTAGAACATCTGCCTAGGATCAGAGTATTGTACCTGTGCACTTTGCTGAAGATCAAAGTGTTACTTACTGGTATTTCAGCTGAGGATCAGAGTGTTGAATCTGTTTTCTCAGCCTTTCTTCCTTTTACTATTATTGCTTAAAGTCAGTAAAAACCAACAAACAGCTTTTCTTTTTTTCAAATCCTCTCAAAGAAGAAAAATAAGGATAAAGTATCCCAAGTTGTGTGCTCTTTCTTGCACGAGCAATGAAAAAACCTCAACAGGAAATTAGAATGAAGCATCAGGAGGCAAATGGAGACAAACAATCCAAAAACATTTCTGGTTTCCTGATCAAGAAATTTAGACAAACATTGACAGTCAAAGCAATAACTAAATAGCTATAATGAACATTAAATCAAACCTGTTAAGAATTGACTTGTCATCTGCTTTTATTTATAGGATTTTTTTCACAATTTTTCCATTCTTCTTAATGACTTCTGTGCTTCTCATTTCTTTCAACAAGTTATTTTTTTTTTTATCTGGTATCTTTGTTCTTTTATTTTCAGGATTTTTTCTCCATTTGCATCCCTGTCTGACATTTTTTTCTCAATTTCCGAATTTTTTCTTAAACATTTCCTTCTTTCTTTTCTGCCTCCATTTTTTTCTTCTGAGTTCTGATTTTTTCTTTCTTCAATATTTCCTTCTTTCCTTATTTCTTTTTTCTTTTCAATTTTTGATTTTTTCTTTCCTTATCCTTTCTTTCTTTCTTTCTTTCTTTCTCTATTTTTTACTTCTTGATTTTTGATTTTCTTTCATTTTACTTCCCAATTTTGGATTTTTTTCTTTCTTTAACTTTTCTTTCTTTCTTTTCTTCCTTCATTTTTTCTTTCACCATTTTGAGATTCCTATATCATTTATTTTTTATTCGTTTGCTCTTTTTTCTTTCTTTCTTTCACTTTTTTTTCTTCTTTTCTTCATATTTTTTCCATTAATTTATCTTTCTTAATTTAAAAATTTTCTCTCCATTTGCATCCCCATTTTACTCCTTTTTTCTTTTTCTTTTTTCTTTCTTTAACTTTTCCTTCTTTCTTTTGTTCCTCCTGTTTTTTCCTTCTTTCTTTTGTTCCTCCTGTTTTTTCCTTCTTTCTTTTGTTCCTCCTATTTTTCCTTCATTCTTTCTTTTGTTCCTCCTATTTTTCCTTCTTTCTTTTCTTCCTCCTGTTTTTTCCTTCTTTCTTTTGTTCCTCCTATTTTTCCTTCATTCTTTCTTTTGTTCCTCCTATTTTTCCTTCTTTCTTTTGTTCCTCCTATTTTTCCTTCTTTCTTTTGTTCCTCCTGTTTTTTCCTTCTTTCTTTTGTTCCTCCTATTTTTCCTTCATTCTTTCTTTTGTTCCTCCTATTTTTCCTTCTTTCTTTTGTTCCTCCTATTTTTCCTTCTTTTTTAATTTCAAGATTCTCACCATTTTAGTATTTTTATTTTATTTCTTTAAAATTTAGTTGTTATTTTTTTGTCTCTCAGAAAGAAAGACAGAAAAAATTTTACTTTTTACTTTTTTCTCCTTCATTCTTTTTTCTTTCTTAATTTAAAGAATTTTTCTGGATCTTTATTTTATTTCCTTATCTCACCTCATTAATTTTTCTTTTTTTACATTTCCTTCTTTCTTTTCTTCTCTTTTTTTATATATATTTTTCTTTATCATCTTTGGCATCTTATTTTTTTCATTTTCTTTTTTCTTTATTTCATTCTTCTCTTTCATTTGTTTAAGGTAAATTCATTTCAGTTCCCTCTTTCAATTGACTAATTTTTCTCTTTTTCCTTTTTTCTTTCCTTCCTTCTTATATTCCGTTTTTTTTTTTTCATTTATTTATTCAATCATTTCCTACCTGTTTTGTATCCTTATTTTACTTCTTCATCTCAATTACTTATTTTTTTCTTTCACATTTCCCTACTTCTTTCCCTTTTTCTTCTTTCTTTACTTCTTTCTTTACTTCTTTCCCTTTTTCTTCTTTGTTTATTCTTTCCCTTTTTCTTCTTTCTTTATTCTTTCCCTTTTTCTTCTTTCTTTACATCTTTCCCTTTTTCTTCTTTCTTTGCTTCTTTTCCTTTTTCTTCTTTCTTTACTTTTTTCCCTTTTTCTTCTTTCTTTGCTTCTTTTCCTTTTTCTTCTTTCTTTACTTTTTTCCCTTTTTCTTCTTTCTTTGCTTCTTTTCCTTTTTCTTCTTTCTTTACTTTTTTCCCTTTTTCTTCTTTCTTTGCTTCTTTCCCTTTTTCTTCTTTCTTTACTTCTTTCCCTTTTTTTCTTTCTTTACTTCTTTTCCTTTTTCTTCTTTCTTTCCCTTTTTCTTCTTTCTTTACTTCTTTCCCTTTTTCTTCTTTCTTTACTTTTTCCCTTTTTTTTCTTTCTTTACTTCTTTTCCTTTTTCTTCTTTCTTTCCCTTTTTCTTCTTTCTTTATTCTTTCCCTTTTTCTTCTTTCTTTACTTTTTTCCCTTTTTCTTCTTTCTTTATTCTTTCCCATTTTTTCCATCTTCTGTTTTTTTTTTGTCTTTTCATTCCTTCCTTACTTCATTCCTTTTTATTTTCATTCACTTTTCTTTCCTTCTTTATTTCTATCCTTGTTTTACATCTTTTTTTTTTCAAATACTTTCCCACTTTTGTCATCTTGCTTCTTATTTTGAAATCTCCTTCAGACTTTCTTTTTACTTAATTTTTTTTTCTTTCTTCTCGCTCTTCATTTGTGTCGATCTCCGTCATTCCACTTTACAAAATCTTATCATTGTTCCTATGATTATTTTTGGAGTTGTTCCATTCTCAGGTGTAAATAGGTATATACATATTTTTACATGTTTTAATCACACCTCTATTCGAACTTCCTTTTTCCTATTTGCTTTTTTGGGGTTTTTCTTTTGGAATCTTTTCCTCTTGGAGAATGTTCTGCCAGTTCTGTTAATGTTTAGACGTCATGTGCAGTTGATGCCTGTCTGTGAATGAGATTCTGTTGACTTGCTGTCGTCATGATAACACTTACACAATAGCAGAAGAATTATCAAGCTCAGGGACTGAGGTAATTGTTCTATTTAGATATTTTATGGGGTGGGAGTTGATAGAGGTATTTTTTATGAGTATGTCAGGTGATGTAAGAGC
This sequence comes from Sepioteuthis lessoniana, assembly GCA_963585895.1. Lineage (NCBI taxonomy): Eukaryota > Metazoa > Mollusca > Cephalopoda > Myopsida > Loliginidae > Sepioteuthis > Sepioteuthis lessoniana. Next base: position 78,149,548 of record OY757929.1, read on the forward strand.
ACAGAAGAAAAAAAAAATCAATGATAGGAAAAAAGGATGAAAAGACATGAATAAAATGTATATAGGAAAAGAGAAATAAATAAGAATTAAAAAGAGGAAAGAAGAATCTAGAAAATAAGAGAGAGAGGAGGGAAAGAAAAAGAAAATTAAAAGAGATAAAGTGCAAAGAGAAGAAAGAAAGAAAAGTGAAGAGAAAAGGTTAGAAGAAAGAGAAAAGAGGTGAAGAGAAAAAGTAAAGAGAAGAAAGAAAAAAAGTAAGGAGAAGAAAGAAAAAGAAGTGAAGAAGAAAAGGAAAAAGAAAAGAAAAAATGAGAAGAAGAAAGAAAGGAAAAAGAAGTGAAGAGAAAAACTTAGGCAAAGAAAGAAAGGAAAAGAAAAGAAAAAGAAGTGAAGAGGAAAGGTAAGGCAAAGAAAGAAAGGAAAAGAAAAGAAAAAAAAGAAGAAAGAAAGGAAAAAGAAATGAAGAGGAAAATTAAGGTGGAGAAAGAAAGGAAAAGAAAAGAAAAAATAAGGAGAATAAAAGAAAGGAAAAAGAAGTGAAGAGGAAAAGTTAGGCAAAGAAAGAAAGGAAAAGAAAAGAAAAAATAAGGAGAATAAAAGAAAGGAAAAAGAAGTGAAGAAAAAAGAAAGGAAAAGAAAAGAAGAAATAAGGAGAAGAAAGAAAGGAAAAAGAAGTGAAGAGAAAAAGTAAGGCAAAGAAAGAAAGGAAATGAAAAGAAAAAATAAGAAGAATGAAAGGAAAAAGAAGTGAAGAGGAAAAGTAAGGCAAAGAAAGAAAGGAAAAGAAAGGAAAAAATAAGGAGAAGAAAGAAAGGAAAAAGAAGTGAAGAGGAAAAATAAGAATAGAAAGTGCAAGGAAAAAGAAAGAAAGAAAAAAGCAGTGAAAGGGAAGGGAAATTTCATTTTATAAAATAAAAAACAACTTCAAAGTTGAATTATATAGGGTGTTAGAAAATCTTTGATTTCTTTTGAGAGGTACGGGATGTTTCAGAAACGTTGATATTTCATATTCTAATAACTTGACCAATTCTCATTCAAATGATCTCAAATTTCTCACTGAAGGTTTAAAACAAAACAAAATTCTATGTTTCATCTTTAAATTCCTTTGCTTTTCTTGTCAATGGCATTTCTCTACCTGAAAAGACCAATGATCTCAGATTATTTCTCTACCTGAAAAGACCAATGATCTCAGATTATTTCTCTACCTGAAAAGACCAATGATCTTAAATTATTTCTCTACCTAAAAAGACCAATGATCTCAAATTATTTCTCTACCTGAAAAGAAAATAACATACATTAAATAGGGAATTTGGAATTATTTCTATGTACGCTGTTAAAATTTAAAATCATTGGTCCAGTTATTTGATTTGGTTTCTTTGTTTAATGGTATATCAACCTTCATGGGATGTTTAATGCCACAGCCATCTTTGTAGAAGAACAAGAACTTTGAGGTTGCTGTCCAGCTCTCTAACCATTATGCCATGCCAAATTATTAACTTACAAAATGATATCAATTTTTCTGGAACAGCCTCTACATTAAATTACATTAATGCATATAAAAGTTATTTCTTCTTTATTATCCTCTGCTAAAATGCAGGGATTTTAAGGTATTTAATATTTCTTGTAAACAGGCCATTGGCTTAAGGAGTAGAGTGTTTGCCAACGGTCCAGGAGACCGGGGTTCAATCCCAGGTCGAGTCATACCAAAGACTTAAAAATGGTACTTGATACCACATTTCTTAACACTCATCATTATTAGGTAAACATCAAGGGTGAAGTGGAGCAATCCAGGGAAAGGAGTAGCGCCCTCTCCTATTCCTCGGTGTAGTAGCTATCGAAAAGAGAGCCTTTGGGTCACCCTCGACTAAGGTCGCCAACTTAATATTTCTCAAATTATTTCGTTTAGGAACTTTGAAGAATTTTCTAAAATTATGAGATTACAATTATTGAGACATCCTGATGTGCCATCATATTAAAAAATAGCATTTTCAATATAATTCCTGTCAGTTGCACCTATTGTAATTAAGTTTGGATAAGACATATTAATATGAAAGTCATAACCCTAAATTTAAAGTCGGGAGTCCCTGAGTTGTAATACTAAAGAGCTGGACTGTGACCTTGAAGTAAGTGAGTTCAAACTCCTGTTACACTTATTATGTTCAATTTCAAACTGATAACCTTGGAGAAAGTATAAAACCCCTTAAATAGTATCACTAATCTTTTTCTATATGGATGGTTTTAGTATTAAATAACCCATGAAGGTTGACATGCCATTAAACAAAGAAAACAAATTTCTCCATTCAACCTTATACTTGAGATCACAAACACTAATCATTAACGGTTGACTTATAGTATCCCTGATAAAACAAGAGACTTTCTCATACAAGGTTTTGGTTTCTTTATTTAATGACATTCCAACCATTGTGAGTTATTTAATGCCAAAGTCATCCGTGTTGAAGAAGAGCGCAATGATACTATTTAACTCATCATGAATAACAGCCCAGTTGGCTGGAGTTGTAGAATACACGACTGCTTCTCTGTTGAGACGTAAGACCCCTCCCCTATGAGTGTCCTGCATATGACATTAAGCAATCTGATGGTGAATCTCCAGTAATGCTGGTGTTTTGGGGAATGTGGAGTACTCCTCCATTGCTATTGCTCCCAGGTCAACTAAGGCTCCGGAGTGGTAGCACCTGATAAGGGTCCTATCTATGAGTCAAAGAGACCTGTTTAACATTTAAACTAAGTACGAACAAATGACATGCTAAATTGAATTGTTAGAAATAGAACTGTTTGATCATTTAACTGTGTGTAAACAAACAATTAATGTTTAGTTGAATTGTTAGCTATACAGACCAATAATAGGAACCATTTTACTTAGTTGATTTATGTTTACAAATCATATATATTTAATATATAAGTATAAACCTGATTTGGTATTAAATAACCTACAATAATTGATTTGCCATTACACACTAACCAATCAACTGATCAAATCATAAGGAATATGATATGTACCTTTCTCAACAGTATTTGTCCAAAAGTGAACATAACAATGTGTCTGAAGATTGAACTTGCTAAATTTAAGGCTGTAATCTTGCACTTTAGCCATTACATCATCAGGACTCCCCTTTCTTATACGAATTTTATTGTTAAACATATAAGCACTTTAGCCATTATGTCATCAGGTCTCCTCTTTCTTATACCAATTTTAATGGTAAATATATAAGCACTTTAGCCATTACATCATCAGGACTCCCCTTTCTTATACCAATTTCATTGATAAGCAAAATGAATTAGTTAAATAATCATAGTACAATCAAAGTAGATATTTGCATTAACATACAGGGTGTTTAAAAAAATCTCAACATTTCTATGTGAGTTCTTTTACGACATTGTGATTTTAAAGTCTCCACAAGTTTCCCTGGAGGTTTCTATAATATCAGTTCTGCCTTTCTAATAAAAATACTCACATAGAAAAATTAACTTTTTTTTAAAACATGTGGAGGCTGTTTGAAATTATATCCTAAAGTTATTCCCATAAGAGCATTAACATTTTTTATAATCACTCTGTAAATGATATTCACAATTAATATAATTAAAAGCATATTAATTAAGAGCTATATGCAAATATATCTATTAAGAATCATGAATATTAATACAAAAGTAATGAAACTGTTTTTTTATTTTTTCAGGTTGGCAAACCTGATTGAAAATCAACTGATTAATGTTGTCCTTGAACAATGAAAATATTGAGTTTATGCTTGTCTCTCAGAATTAATATTCAGCTGATTATTTTTGGATTATTACAAGTATGTTTGTTTAACTGAGCCATAAAATAGAATAGGGGATCAAATTCTAGGTGGGGGTGTCCACATGGCATTATGGCTAAAGTGATGGACTGTGGCCTCATTGTAAGTGAGATGAAACTCCAGTCATGCCATTACATTCTCTAATACCCTTGGGAAAGGCATTGAACCCACTTATCCACTTCAGCAGTGGGTTAAATAGTATAACTGCTGTATTTATACAAGGATGGCTTTGGCATTAAATATCCCACAAAAATTGATATGCCATTAAACAAAGAAACCAATCCAAATCAAATACTCTGACAGATTTAATCCAAGAATTGAATTATCAGTGATACATACCAATACCTTGTACAATTTAACAGTATGCAAATTAATGAGTAATTTTGAATAGAATTATTAGTGTTAAATAGCAATACTTGAAAGTATCTAACTGTGTATTTAAATTAAATTATTACTGTAACATAGTGATGCTTGAAACCATTTAACTGTGTGCAAACAAATGAGTAATTTTGAATAGAATTATTAGTGTTATATAGCAATACTTGAAACTCTTTAACTGTGTGCCTAAATTGAATTCTTAGTGTTACATAGCAATGGTTGAAATCATTTAACAGCGTGCAAATTATTTATGCAATATTTAAAACCATCTAAGTGAGTGCAAACAAATGATTAATACTAAATAAAGCTATTTATCTTAGAATATCTGGAACCATTTAACTCTGTGCAAACAATAGTAATACTTGTGTACAAACAAATTAGCTCTGAATCATTTAAAGATAAGATTAATTACAAGCTATTGACTTACAAATCCTGTATGTACAACCATTAGACTGTGTGCAAACAAATGAGTTCTGGCTTGTTTAAAATGCTATCTACAAACTATGCGTTTACTAATCATATGTAATATGTACAATGATGATTTGACATAAAATTACCACAAAGGGTTGATATGCTATAAAACCCAACCAAACTAAACCAGACTTCGTTTCAGTTGTTTTTCTATAAGCATTACAGTAATTTCTGAGGCACACTCACATATAAGATTTCAAATTTATAAGCAGTATCTTTTTCACTGCAAGTCACTTTATAGATAGGCCTCACTTCTACATTTGGGAACTATTTCTTTATGCCAAGAACAATCATGACAAAATCAATTACTTTGAATATTTGTCAGTTACAAGCTACAGGCTTTTGCAAAAATCTTGGCAATAAGACAGATCTGCGGAACTGTTGGTCAGGGTACATGTTATTGCTTGCAGGTCATGTCTGACCTGCACCAACATGCTGGTCACTGGCCAGATAAGCACTGACCAGCTAATACAGGTTCAATTAGCCAGCTTTGTTCTTCAGACAGCTCTGAGAAGAAATATGTTCATTCTCCTTCATTTTAAGGTGTTTGAAGATTTAATCTTTATCTTACTGATTAAGGGAGAAATATTATTAATTGACGGAAGTTGAATAGGATCTTCATAATGTTCTTTATGATAATGATAATTATATAAAATGATATATGCACAAACAAGAATCCGTCCCAGAGAATGAGATGTGTAAAATTCTCTAGGATTTTAAGATAGAAATGGATTACACAATCCCAGCTAGAAGACCAGATGGATCACACAATTCTGGCCAGAAGATTAATTGACAAGGAAAAAAAAAAAGAATTTGTTATCTTGTGGATTTTACCATTGCAGTAGATCACAAAGTGAAAACAAAAAAAGGCAAAGAAATAGACAAATACTTGGATCTTGGCAGGGAATTAAAAAAAAACTGTGGAACATGAAGATGATGGTGATAGCAGTTGTGGTTGGTGGATTTGGGAAAGAGACTGGAGGAACTGGAGATCAGACGACAGCAATTCTAAGATTGACTAGAATACTCGGAAAAGTCCTGGAGATCATTGGAGACTTGCTGTCACTCAGACTCAAGTGAAAGTCCACCAACATTAGCTGGTGAGAAAAACTTGATAGCAATAGCAGTCGTAGTGGTATTAGTGAGCAGTTATTCCTCTAATTCCATTTATATACTACTTTCACTGAAGTGCTCATGATGGATATCATAGGAAATGGACACAGCGACAGAATTTCAAATCCTGAACAAAGCTAATAGCATTTCACATAGTGCTAATACCCTTCAGAAAAGTATGGATCCAATTATTCTCCCTCTAGCTATGGGTAAATAGTAGGGCAGATTTGTTCTTTATCATTGGTTAGGCAACCTCTGAATTCAAACCTGTTAAACTCACCTTAAAAATTGACCTTGTGTCACATCCTGCTGTGTGTAGGAGTTGGTAAATACATACTTCCACTGTGATTTCTTTTTTCTCTTCTCAAACTCTTTTTTACATAGAAAATTCTATTTCAGAAGAGGCCATATTGAACATTTTCTTATTGAATGTTCATATAGAAATTTTATGATAGAAAAACTCATATAGGAAATTTTATTGTCAAAATGTTGCATAGAAATTTTAATGTAGAAAATTCAGATAAGAAATCTTAATGTAGAAGAGTCACCTAGAAATTTGATAGAAACAAAGTCTCAAAGAATGTTTTCTTATTGAAAGTTCATATAGATATTTTATGATAGAAAAACTCACATATAAAATGTTTTTTGTAAAATGTTTTGTAGGAAACTCACATAGAAAGTTTATTATAGAAAAGTCATATAAAACATTTCATAATAGAAATTTTATTGGAGAAAAGTTGAAGAAAATTTCAATGCAGAAAACTCTTATAGAACATTTTTAGTTATAGATTGCATAGCAAGTTTATTGTAAAAGATTCCTGAAGTAAAATTTCATTGTAGAAAAGTCACAAAGAAAATTTAACTATAGAAAACTCAGAAATATTTCTTAAAAACTTATATAGAAAATTTTATTATAGAAAAACTCAGAATATTTTGTGATGTATAGAAATCTCTTGAGACGTTTTTATTAGAATCTGTTTCTACACAAAATCAACATCAGAGTAATGAACAACAGGATTATCATATAAATTGACAATTAATAGGATGAATTGATGATTGACCTGACTTTCAAAATGATATTTTCTATAATTTAGAGTTATTTTCATTTATTGGTATCATGTTTTCAAAACACTTTTTAATGTTTTTATATGAATTAACTGCATTTATTATATCTTGCTAACCGGCTCATTGACTTCCCCAGTCGGCTGGGGCTGTAGAATACACTGACTGCACCTCTGCAGAGGGGTAAGACCCCCCCCCTAACGAGTGTCCTGGATATGACACTAAACAGTCTGATGGTGAGGTTCCAGCAGTGCTGGAGCTTGGGGGAATGTGGAGTACCCCTTCATTGCCACCGCTCCCAGGTCCACTCTGGCCCCGGAGTGGTAGCACCTGATAAGGGTCCTATCTATGGGTTAAATAGAACTAACAGCATACTTATGCTAAAAAGAATTGAGTAAACTGAATAGCTTGAAATAGAAACGTTTTTGACTATTAAACCGTACTTACATTTAAACTGCGTGCTTATGCTTAACTGAATTATTTCAAATAGAACTGTTTTTCGACATTAAAACTGTATTTACTCTTAACTGAATCATTACATATAACCGTGTGAATACTTTGAAATAGAAATGTTTTTGACAATTAAACTGTGTACTTATGTTAACTGAATTGTTTTAAATAGAACAAATTATTTACATAAAAATGGATTTGGTGTTAAATAACCTACAAAGGTTGATATGCCATAAAACCCAACAAACCAACCAACCAACCGGCTCATTGGCCCAGTGGGTAGACTGTTTGCCAATGATCTGGGAGATCTGGGTTCAATCCCAGGTTGCTTCATACCAAAGACTTAAAAAAATGGTACTTGATACCTCCTTGCTTAACACTCAGCAATATAAGGTACGTATTGAGGATAAAGTGGAGCAATCGAGGGAAAGGTGTTGTGCCCTTCCCTACACCTCGGTGTAGTAGCTATTGAATTGGGAGCCTTCTGGTCACCAACTTTACTTACAACTTACTTTATAATATCTTTACGCAAACAGAAAAAATTCAATCGATATTTTAATAATAATAATAATAATAAAGGGAAAAGTATAACTTACCAGAGAATCAGCAAATGTCAAAATTCTTTTCTTAACACTTGGCATCAGTTCAGTAGTAGAAGCACTGGATTGTAGAGAAAGAGATTTTGAAACAGTATTCTAAATGTCAGGATTGTGATGCTCATTATCACAGATTTCAAGTCTAGTGATCAAACCTTGTACATTTGATAACAGTCAACACTAAGAGTTTGCGTTAGATAAACTTAGTTTGATCTTAAGTGAGCAGATGATAATCAGACATAAATACTTTGATAAGTTGGAATCTCAAGGATAATGAAACACTCAAGGCCAATAATTTATAGCCATAAACAATTTATGACTAACGATTCATTCTAGACAACTATTCCAAATAGCAATGTGAGTTCACCTTTTTAATTTCCTTGATTTATTCTAAAGAAGATTTCAGATGGAAGGCAAAAAAAATTGATAAAAAAAAAGGAATTATTTCCTCTAAATTAGCATTCGGAATTAGAAATATGATAAAATACATCAATTGCAATAAAATTTGTAATATTTCTTTTTGAACTCCAAACCAAGTGATTAGAAGTACATTGTATGTTTGTTTAAATACTTATAGTAGTGTATATATATATATATATATATATATAAAGCTACAAAGGCAGGTGGTATTCTACAATACAGCCGGAGTACCCTGAATTAGTGGTAATGATGCTTCAGTATAGGAACCTTTCCTGTTACAAGACCCATCATCTGATAAAAGCTCATCGCATTCTTGGCGCCACTGCTGCTGCTTTTGTATGAATTTATTCTTAATAAAAGATTGTGATTGTCAGGTTAAAGGGTAGATAAAAAAAAGCTATCCAGCCATGCTTTGTATTTGCTTGTTTGGTCTTAAAGCTGCTGTGCAACCTTTGATTGTCATGTTTAACTCTTAGATTTTCATTCTCCAAAAAGGAGAGGAAGTCCTCCAACCTGGCATAGTTGCTAATATACTGAATTGCAACATCATAGCAAGTGTTACATAATGAATAGGTTGCCTATTACTTTTGGAAAGTAAGTGTAGAATTCAAATTATATTAATTCAAAAGTCAACTGGTAATTTGTTAGAAGAGTCATGGAAAAATAACCAGTGATATGATAAACAAGACTGACCCCTGGGTGACCTTTTTAGCAGTTCTCTGATTGGTTGGTTCAGTCATGAGAACAGATCAGTTAGAAAGATTTGATTTTGAGTAGTTCAACGCTCTCTCAAAAAGGCTGTTTTTCCAGCCGTACGGTTGACTTGGGAAATTGGGTGAATAAAGACGTTGAAAATCCAACAAAGTCTTTGTGTCCATTTATAAGAACAGAAACAGAGACAAGAGACCTAGATAAACTCCAAGATAACCCGATGAAGTCTTAGACAGAAAACGAGAGAATCTGGCCAAATAGATAACTATAAAAGATAAAGGTGGAAATCTTAATGGTTCCCTGTCTATCCTAACTTTCTCTTCACGCAACTATTTCAACTAACTTGTAATAAACAAAAAAAGAAGAGATTTATATTTTTATATGTAATTGTTATTGTCTCTTCATTCCTGTATACAACATAAGCAAGTTCTCACTCTGCTCTCACTATTATATCGACTTTTGAACTAGTACCCTTGAGAAAGGTATTAACCCTCTTATCCCCATAGTTATAAGTTAAATAGTTCTACAACTGTTTTTTTATCAGGATGCCTTTGGCATTAAATAACACAAGAGAGTTGATGTGCCATTAAACAAAGAAACAGTGACTGAAACCAAAAGAAGGATAACAGTTCTTCAAAGATGAAGGAGGCAAATCATGTATGGTTTAGAAAGCAGACAAGAAACTTGTTTGAAGCTGGTATATATGCCCTGATTCAAAGATGGAATGTAGAATTGGTCAGGTTGCGTAGGGCAATTAGTTGCAATAGCTGAGAGTAATTAATTGCGTTAGCAAAGAGCGATCAGTCATGAAGACAGGAAACTCCATTCCCGATTGAGGAACGGGACTATTTATGGTGCCTTGGGGCTTCCCATTGTGTACAAGTGGACTATTCCATTGCATAGATCGTCATTGGCTACTTGGAAGTAAGTGAAAGTATTTTATTATATAAACCAGCTTCAGTTTAGCGTTGTAAGGAGGACGGCACTGAGCTACGACCTGCTTTATTTTGTTTGCCAGCTGGACGCTTTACGGAGGTATGTGTTATTGTTATTCTACAGAATACCAGTATTAAGAAAGGAGGAGACTATGTTAAGAACTAGAGTTAGAACCTGGAGACTTTGGTGTTCATTGTCTGCCTCTAATATTAAGTATATTGTAGGACAAGAATCACTTTTTCACCAACTCGTGTATTGTAGAAAAGACATTTTATTCTAGTCTACTTCTATTATTAAATCTGTTAATAACCCAGTTGGATGAGGCTGTAAAATATATCAACTGCATCTCTGTAGAAGGGTAAAACCTACCCACCCCTAACGAGTGTCTTGGATATGGCTCTAAACTATCTTGGAGCTCTGGAAAATGTGGAGTAGCCCTTCATTGCTATTACTGCCAGGTCCTTTCTGACCCAAAGAGGTAGTACCTGTTATAATTCCATCTATGAGTCAAATAGAACTGTTTAATCATTTACAATATTAAAAACTCTTTCAATATTGTGAGCAAAGAGATAAATTGAATTATTAGAATTACATAGCAATATTTGGAACCAATTAATTGTGTGCAAATGAATAGTATTGCTTGTTTTAAATAGCAATACTTGAAACCATTTAACTGTGTGCAAACAAATGACTGTTAAATTGAATTATTAGAATTACAGAGCAATATTTGGAACCAATTAATTGTGTGCAAATAAATAAATAAATGGTGTTGAATAGAATTGCTTGTTTTAGATAGCAATACTTGAAACCATTTAACTGTGTGCAAACAAATGAGCTCTGGCTCATTTAAAAATTGTTACCTATAAACTATTTATTCACAAATCATATTTATCTATAACACGTGTATAAACTGGATTTGGCATTAAATAACCTACAAGGGTTGATATGCTATAAAACACAACTAACTAATAAATCCATTGTTAAAAATGAAGAAGAATCACTTTTTGATCAGTCCTTGCATAAAGTTAAGCAGAAAAAGTTTGTATATGTGTGCACACACACACACACACACACATACTCTCTCTCTCTCTCTCTCTTTTCCACATAAACTCACTCTCTTTATTTCTTATCTTACTTTTCCACACACACACACACTTTCTCTCTTTCTCTAGTCTCTCCTAATGTACACACACACACTTACAGACAAATACCTTCTATCTCTCTCCCCTACATGAACATATTTTCAAAATGTATACACACACATACACTTTCTCTCTCTCTCACTTTTCCACAGAAACATATACTCTGTCTTTTCTCTCCAAATGTACACACACACACACACTTTCTCTCTCACCTACATCTCCACATAAACACACACGCAACAAATGTACATACACACACTATTCTCTCTCTCTTTTTCCCTTACTTTTCCATATAAACACACACTCCCTCTTGACTTTTCAAATACATACGCACACATTCACAAACACTCTTTCTTTTCTGCTTGCAGTTTTTACTTCCTTTCTTTCTGATTTACCTTTCCAAATATACACACCCTCTCATACTTACTTTTCCACATAAACACGCACTCTCCAAATGTATATGCATGCACACACACACACACTTACTCTCTCTCTCTCTCTCTCTTTTCCACATCAATACACACTCTTTCTCTCTCAACCTCTCACTTTTCCTCATAAACTCAGAGACTACGTTTCTATCCTCTCTCACTTTTCCACTTTACACACACTCTCTCTGTCACTTTTCCACTTGAATACACACTCTCTCGACTCTCTAAATACACACACACACACACACACACACACACACACACTCCTGTTCTATTTCTCTTTCTGTCTGTCTCTCGTTTCTTCATATATTCACAAGTGACCCTGATGAAACAAAATCAACACAAAATAAAATCAAAAATGATATTTCTATCCTTTCTTCTAACAATCTATTCTTAGATAACAATGTCTGTTTTTCTGATGTAGTTTCAGTCAGTGCAGCAATCACTACATGCTTCATTAATTCACGACAACAAAGATCACCATTGTCCAAAAAAAGACACTTCAAACTCAACTATAATAATTTGCATTGTCAGATTTGTAAAAATTCACCATTTTAAACTTGGAGATAATACAATATGTGCAATATAACTTTTATACCATCCTGATTTTATTTCAAACCACCACCCATATGATTAGCTATATTGACAACCGTTTGATAATAGTTAATGAAACCATCAATGTTTCATCTAGTTACACATGTGGAAGATGTGATCAAAAAGTACTGAGACAGAAATTTCAAATTTAAATGAATACTTGTACACAGCTTATCAACTTCGATGATAAAGAGATGATGTCTAGACGTCTAGATGAAGTCTATACAAATCACTGCCAATTCCTATAAAACATTATGAAGCCAATTTTAATTTGCTTGGTTTCATGGCATATCTACTATTGTAGGTTATTTAATGCCATTGCATTTTTATACATATAAACAGTGCCAATTTTGATACATTTTGAACAGTAGTTTTTGATAAAACACTATTATGTGATGTCGCATCCTAAATTCTCTCTGGAGGGAATCTCCATGGTGTAGTGACTAATGCACAGGACTATGACATCGTAGTAAACGAGTTTAAACTTTAGTCAGATTCTTTTTTGAACAAATAACCTTGGGAAAAGTATAAACCTCCAGCTACGTGTAAAATAGTACTACTAGTCCTTATACAAATGGCTTTGGCATTAAATAACCCCTGAAGGTTGATATACCTATAAACAAAAAAAAGTAAATGAAGAACCTAAGCTTTCTGGTTTCTTAAACAAAAATTCTTCATGAAAGTCAAGATTTTTGGACTGCTGCACCATTATCATCATCATGTTGTGCTGCTAGCACAGATTTCTCTGACTCTCTCTCTCCATCCATCCCTATTATCCATCGCTCCTGACAGGTCTTTCAGATTACATTCAGTGTCCGCACAGAGCTGTTGTAGCTGGGCTTCCTTCTCTTGCAAAAGCATTGTTCATGCACCACTGACAAAGCCCTTGTCTGCTGTCCTGAAGGCTGGCACCTGATATTTGCCGGCAGCAGATCCTGCATTGACACTGAATGCAGATATGTATCAATCGAGGATGAGGCAGCAGCAATTGTATGGGCATTGGAAAAATGCCGCATATTTGTTGGGTAGCCCTAACCTCATAGTGGTCACTGATCACGAACCACTGAAAGGATTATTTGGTGCTTGGAATCTAAATATAATCCAAAACCCAAGACACTTGAGATTAATAGAAAAAACCTGAAGGTACAGATTTACCATCCAGCACTGCTTTGGGAAGTGGCACAAAACCTCTGATACAGTCTCCTGCAACCCAGTAGCCATCTTGCAAGTGCTCCTAAATATATTTTCTACTGAACCCTCTCAGTCAGACATAATAGACTCTGATGATATGTTTGACTCGGTCAAATCAACAACCCTATTAGCAACATTCGGAGTGAGCGACAACATCATACTCACCTCGCCGGACCTCATCTGTGCAGCTGGATGCAGCGACCCACAATACATCTAGCTAATAGAGACAATACAAAATGGATTCTGAAAGATGTATAGCCTCACTGCACCCAAGGTCTGTGAATATTGGGAAGTGAGGCACTGCCTCAGTGCTGACAACATCTTAGTGCTCTTAGACCAAAGGATTGTCATCCCCACCTCTCAACGCATAAAAGTCCAGCAAAGTTGGCATGAAGGCTTGTGTCTGTGAATCTGAATATTGGCCCGGAATGAATGCCTCAATCTGTAATGTTAAAGCCATTTGCATTGTATGCTCAAAAATCGCCTTGAGTCAACCAAGAGAGTCAGTCACCTTCACACCATCTCCTAATTGGTCATTCCAGCAGATTGCCATGGACCTCATCCATGTTGGCAACTATAGATACCTAGCATGCGCTGATAGATTAACTGGCTGGCTGATTTGATACCACTTGAGACATGGGCAGACTAATGTCTCAAAGCTTATCTCAATTTGCAGAGACATATCCCAAACCTATGGTGCCCCTGAGGAACTAAGCAGTGATGGTGGATGCCCCTTCACATCGCTCCCATTCAAACAGTTTCAGGAGGACTGAGCTGTAAAGCACAGACTATCATATGCTACTTACCCTCAATCGAATGATCAGGCAGAGCTTGCTGTCAAGGCAGCTTAAAGAATAATAAATCGCAACACAGGAGCCCAAGAGTCTTTGGACGATGACTGCACAGCTAGGGCTGTACTTGAATGCATACCATACCATCCCAACCTACTCTATAAACTGCACACAAAATGGATAACCACAGCTCAAAACTGTGAGGTAAGCCTGTCTTGACACAATGCCTACCTTTTAGAGCGATACAACCGCACTGCACACACCCGGTGCCCAGTTCAAAAAGGACAAACAGTCTCAATACAATGCGAAAGCACTGCCATTGGGACACAGTAGGCCAAGTCATTGAAACCCTCCTGATAACCAATACCGGATCAGAGTTGACGGGTCAGGTAGAATCACCTTTCAGAATCGCTGATTCCTTAGGAAGTTTGAAGACCTTGCAATTCCACTTCCCATTCCTAGTGCTTTGCCTAAACATCCCACACCAATACCAGGGGGATACCATGAACCCCATCCACCAATGCTGCAAACCTTGGACAGTGGAACAAGATTGTCTACATACCAACCATCAAACAACATTGTTCAGCCACCTACACTAACACAGGTGAAAACCACCCTGGCATTGTCCAGATTACTCCCACACAACCAACCAGGCTTGAAAGAACTCATCCTTCCCTAGAGGCCATTACTCATGCACAATGGGGGAGGAGGAGGAGGAGATGTCGAATAACAACAATAATAACAATAGCACTTACCTGCTTGGGGTTCCAACTATCATCCAGTTGATAGACAAAAATAAAACAGTCTGTAACTTAATACAGAACCTGTGCCACTACTAAGTTGAAGCTGGTATTTATATACTAACATGTCCACTCATAGATATGTGAAGACTAGCAACCGATCTGCAGCAAGAGAAGAAACTTACCTCCTGGATCAAAGTGCGTAAGACTATGCCTTGCTTGTCAAGCAGTAAAAAAATATGTTCACTTCTGGAGGCAGAAGTTATTGTGAGCCGATCTTGTCTCTTACAAGTAGAAATCTACCTCACATATATATGCCAGAACTTGCATAAAAGAGCATGCCAGCAGTAGGAGTGTGGTTGTTGTTGTTCTTTGCAGACTGCTTTTTTGACTGACTGACAGAACGAACGAGTTGACCAGAGGTATACTGTGGAAGGGCTGCTTGTCGCGTGTGTTGTTATTTTTAGTCAACTGAGGCTACCCAATTGTCTGAGGACTGTACTACTGCTTTTGCATGGACTAGTTCTACAAAATCCAGGGAATGGACTTGCCCACATAGGCACAATGAAACACCCCAATATGTCATAAATAACTCTTCTCCTTCAGAATTTTGACTGAAGTTTACTCAACATGCTATGCAACTGAGTGTTGATTCTGACAACCTTCCAAACTCAATATTTCTTAGTTGATCAACACTGGCTTGTCCATGTGAAAGGGTCCATAAGAGAACATCACTTATAAGTTCATACTGACTCTTGTATATTCATGTTTTATTATTGGTTGGTTGGATTTAATGACATATCAATCTCTATAGGTTATTTAATGCCAGAGCCTTTTTACACATATATTATATATATGATTTGTTAATGCAAATGTTTAGGTTGGTGATGGTTGGGTTTTATGGCAAATTGATCTCTTAAGGGTCATTGAGTGTTTAATTCTGATATGTAAGTGTATGTATATATAAATGTCAAAGCTTTTTGTTTGTATAAACTTGATGGTCGAAGGTGTTGGTAACATAGTTTATATCTTTAATAGGAGGCCAATTGTTTTTAAGGAGTTGATTATGTTTTTTTAAATAGTTCCTTCATGCTGTTTGCCTTATGTTTTATTATAAAGTTTTGATAAAATTGTTATGTACTTTTTTATGCCCAATATTTTCTTATTTATTTATTTATTTATTTTTTCATCATACAATGTATGAAAGCAGGGTATTTAAAAGAAATATATTTCTATATATATTTCTTTTAAATACCCTTGTGTTATCACCCTGGTTGGCGGCTGATGATGACAGTGTATCGCACATGCTTTCACACGTTATATGATGAAAAAGAAAAAATACATATATATATATATATACACAAAGGTCATTTGGTAAATAAAGTAAAATATTGCCTCAGAAATTGGCAATATGAATCATTGTTTACACATTCTTTCTCTCTCTTTACTTCCGTAGACCCTTTTACTTTACCAGAGAGTCAGTTTGTTTCCATTCCATTGATTGTCTTTTAGATTTAATTTTTAGAGGCAAATCTATGTTTAGTCCATTTGCTTCACTGTGCACATCACACATTTTTCTGTAAATTTCATATAGTTTGTTATTCTCAGCTAGCAAATATTTGATGATAGACCTCTGTTCATCTTTGAAGCACTCTATTTGGTTTGCAGCCATTTTATATAGCCTGAAAACAAATATTTTTGTGAAATTACAATAATCTTTTCTAGAAATGGATTCTAAACAATGTAGAGTTTTCATTTTATGGTAAAAACTTCTGAGGAAAAATCTGCTTTGCGTTTTCAAAAAAGTTCTTTTTATTTATTAAATGACCCTCATATATATGTATAGGTATACTTCAGGTTATGTCGTTTCATGTTAAGTCATTCTCGATTATTTGTCAAAAATCATGTGGAAAAATAAAAATCTAGTTTAAGTCCTTTTATTCTACTTTACATATGTCCACTACAAATATTGAAGTCGTAATATCAATAGAAAAACTTTAAAAGCACATAAAATCATGTTATTATACAATAAATATAAATAAACAAATTGAAAGTAAATATTGGCAAATTTAGCATAAATTAGTTTATTTTCTACTATCACAAAATAATTTTAATAACTGTGTTATTTAACCTTACAAAATCATTTTATGAAAATAAAGAGTCTGTGATGTTCTGTAAAAGATTGCCAAATTGTAAACGTATACTTTTACAAGTATGTATATATGTATTCGTAAATTTAAATTACTTTTTTTCTGTACAATATTAAAAATAAAAATTTATTTGTTTGTAAGCTTAGAATAAATTCTTATTGGGCATAAATCATTAAAAATGCATTTATATTTAGAATACAGAACTAGGAATGGTTATTTGTAGTTTATTTTAGTGACAAGTAAGTTCGAAGACAAGTACACTTGACTTAAAGAGAAGTAATCCTGTATGTGTATATATATATATATATATATATACATGTGTGTGTGTATGTGTAATCCAAGTGAAAGGAGAGATTTATTGAAAAGCTAAGTCAACACTATAGCGTTTCGGTTCTAATGAACCATCGTCAGGGCTAATAGGGATGATAATTGTGATGTTAAATCAATGATGGATGTGTAAAAAGTGCAAAATAGAAAAGCTAGGGAAAATTTGTATGACAAGAAAAAGTGGTCTGTTTAATTAATGATTCAGCATTTGTTTGTTTTTCAATAAATCTCTCCTCCTACTTGGATTACCTTGTTGTCATTTTTTCTTTATATATTTTCAGATTACAATCCATTTTTTTCTTCCATATGTGTGTGTGGAAAATCAACTGATTTCCATACTAAAAAAAGTGTTAATTTTTGTGCAAAAAATCGGCTTGAGAAGCTATAATTTTTGGAAGTGCCCGTGGTGTAATGGTTATCGTCCTAGGAAATGGACACAGCAACACGAGTTCAAATCCTGGACGAGATTGATTGCATTTCTCATAGCACTAATACCCTTGGTAAAGGTATGAATCCAATTATTCTCCCTCCAGCTATGGATAAATAGTAGGGCAGACTGGGGTTCTTCTGTCTTGGTGAGGCAATTAGTCTAGGAGAAGGAAAACTCTGAATTCAAACCTGTTAAACTCCGCTTAAAAATTGACCTTGTGTCATATCCTGCCCGAGCGGAGGGGTTGGGTAAATCTGATAATTTTTGTGTCTGTATTTTTAAATTTATTGACCTGTCAATGCTCATGCACTCTTCTTAAAATTCCGTTGAGATTTCACAAATGACAATATTTGACTTGCCATGCAGAATTTTAAGGAACAAAATCCGAAATAATTTAAGAAATCTTTTCACTTCTTGTTAAAATCCATTTTTTAACCTATTAGAATCATCAATAAATAATCATTTCATCTATTTTTATGGCCTACAAGAATCTTTTAAATAAGTAAAAGAATAGATAATTCTGTATTGAATTAAAATAATAACTGGGCCATTTATTTGGCAACCTGTAAGTTTCCACAAGGCTTTGAGCCTAACATCTCTGTTATATTTTCCTCTTTCTTTCTATCTGTTTTTTTTTTCAACAATCATACAGACTCTCTCTTTTTCTCTCTTTCTTTTTCTAAACTTTATATTTCTCACCGTCATCTCACTATTTCTACTTTGCCTTTTCTTATTTTTTTTCTATCTTTCTTAATTTACTTTTAACTCACCTTATTTCAACATAATCTCTCTCTCCCAACTTTGCTCATCATTTTTGAATGAGTCTTTCTACATTTTCTTTTAACTTTATTTCTTTTAAGTGAAAATCTAACATTCTTTTCCTTCAAGAATGCCTTTAAATGGCATTATTATTTTAAATTGAATGAAAATATTTTTTACATAAAAATTCATACAACCATTTCAGTTTTCTCCTGCTAATATTATATTTTGTATCTGCACTGCTTACATAGAAGTGCATAAATATACTTTCTCTCCAACATAGTGACATACTCACACAAAGATCTTTTACATGATCAAAATATATCACCTAGATTTAGATAAAGCAAACTGCTACATTAAATGTATAGACATTTCTTTCCTGTAATGTGAATTGTGAATTGAATTACCACGACCAAATAATTCAGTGAACACTTGTATGCGACATACGGAAACACTGAACGGCTGTTTCTACCTTCTTAGGTCTCATCAGCTGTGTTATACCATGATCTCCCTCACTGGAGATCAAGCCAGCAACCACAGAATGTGGAGCCAAAACTCTACCACTGAGCCATCTATCCACATCACACACAAGTGATGCCAAATCAACTAGTCATGGTAATTGCGCAGCCAATTAACCTGAATGTGTCTTGCAAGTTATATCCGTACTCTTTACAGAGGACATGGTCTCCTCCAGGGCCTCGTCTTCCCAGGAGCATTGGAAATACAAATCTGCATATTTATTATAACCTCAAGGGCAAGGATATGGATGTACATTTTCTTTTTTAAGTTTATTGTGAATTGAATTAGGCATCACTTGTGTGTGATGTGAACTGCTGGCTCAGTGGTAAAGTTTCGACTGCATTCTGTGGTCACTAGTTCGATCTTCAGTTGGGGAGATCACGGTATGTGCTGCTGATGAGACCTAAAAAGGTCGAAACATCTGTTCAGCATGTCGCACATAAGTGTTCGCCAGATTTTCTGGTTGTGGTAATTCAATTCTCAATCGTCATTTATTCAGTTTCTCATTTTCTGTGGGCACCAGAAGAAGTGCCACATTTGTAGCTTTGCTGAATTTTCTGGTCATGGTAATTCAATTCACAATATAATTCCTCTACTTTAAAAAGAAAATGTACATCTGTAATGAGAATATTTGAAGAATATTTACACTCTAGTTCTTTTTGTCTTTTTTTTTTATAAAAGACTTTGGAACTTGTGTTTTTTCAACAAAATTTTCATTCAAGTTAAAGAAATAAAATTTATTTAATTTGTAGATCAGTATTTTATGCAATCATTTACACCATTTATCCACTATATAAAAGTATATTTGACAACCTTCGTCGAGGGTGACCCAAAGGCTCCCTTTTCAATAGCTACCACACCGAGGTGTAGGGGAGGGGAGGGGGCTACTCCATCCTTTGGATTGCTCCACTTTACCCTTGATCCTTACCTTACAATGCTGAGTGTTAAGCAAGGTGGCATCAAGTACTGTTTTTTGAGTCTTTGGTATGACTTGACCTGGGATTGAACCCTGGTCTCATGGACCATTGGCGAACACTCTACTATCATCAGAAAGTATTGAGATTGATTCATTAAATCTTCTTTTAGTTTTATATTTAAATTGAAGATAGAGGTTAGTTAGGTAATATGTACAATAAAGTGAAGCTGTCAAGGTGTCTAAATTAATGCTAATTTGAAAAGAATTATGAACACAGTTTTGATACTATATGGTTTGGTTGGATTTAATGGCATATCAACCATTGTAGGTTATTTAATGCCAAATCCTCTTTATTCATATATATTAAATATATATGATTTGATTTGGTTGGGTTTAATGGCATATCAACAATTGTTGGTTATTAAATGCCAAATACTCTTTATTCATATATATTAAATATATAGGATTTGGTTTGGTTGGGTTTAATGGCATATCAACAATTGTTGGTTATTTAATGCCAAATCCTCTTTATTAATATATATTAAATATATAGGATTTGGTTTGGTTGGGTTTAATGGCATATCAACAATTGTTGGTTATTTAATGCCAAATCCTCTTTATTAATATATATTAAATATATAGGATTTGGTTTGGTTGGGTTTAATGGCATATCAACCATTGTTGGTTATTTAATGCCAAATCCTCTTTATTCATATATATTAAATGTATAGGATTTGGTTTGGTTGGGTTTAATGGCATATCAACCATCGTTGGTTATTTAATGCCAAATCCTCTTTATATATATATATTAAATATATAGGATTTGGTTTGGTTGGATTTAATGGCATATCAACCATTGTTGGTTATTTAATGCCAAATCCTCTTTATACATATTTATTAAATATAAAGGATTTGGTTTGGTTGGATTTAATGGCATATCAACCATTGTTGGTTATTTAATGCCAAATCCTCTTTATACATATATATTAAATATATAGGATTTGGTTTGGTTGGGTTTAATGGCATATCAACCTTTGTTGGTCATTTAATACCAAATCATCTTTATACATATATATTAAATATATAGGATTTGGTTTGGTTGGGTTTAATGGCATATCAACCATTTTGGTTATTTAATGCAGAATCCTCTTTATACATATATATTAAATATATATGATTTAGTTTGGTTGGGTTTTATGGCAGATCAAACATTGTAGGTTATTTAATGCCAAATTCCATTTATACATATATATCAAATATATAGGATTTAGTTTAATTGGCTTTTATGGCATAACAACATAGGTTATTTAATGCCAAATCCTGTTTATACATATATATTAAATTTATGATTCATAAACATATTTTGTTGATAACATTTTTAAACGAGCCTGAGCTCTTTTTTGCTCACAGTTAAATGGTTTAAAGTATTGTGATATAACTGTCACAATTTAATATCACTGATTTGTTTGCACACAATTTGTTGTATTTGACCCAATAGGATCCTATCAGGTGCTATGTCTCTGAGTCGGGTAGACCTGGGAGTAATGGCAATGAAGGGGTACTCCACATTCCCTATATCTCCATGGTTAGTACCTTGCCATCAGATGGTTTTAATGTCATATCCAGGACTCTTGTTGTGGGTAGATGGCAGTTTTACCCTTCAGCAAAGATGCAGTAAATGTATTCTTCCTGCCCCAACTGACTGGGCTGCTATGTAACTGTGTGCAAACAGATCATTATTATAATCAAGCGTTTAAAAAATGAATCAGATTTCAGTATTCTATTGAACCCATAATGAATTGATATACCTTTGAATTAATCTCTTTGAGCAATATGAAAAGGGAATTACATATCATGGCAGTGCATGGATCTAATAAGTCGTAGAAAATATCTGTGCATCGTCATCATCATCCAATCGTGCTGATAGAACCAATTCTCTGCAATTTATCTTTATCAACCATCATTTTTGGCAGGTCCTCTAGACCGCATCCAGTGTCCACACAGATCTTTATGTAAGTCCTTGTTGGACAGCCAACACTGGTGCATACATGTGTAGGAATCCACAAGAGATCATGAAATGCATTCATATCATGAGTGAAAAAGAAAGATAAGAAGAAGTGAAGTTTTAACAGTGAAAATAAGAATAATGTTTAGTTCTTTATGACCCATTTAAATATCAATGAGCCAGAAAATCATATTTGTATGCATTGAAGAGTTTGCCAACCACTCTTTTCTTTCAATTATAGAGTAATTCCTCTCAAAACTTTGGTAGAGCTACAATTAATTATTAATCATGAAATAACAATTAATATTGATTTCTTGGATGATCCATGAAAGTGATTCTTATCCATTTTAATGAGGCATCTCCAATCAGCATGACAAATTGAGAGCCAATCTTTTGTGGACAATTTATTTCATTTGGAATCACTCCAGATGCTCTGCAACCAATCAAAATGGCTATCATTTTTCCTTCTTTCGTGATTATCTCTCATTCTGAGTTAGTTTCTTCCTTTCTCTCTCTCTCTCCCACACATATTTAACAATGAAGATCCTGAAAGAATACCGCTCTTTAAATCACCTTGTAAAATCTCAATTCAAACCTGGAAAGCAGTAAGAATAATTTTTTCAAAGATTATACTGTTTTTTACTTCTTGTATAAATATATCTATATATATATAGACAATAGTATGCATACACACATATATATATATATATATATACTCTGAATGAATAATTTTTTCAAAAATTATATTTTTTTTACTTCTTGTGTAAATATACCTATATATATATATATATATAGACAATATTATACATACATGTATGTATATATATATATATATATATATATATATATACTCTGTATGAATAATTTTTTCAAAGGTTATACTGTTTTTTTATTTCTTGTGTAAATATATCTATATATCTATCTATCTATATATAGACAATAGTATATATATATATATATATATATACTCTGTATGAATAATTTTTTTCAAAAATTATATTTTTTTCTACTTCTCTGTCTATATCTATCTATCTATCTATCTATATATATATATATATTGACAGAAGGAGAAAAACAGTATAATTCCATATATATATATATATATATACGGCATAATTTTTGAAAAAATTATTCATATACAGCATATCATCATCATCATCATCATGTCATACTGCTTGTATGGATTTCTTTCTCTTTCCATTTGTCTCTATTATCCATCACTTCTGGCAGGTCTACTAGACTACATCCTGTGTCCATACAGAGCTGTTGTAGATATTTTCTAGGTCATTCAACACTTGTGAAGGAGTCCATTGCAGAATGTTCCTTATGAGCTCATCCTTACTTCTCCTGCATGTCTGGTTCATTTTATTTGGATAATTTTAGTGATGGGAGGTTGGTATATATATATACCCAATTTGAATAATTTTTTGAAAATTATGCTGTTTTTTTATATATATATAGAATTATACTTTTTTTTCTCCTCCTTCTGTCAATATATATGAAAAATCATACAGAGGGTGTGTGTATATATATATATATATATATATATGTAAACAGTATAATTTTTGAAAATATTATTTATACAGAGTATATATATATATATATATCATTCAAACTGATGTAAATATTCATACACCTCCATCTGACTGCCAAACCATCAATGTAGGATTCTGGCTTTCTCCAATATATGAAAGACATGAGGAGAAATAAACCTTATTCTGCAACACTGGCCCATTATTTTTTTATAAGAGGGTTTCCTTCTCCTAAATTGCTTTATCTATCTAAACTACAGAACCCAGACTGCACTGCTTAGTACTGATAATAAGGAGGAGTGGATTCATGCCTTTCTTAAGAGCATAAGCATTAACATGATGCGAAATACTAAATCTTTATTTAGAATTTGAGCTTGAATTTCAAATTCCTCAAGGATAACAGTTAGATAATTTTCACCTTGCCATACACATACAGACATACATATAATTTTCACTTTCACTTACACACACAGACATACACATACTTTTCACCTTGCCATACACACACAGACATACACATACTTTTCCCCTTCCCATACACACACAATCACACACATACACATAATTTTAATCTTCCCATACACACACAATCATACACATAATTTTCCCTTTGCCATACTCACACATACAGACATGCACATAATTTTCACCTTCCCATTCACACACACACAGACATACTCATGATTTTCACCTTCCAATACACACACACACACACAGACATACACATCATTTTTACCTTGCCATACACACACAGACATGCACATAATTTTAATCTTCCCATACACACAAAGACATACACAGAATTTCAACCTTCCCATACACACACAGAGACATACACATGATTTTCACCTTCCCATACACACACACAGACATACACATAATCACTAAAAGATTTATCAAATGTTACATCAGTTCTAAGAATCAATGAAAATTGATCAACATTACATTAATACATTAGCTTTTAAAACTTGTAACTATTGCAACTAAATTTGAAGTGTTCATCAGTTTAAAATATGTATGAAGATATATTTTTGTGTTATCTAGTACACACTTTATTTAAATACATATTCTAATATGGTAGGTCAATATCATTGAAAACAGCAAGTGTGATAATGACTTCAAAATGACCAAAGTGGCATCAGCTGCAGGTTGTAATATAAAAAACTAGCAGAGAATTTGTAGAGTAAACAAAATATCCTAAGTGGAATCAGCTCCAGGGCGTCATTGATAAACAATAGCAGAATGATTGTAGAGTACACAAAATGTCCAAAACTGATCAGTACTCAAGTCACCCTAGGAAGGAATGAAATTCAGATATGTCTAACTCTGTTTGCAGCAGGTAGAGATTTTTCTATCATCCAAGCACCTGGTCTAGCGGCAAATCCCTGTGGCATAATGGTTTAAGTGCTTGACGGCAGTCTTGTTGTAAGCAAGTTCAAATTCCAGTTATGCTATTACATTCATTTGGAACTTATATCTGATTAATCGGATAAATAGTATCTCTGTTGTTCTTCTACATGGATTACTTTGGCATTAAGTAACCCATGAAAGTTGAGATGTCATTAAACACTTCAACTGAAACCAAAACTTATCTCTAACCCATTTAATTACCTAACTCGGTTTCCTAAACATCCTTATAAGGTGCGGTGATATATTCTATAAAGTTCCTTTCCTTTCCCATTTAATTACCTAACTCGGTTTCCTAAACATCCTTATAAGGTGTGGTGATATATTCTATAAAGTTCCTTTCATTTCCCATTTTATTATTCCAATGTGAGAATTTATGCATTATCCAGCAAAGCATGCAGTTTTTGGTTCATAGTATCACAGCTGTTCTTCTACAAAGATATGCTTTGGCATTAAATAGCCCATGTAGGTTGATATGCTATTAAACAAAGAAATCAAAAGAACTTGTCTGAAAACTGACAAATCTGTACCAGAGACCTGCCTCTGAAAAAAAATAAAAGCTCTCTAGATTATGTCTAAAATGGGGTTCCATTATTTGTTTTGGACTGCAAGGTGATCACTGATCACCAGAAAAATATTTGTGTCCCATATCTTCAACAAATCAAATCTTTCAGATATTTTATTTATTTATTTATTTATTAAGGTTTGATTTCTTTTGTTTGATGGCATATCAACGTTTGTGGGTTATTTAACACCAAATCCACCTTGGTAGAAGAATGTTATTATTTAGCCCATAGCTGGTGGGATAAGGGAATTTATACCTTTCCCAAAGGTATTAATCTGGAAGTAAATACCATAGTAATATGGCTGGAGTTCAAACTCACTCACACTGATGTTGCAGTCCATTTCATTAACCACTATGCCATGGGGACTCCTCATATTTATATATATATATATATACAAGATAACCAACAGTTGTCTGAAAATCTTTCATGTAACAAGAATTACATTTCCAAATTTTAACACACACACACATGTATGTGTGTCTGTGTTTTTTTTGTCTTTTTTTTCTGGCATTAAGAGATGGAACTCTGTATATATATCAAAATCTTAAACTGTTAAAACCATCTATAAAAACACATCAAAATAGGATTTCATATACAAACACCTTTGTATTACTGTCAGTTTTATGAAGTGCTCCAATTTGTTAGAAATGGAAAAGAATTAAAATAGGATTTTAATTCTATATGGAAATGCTGAAAAGAAATTAAAATACAAAGGAATTAAAATAAGACTTTAATTCTCAATGGATATACACAATATGAAGAAAACAAATTAAAATAGGCTTTCATATACTAACATTTTCTTTTTGAAGTGTTCTCTATTGTCAATGTGAAATATGCTCCCTTTCTATATTGTAGATCTGACAATTGGGAACACCTTATGAAACTGACAGTAACACAAACAATGTATGCTTATTTTAATTGTTTTTTTATTGACTGTTTTAACAGGACTTTAAGATTTTAAAACATATATATATATATATATATATATAGCTAAAAGTTTCCTATGTTTTCTAGTGGATACAAGACGCAATCATGAAATAAAACTTAATTAAAGAAAATGAAGTTTCTTCTGATATATGAAACTTACCGTTACAATACGTTATGATAGCAAGGTGATATCTGTAGAAGTCACTGCTCTAATGTGCAGAATAAAAACAATAATAATAACACTTACTGGCCCAGGGGTCTCAACTAGCGTCCAGTAGGCAAACGAAAATAAAATGGCTATAACTTAATACTGACCCCACACCATTAAGGAAACTGGACGGTATATATATATATACACCAATGAGGCCATTCCTGAACCAACAACCATTCACTGTCCAGAGAATGGACTTAACCGCATGTACACAATAGAATACCCCAACGATCATAAAATCTTTCCTTCCTCAGAGTTTTGGAAGCTCACTCCAAAAACATAACTCAATATGCGACTGAGTGTTGACTTTAGACCAATCAGTCTCACTGATTTCAACAAGACCTTGACTACTTTTGGTTTTATGTTACATAGCCATACATGAATATGTGAAATGTACATAGAATGTTCATAACTCATATATAGATAACATAGGAATCCCGAAACACAAAAAACACTTACGACTTCTCAGTTCAGATAAGAAACTTTTTGTTACCTTTGAGTTAAAGGTAATTCGACATAAGGAGAGTGATACACAATCTTTCTATGCTGACTTTTCCATCTGCCCCCCACCACCACCACCACGCGCGGCACCTGTAGCGCACAAAGTTGTCTGGCCTTACCCAGGTCTGAATCTCAACTATCCTGTTCAGATGCATGAACTCAACTA
Organism: Sepioteuthis lessoniana; assembly: GCA_963585895.1. NCBI lineage: Eukaryota > Metazoa > Mollusca > Cephalopoda > Myopsida > Loliginidae > Sepioteuthis > Sepioteuthis lessoniana. The sequence continues at coordinate 78,176,799 of OY757929.1, forward strand.
ACTGCTTTTTCTCAAATCTCAGCCCACACTTCCAGTGCATGATGTCACTCACATTCCTATCTGGGATTTTTGTTTTGACATCTCTGAATGACACATCCTCTCCGCATGCATGTGAACACCTGCGTTAATGTTGCACCTAACTAACCCATGCGCTAAGTGAAAGGTTCTCAGCCTAACTAAACCGAAAGGCAAGATATATAAAACAAAATCCTTCCGCAATTATATTACATTTATATTGCTCTACTGACCAAAAATCAAGAAATTTTTAATGATTGTTTATTCTCATCTTACACACACATGCATATATATATATATATATATATATATATATATACAGGTTGCAATAGGTAAATTGTCGCCATTTTACCTTATGAATTTTTGTAACATACCCATGATGCGGACATGTTAAATCATAAAATTTTCAAAAACATATATAGGAATCCGAAATACATGTCTTTACGATTTCTTAGTTCAGGTACTAAGCTTTTTATTACCTTTGAGTTAAAAGTTTTTTCGACATGAGGAGAGAGAGACACAATCTTTCTATGCTGACTGCTTTTACATCTTCAGTTTTCAATCCAACTAACGTGCGGCGCCCGTAGCGCACAAAGTCATCTGGCCTTGCCCAGCTCTGAAAGTCAACCTTCTTCTTTTGAGGCGGGAACTCATCTAACTGCTTTTTCTCAAATCTCAGCCTACGCTTCTAGTGCATGACGTCACCCAAATACCCTGGTCTCAATTCCTATCTGGGATTTTTATTTTGACAACTCTAAATATTATGAAGAATTCAGAATATTTGGGTGTCAGTCTGAGGACAGATTCATACATATGTTGATAAAAATCAAACACACGGTTCATATAATGGTGTTTGGGGTGATCCTTTGAGATGGTGATGTTTGGTGGCTATGGTTGAAGCCAGTGATAATTTCTTTGAATAAATCTAATCAATAGTATTTCAAGATATTTTCATGTAATTTTGGTGAATATATCTGATCAAGTGAGATGTCAGTGTTATTTTCATTTTAGTGTAATTTAGACACCAATTTACCCATCACATCTTATATATATGTATATATGACTTTCGGCTTCTCTTATTTCCTTCATCTATATTTAAGTTGGCGACCATAGTTGAGGTCAACCAGAAGGCTCCCTTTGCAGTAACTACTACACTGAATTGTAGGGGATTGTGCCACTTTACCCTTACTATGTACCTTATAGTGCTGAGTGTTAAGCAAGGAGGTATCAAGCACCATTTTTAATGTCTTTGAACCCAGGTCTCCTGGACCATTGGTGAAAATTTGAATTTCTGCATATAAAGAAAGGGTATAAATATGCAACATGGAACATTAGCTATATTTGGATACATGTTTTAAAAATATTTAAATCCAGTTTATAACTAACTCGCTGATATATTTATATGAATATACATACTAAGAGATGAGTGTTTCTCTGACATTGAACCTGATTTAACATATAATGAAACACTTTATGATTTAAATCTCAAGTGTTCATATAATTTCATGAGTCCTTCATCTAATTCATTTTATAAAAGTTACTCAAAATTGTAAGGGAAATCTTAATGAGAGTCTGAAAGAAACCATAGAAACTTGGACACTGTCAGAGTCAATGCTAATCACAGGTGGTCTCAAACATTCTTTGTCTCCAGCTCCTTTGTATGGAAATCATGTCTGAAATATTCCTTTGTGAAGTGGATAAAAGATTGGATTAATTCTTCAATGAGGAAAGAATTTTTCTTCTTGCAATTTTAATGCATACATTTAGCAATACACTTAAAATGGTCTAACTTTGAGAATAAAGCAATTCCCAGACCAATTTACAAGTAAATGATCACCCTGTTTGCTGAGGTTGGTTGGTTGGTTGGTTTTATAGCATATCAACCTTTGTAGGTTATTTAATACCAAATCCATTTTTATACAAATAATCAGTTCTATTTCAAACAATTCAGTTTAGCGTAAGTACACAGTTTGATTGTCAAAAACATAAAAACATTTCTATTTCGAGCAGTTCAGTTTAGTTAAAAAGTTCTTTTTCAAACAATTCAGTTGTGGTTTTTGTTTACGCACTGAATTAACATTTTTAATTATCAAAATCCTTGATAAGTGATACATAAGCATTTAAAATTCCTTCGCTTCCACTGTGCAGTAGAATCTTTGGTTCACATATGAATCAGCCTGGTTTCGATCCCAGCTTCGATAATCTCAAGTGCCTAACCACACTGAAGAGTTGTGATACAATGAAACAGTCTGTATGTGGATGACTATATATATATATATATATATTTTAAATATGAGTTCAAATCTTGGCCAAGACTGTTGGCATTTGACATAGCTCTAATACCTTTTGGAAAAGGTTTGAATCCAATTATTTTCCCTCCAGCTATGGGTAAATAGTTCGGCAGACTGGTTCTTTGACCTTGTTATAGCAACTGGTCTTGGAGAAGGAAAACTCTGAATTCAAACCTTTTAAACTCTACCTAAAAATGACCTTGGGTTACATCCAGTGGAGGGATAGGTCATCATCATGTTGTGTTATCAGCACAGACATTCCGGACTCTCTCTTGCCACACTTCCCTATCGCCCAATGCTTTCAGCAGATCCTCAGGGCTACATCCCATATCAGCACAGAGCTGCTGCATGTAGGTTCAAGCTGGACGTTCTGTGTTTGCTCGTTCATAAAAAGGGGCCCACAGAAGTACATCACTTACGAGCTAGTCCCTACTATTTCAGCAGTGTCCCGTGTGTCTGGTTTGTCTAATTTTGATAGTTTTCATGATGGATGGTTGGTGGCTGTACAGCTGCTGCTTTGTGGGGTGCTGTTTCCAGGACTAGTTCAATATTGCTTGCAGCATTCTTGTGTAATTGCCGTCAAGCTTTTTCTCCATATGTTTAATTAGCATCCATGTGGTGCATCCATATAGCAGTATCGACACGATCGCTGCTTGGAAGAAACTGTACTTCATTTTATCGGTCAAGTATAAAGTGTATATTTTGTCTGCAAGTTAATGTTTATACAGGTTTGATTAAAGAGCACAGAATTTTGTATCTTTTGTGATCTTGTTTTTTCTCAAGGTTTCTTACTAATTTCTTTGTATCAGGATCCAGTTGATAAAGGAGTTGCCCTAAAGATCCAGATGATGGACTAGTTGCCCTAAAGATCCAGTTGATAGAGTAATTTTCTTAAGAATCCAGTTGATAGAGGAGTTACGCTAAGGGTCCAGTTGATAGAGGAGTTGCCCTAAGGATCCAGTTGATAGAATAGTTGTCTTAAGGATCCAGTTGATAGAGGAGTTGCGCTAAGGGTCCAACTGAGAGAGGAGTTGTGCTAAGGGTCCAGTTGAGAGAGGAGATGCCCTAAGGATCCAGTTGATAGAGTAGTTGTCTTAAGGATTCAGTTGATAGAGGAGTTGCACTAAGGGTGCAGTTGAGAGAGGAGTTGCGCTAAGGATCCAGTTGATAGAGGAATTGCCCTAGGGATCCAGTTGATAGAGTAGTTGTCTTAAGGATCCAGTTGATAGAGTAGTTGTCTTAAGGATCTAGTTGATAGAGGAGTTGCCCTAAGGGTCCAGTTGAGAGAGGAGTTGTCTTAAGGATCCAGTTGATAGAGGAGTTGCGCTAAGGGTCCAGTTGAGAGAGGAGTTGCACTAAGGGTCCAGTTGATAGAATAGTTGTCTTAAGGATCCAGTTTATAGAGGAATTGTGCTAAGGGTCCAGTTGATAGATAAGTTGCCCTAAGGATCCAGTTGATAGAGTTGCGCTAAGGAGTCCAGTTGAGAGAGGAGTTGTGCTAAGGGTCCAGTTGAAAGAGGAGTTGCCCTCAGCATCCATTTGATTAGTTGTCTTAAGGATCCAGTTGATAGAATAGTTGTCTTAAGGATCCAGTTGATAGAGGAGTTGTGCTAAGGGTCCAGTTGAGAGAGGAGTTGCCCTAAGGATCCAGTTGAGAGAGGAGTTGCACTTAGGATCCAGTTGAGAGAGGAATTGCCCTAAGGGTCCAGTTGAGAGAGGAGTTGCCCTAAAGGTCCAGTTGAAAGAGGAGTTGCCCTAAGGATCCAGTTGAGAGAGGAGTTGCCCTAAGTTCAGCTCCCAAACACTTTTAATCATATCAATTTTTCTTCTTTTGGAGGATCATTTTGTTTTTGTTTAGTTTGGGGGCAATATTTATTTTGTTGAAAGGATTCATTATTGATGGGGGAGTCTTTGGTTGGCATATTAGTTTTTGAAGATGTTTAATATGTTAGTGCCAGTATTGAATGTTATTTTATTTATGTTTGGTTATTTTTTTTTAATACTGATGGTGTAAATTGGTGAAGCTGGATTGGTTTTATGGCATATTGACCATTGTAGGTTATTCAATGCCAAATCCTCTTTATACATATATATTAAATATATAGGATTTGGTTTGATTGGGTTTTATGGCATATCAACCTTTGTAGGTTATTTAATGCCAAATCCTCTTTATACATATATATTAAATATATAGGATTTGGTTTGGTTGGGTTTTATGGCATATCAACCATTGTAGGTTATTTAATGCCAAATCCTCTTTATATATATATATATATATATGATTTATAAACATTTTGTAGATGATATTTTTAGATGAGCCTGAGTTCATTTTTTTTAAGTGCACAGTTAAATGGTTTCAAGTATTTCTGTATAACAAGAATAGTTGTATTTACTAATAATCATTTGTTTGCACACATTTAAATGGATATACATATGATAAGTTGGTTGGTAATTTAATCTTTAAATGAGTAAGAATTAATTTGTTTGCACTCTAGTATTGCTATTGTTTCTGTAGAATAAACAAAAGAACTGTAGATGGCAACAACACACAACAGCAATAATACTGATAATAATAACAGCAACACTTACCAGCAGTCCAGCTTATTCACGAGACAAATAGTTTATTTCCATTTAATATAAAAAATGGTAGGCACAAGGCCTTGATGTTTTGGGGGGATGAGAAAGGAGCGGTCATGCTATTCTATATGTTCTAAGGGAACCTAGCTAGCCACATTCACCGACCCATTCAGCAGTACAATATATAACCATTCATTCATCGTCATATGCGCGCTGCAATCACCAAAATACCACATTTGCTCTATAAAGAAGTCCTACTTAAAACCCGAAAGTGATGTATGATTTTATTTTACAATATATAATTTATTTACAATGAATATGATGGGAATGGGAGAAAAAACCCCGAAATATATACTATTGCTATAGTTTCAACACAGTTAAATGGTTTCTAGTATTGATATCTAATTCTAATAATTCTATTTTGTTTGCGCATGGTTTAGTAGTTACAAGTATTTTTATTTAACATTAATTATTCGATTGAACACTATTCATTCATTTGCACACCGTCAAATGGTTCCAAGTATTTCTATGTTATACCAATATTTCAATTGAGGCACGCAGAGAGGTTTAAGTATTGATATTCAACACTAATAATTCTATTCAACATTACTCATTTGTTTGCACACAGTTAAATGGTTTCAAGTATTCCTATGTAACAATTTAACATCAGTCATTCATTTGTACACATTTAAATGGATATACATATATGATTTGTAAGTGAATAGCTTGTAGTTGATTTCATTTTTAAATGAGGAAGAACAAATTTGTTTGCGCACTAATATTGCTATAGTTTCGACACAGTTAAATGGTTTCAAGTATTGATATCTAATTCTAATAATTCTATTCAATTTTAATCATTTTTTTTTTGCAAATAATTAAGTGGTAACAAGAATTGTTATTTAACACTCATTACTCTATTCAGCCTAACTCGTTTGTTTGCACACAATTAAATGATTCCAAGGATTGCTAAGTATCATTAACAATTCAATTAAACATCAGTCATTTGTTTACACAGAGTTAAAGGATCAAACAGTTCTATTTCTTATAATTCAATTTTGCAAAAGTAATATTTTTGCACACAGTTTAAAGGTCAAACAGTTTTATTTGACCTATATATAGGACCCTAATAGATGCTACCACTCCAGGCCAGAGTGGACCTGGGAGTGATGATAATGAATTTCCAGAGTGGACCTGGGAGTGATGGTAATTAATTTCCAAGACTGGAGCCTCATAGTCAGATTGGGGTGGGTGTCTTACCCTTCTGCAGAGATGCAGTCAGTGTATTCTACAGCCCCGCCAACTGGGTTACGATAGTTTTAAGGATGTTTAAGTGTTTTTTGTTGTGATTATGGTGTATTGATGAAGTTTTTTTGGATTATAACACTGACACAAGCATTCAACACAGGAACAAAGATTTGATACTTTTCAAACAGATTCTATGTGATTCATTGATGGGACCTTAACAGGTAATACCACTCCGGGTCTGAGTGAATCTTGGAGTAATAGAAATGAAGAGGTACTCATCCTCAGATCTTCAGAACTGGTGCCTCCCCATCAGATTCTATTTTGTGATATAACTCGAACACCCCTTGACATTGTTGTGGAAAATAGACTCAGTGATATAATGGAGATGACTTTAAAATGTTAATTAGAATCCTTCACTCCTTCCTACTTAGAAACATCAATATAATCGTGGACATGTTGGAAGACAAGGTATAATCGTCTCCCTTGGAGAAGGGGTGTGTCTATTGAGAGTCACATGACAATCCGAGAAACCCATGCTCACTCTTTTACCTTTGTTCTTTGGAAAATTAGAGACTTCGTCTCTTCTTCTTGCTATGGCTATTTGACACTGCTAATCAAATAAGATTTTTTCGCATCTTTGTACCCCTTTCATATACTGATTGTTCATTGAATAGCACGTGCATACTTTATCTGTTGGGACAGAGTTTTTTTTAATATATCTTGTACTATGTAAACAGTAAATGTTTTATTATGTGTATAGGAGCTTATCTTGTCTTTCCTTCTGTTTGTTCAGTGTTAGTATATCACAGATATGTTAATGCTAATATCCCCAAGCAACCTAATAGGCTGAATGGAAATCCTATGTAAAAAAAGAAAAAAAGGTTTGCATGATGATCATCATGTCGTGCCGCTAGCATGGATATCCCTGACCCTCTCTCGCCACTTTTCCCTATCGTTCATCGCCTCTGGCAGTTCTTCAGGGCTATCCTCACATAGCTGCTGTATGTATGTTCTAGCTGGTCGTCCTGCTTTTGCTCGGCCATATGTGGGGGTCCATTGGAGTACATCTCTTATGAGCTCGTCTCTGCTTCTCCAGCAGTGTCCTACGTGTCTCGCAACATTCATGCATGATAATGAAGGTTAAAATCTCCGAATCTTGTGATTGAGTAATATTTGTAGTTGTCAATTTGTGCTTGAATTAAGAGCTGTCACGAATATTGAAGTTGTGAGTTCACCGAATTTAACGTTAAAAAAAAAAGGAAGTTGAAAAGTTGGCAGAAAAGAAAATTGTGTATGGAAACAATAAATAATTGTCTTCCCTTGGATACTGAGGGCGTGTCCTATAGCACGTCTTGTAGCCATGTGAGATTATGAGAATCTTATATATATATATATATATATGTGTGAAAGCGTAACCCTACGAAAACAGCTCAACCTACTGAAATTTTTATTAGAGCAATACACCTTCAATGATCAAAGTCTTAGAAAAAAAAAAACAATTTATATATGTACGTACGTATGTGTACATATAAATGTGTGCGTGAAAATATGTGTAGGTTTATAAATATGGGTATATATATATATATATATATATATGGGTGGGTTTGTATATATGCGTGAATATATATATATATATATATATATATATATATATATATATATATCTGTCTGTACTGCGTGCGTATATATATATATGTGTGTACATGTGTATATGTATGTATATATGTGTATTTGCATATGCGTATATATGTATGTGTGAATATGTATGTATATATATGTGTGTGTGTATGTGTGTATGCTTGTTTATATGGTTGTATGTGTATGTTTGTGTATATATGTGTATATTTATGTCTATACCAAAAACTTTAAAAATGGTACTTGATGCCTCCTTGCTTAAAACTCAGCATTATAAGGTACGTATCAAGGGTAAAGTGGAGCAATCCAGGGAAAGGAGTAGTGCCCCCCTACACCTCTGTGTAGTAGCTATTGAAAAGGGAGCCTTCTGGTCACCCTCGACTACGGTCGCCAACTTGACTTATATCTGTAAATGTATATATATATGTGCATATATACATGCATATGCATATATGTATGTTTATATATGTGAATGTATGCATAGATGTCTGCGTTTGTAAGTATATGTGTATGTGTGTATATATATATATATATATATATGAGGGTGTGTGTATATATGTGTACGTATATGAGCACATTTATGTGTATATATGAATGTATATGTTAATATGTGTTCAGTTGGATTGGTTTTCTTCGTTCAGTACACACACACACACACACACACACATATTAATTTACAAAGCTCTTTGTTTTGATATGGCACAAGGCCGAATGAATGGGGCGCCCATTGAGACTCGAACTCACTCGTGTAGGTTTGCTAGTCTAGCTTGCTAACCGTTACACCACCAGACGCACATATGTATATATATGTACATATGCATACACGCACATACATATAAATATGCATATGCGTATAAATGTACATGTATATATCTGTGTGTATGTGTATATATATATTCATATATGTGTGTGTCTATATGTTTGTGTATATATAGGCATGTATGTGTATATATATATATTCATCTATGTGTGTGTCTATATGTTTGTGTATATATAGGCATGTATGTGTATATATATATTCATGTATGTGTGTGTCTATATGTTTGTGTATATATAGGCATGTATGTGTATATATATATTCATCTATGTGTGTGTCTATATGTTTGTGTATATATAGGCATGTATGTGTTTATATATACATATATATGAGTTACACAAGAATGCTACGTGCAATCTTAAACAAGTCCTGGCGGCAACACCCCACAAGACACCAACTGTACGGCCACCTGCCCCCTATCACGAAAACGATTCAAGTTAGACGAGCCAGACATGCAGGACACTGCTGGAGAAGCAGGGACGAACTCATAAGAGATGTACTCTTATGGACTCCCTCACATGGCCGTGCAAAAGCAGGACGACCAGCACGAACATACATTCAGCAGCTATGTGAGGATACGGGATGTTGTCCTGAAGACCTACCTAGGGCGATGAACGATAGGGAGGAGTGGCGAGAGAGGGTCAGGGATATCCGTGCTACCAGCGCGATATGATGATGATGATGATGAATATATATGTATGTATTTGTATATATGTGACTACATATATATTAGTGTGTGTTTGTGTGTGTATATATATATATATATATATATATGTGTGTGTGTGTGTTTGTATTTGCGTTTATGTATATTTGTATGTGTATGCATATATCTGTGCGTCTGTATGTCTATGTGTCAGTGTGTGTATGTATGTACTTATGCACACGTGTATATGTATACATATATATATTTATGTGTGTGTGTGTGTATGCATGTGTCTACATATGTGTGTATGTGGATACATATATATGTGTGTATGTGTTCCTGCTATGTGTATTTGTACGGACATTGGCCTAGCAGTTAGAGTGTTCGCCAATGACCCGGGAGACCTGAGTTCAATCCCAGGTCGAGTCATACCAAAGACTCAAAAAATGGTACTTGATGCCTCCTTGCTTAACACTCAGCATTATAAGGTACGGATCAAGGGTAAAGTAGAGCAATCCAGGGAAGGAGTAGCGCCCTCCCCTACACATTGGTGTAGTAGCTATCGAAAAGGGAGCCTTCGGGTTACCCTCTACTAAAGGGAGACAACTTTACTTAATTATGTTTATATGGATACATATGTGTGCATATGTTTATGTGTCTGTATATGTGTATACGTTTGTTTAGATATGTATACAAATACATGTGCGCGTGTAAGTTTATGTTAATATGTATGCATATATATGTGTATTCATATGTGTGCGTTTATGTATATTTATGTATACGTGTATGGTTATACAGTGTAACCCGGATATAAGAGAGTTATTGAACAGGAGAATAAGTCTTTTATATCCGGGTTTTGTCTATTTTGTTAAGGTACTATTTACCAACCCCTCCGCTCGGGCAGGATATGACACAAGGTCAATTTTTAAGCGGAGTTTAACAGGTTTTGAATTCAGAGTTTTCCTTCTCCTAGACTAGTTGCCTAACCAAGGCTGAAGAACCTAGTCCGTCCTACTATTTACCCATAGCTGGAGGGAGAATAAGGGGGTTCATACCTTTCCCAAGGGTATTTGCCCGAAAGTGAACGTAATAGCGCGACTGGAGTACGAACTCGCGTACTACGATTCCGCAGTTCATCGCTTTAACCATTACACCACGAGGACACCTTTTGTTAAGGTAACACAGGCTCTAATTCGGGACCAGAGAAAATCTCTTGTATCCAGGTCGCTTATATCCGGGGTACACTGTACATATATATATATATATATGTGTGTGTGTGTGTGTGTGTGTGTGTGTGTGTGTTTGTACATGCGTATGCAAATATATGTGTATATTTCTACGTACATGTGTGGGTAAAGATGGCAGAAAAGAAAATAGGAACAGTTAAAGAATAGGTTTATTGGTTTTTTTGCGCTTTTTTAAAACGTGGCCTGTTAACAGGGACTCGATAAAAGGTTGTATTGTAAGTTTACAGTTAGTGGGAGTCCATTTATAAATCAAGTGGATCAAAGTTCGAGCTAAGGTCTATGAACAAGAGCAGTGAAGTTGTCAGTTAGTGAAAACCGTGATAAAAAAAAAATATAAGAATAAAAATAAGAATGGTAGATATCCATTTGAACAAAATGGGTGTTAGTGAATTATTTGCCGCAGAACTAATATTTATTTGCTATAAAAAAAAAAAAAAATAAATAAACAAATAAATAAATAAAAACCCCAAACAAACTGATATGTGGGTGGGAAAGACTGCAGTAGTGAGTGATGCCGATTTTCAACGTCAACTGTTCATGGCTGAACAATGTCGATCAATTTTGACACTTTTTCTTACGAGGTTAAAGTTGATCCCAAAAGAGGAAAGACACATAGAAAAGTAATCGGTGAAAAAAAAAAAAAGTCTTTACACGCCAAACTCTTAATGACCAAAACTGTAAGTGTGTATATGTTTATATATTTGTATATGTGTGTATGGGTATACATATGTATGTGTGAAGTCTGATCTATCCGATAAAAGAAAACGGGATTTCTTCCAAACTATGGTTGTGTCAGTACTACTGTATGAATGCACCAAATGGGCACTGACAAAAAGATAAATTGGAACAGCGCAAAAATGCTATGAGCTATGTTGAACAAATCCTAGCAGCAACTACCCACGAAAAAGAGCTGTACGGCCACCTACCTCCCATCACTAAAAACATCCAAATAAGACGAACAAGACATGCGGGACACAGCTGGAGAAGCAAGGACGGACTCATTAGTGACGTTCCTCTATAGACCTCTACACGTGGACGTGCCAAGTGCTGGTCGACTAAGAAGAATTTATTTACAACGGCTCTGCAATCACAGGATGTAGTCTGGAAGATCTTCCAGGAGCGATTGGTAATAGGGACGGATAGCGGAAGAGAGTCAGGGAAATCGGGGCTAGCAGCGCGACTTGATTATATATGTGGGGTTTGAAGGTATTTAGGAGGTCAGGGGCTAAGGGCAAGACTGTATTGCCGTAAGATATCTGACTCCATATTTTGGTTATATTATTTTACCCCACGTTGACTGGCCGGCGCGAGGTCTTGTCCAAAGAAAGTCCAAAAGAAATATACAAAAAGAAAAGATAGAAACAGATAAGAGACGAAAACATTTCTTCCATACTTTCCTTTATTTACTTGGTGAATGGACTAACCAACGCTACGTCTTGGGACGTAGCGTGGTGCCCAAAACACCAGACAGCAAAATCGGTGTTGTCGGTTCGACGTCACTACCCGAAAAAGAGGTCGGTTCACAGAAAACCTGAGTATTTATCTCTCTCCACCGGCTCCAAATTCGCTACTCCAAAATCCTTCTAATTTTGGCGCGACCGCTTCCCATTGGCTACTTGACTTTTTATTATTTTTCTTTTTTCTGATTTTTAACCGGATGGATGCGTGGAGCCTTATGCGTGGTGACGCGTTTATACATTTTGTATGTGGCAGCCGACGAGTCAATATCCGGTTGGGAGTTTTACTGTTAATTCCTACCCCCCCACCATATATATATATATATATATAATCAAGCGGCATCCAGGGTTATGGGTTGAGTGTTTGCCAATGGTCCTGGAGACCGGGGTTCAGTCCCAGGTCGAGTCATACCAAAGACTCAAAAAATGCTTCTTGATGCCGCTTTGCTTAACACTCAGCGTTATAAGGAACGTATCAAGGGTAAAGTGGAACAATCCAGGGAATGGAGTAGCGGCCTCCTCTTCACTTCGGTCTAGTAACCATTGAAAAGGGAGCCCTTAGGTCGCCTTCGACTATAGTCGCCAACTTTATTTATATGCATAGTTTTAGTATATATATATATATATATATATATACCAATCCCTCCGCTCGAACAGGATGTGACACTCGGTCAATTTTTAAGCGGAATTTAACAGAGCTTTCCTTCTCTTAGACTAGTTGCCTCACCAAGGCTGGAGAACACAGTTTGCTATTTACCCATAGCTGGAGGGAGAATAATTGGATTAATTTCTTTCCCATGTGAAATGCAATCAGTCTCGTCTAGGACTTGAACTCGTGTCGCCGTGTCCCTTTCCTACGACGATAACCATTACACCACGGGCACCCCCACCACGATATATATATATATATATATAACCAAAAGTGTAGTGCTCGATAAGTAAAATAATACGTTGATTATTCGTGTACTTTGACCCCACATATTCTGGTCTAAAATTTAGGTGTGCATATTACACCTAAGAACTATGTAATATCATTGAATTAGGGTATCGAACTCTTGAAAGTTGTCTACGTATATTTGCCGCATCTGAGTACCATAACTCACAACTATTATTATTTGGTGCGAGAGCAACCAATTTAGGCTCATGGAACAGAGGAAATGTATTATGTTTTGAAATTTCTTCGTTTTAAATCATGTAAAACAATTCACAACGAATTAGCTACGACATATTTATTGTCTGATCAAACTTGATGGAATCAATACAGAAATGACGTGAAATACAAAAAGTATTTAGAGAAAAGTCCTATCGTTTATTTGAAGTGTCTTTTGATGTTAGTTGCGTCTTAAATTACGTGCTTATGAGATAAAAAGGATGTGTTGAATAAAGACTTGAATGCTTATGATAGTTAATCATGTGCCACGTGACAAGAGGTTTTTAGGGGCGTCATATCCCTTTGTTCGTGAGGACAGAAGCAGGTGGTGGGCTCAGTTAGAACTACGCGCCTTTCTTTTATATGCTACTTTTGTCATGCCACCAAGCAGCCTTTAGAACTACTATTTGACAAACAAGGGATGTAAATCTCCAGCATTAATGGAGCCTCACCATCAGATTGTTTAATATTATATGCAGTACTCTCCTTGGAGGTGGGGAGGTTTTACCTCTTAGCAGAGTCAAAGTTGGTGTATTCTACAGCCTCAGCCGTCTGGGCCACTAAGGTGTAGAGCCCAATTGGGAACGTATATATTGTAATGTGTTGTGTTGTGTATTTGATGAGCCGAGATTAGATTACACTCAAGTGTGGGGCTGTTGCGGAGCCGATAAGCATGTCGACCCTGCAAATGATTCATATTTAATGCGTGCGAGTAATGACAGCCAAAAACAATGAAGGAAACAAAGGCGAGGTAACAGATTCAACAAAAGTGACGATTATTTGTCAGAATTACAAACGTGTGTGTGAAGTCCGTGGCGGTTGTATTTGGTCTTCAGCTAGATGGGTGATGCCGATTGCTGGTATGGTCGAGTCGTAGATGTGCGCAGCTGGGTGTTCGATAAGGGTAGCTGGCGTAGGTTGAGTCGTGGAGATAAAGCCAAATGTTTAGATGCGGGTAGCTGTCAATTGAGTCGTAGAAGTGCGCAGCTGGATGAACGTAGCTCGTAGCTGAGGTCGGTCGAGTCGTAGAATGCAGCTGGACGATCGTTGCGGGTAGTTGAGGTCGGTCGAGTCGTTGAATGCAGCTGGGCGATCGTTGTGGGTAGCTGAGGTCGGTCGTGGTTGGTAAATCGATGTCCCGGTTTTGACAGTACGTTGGGATAACCGGGGGGGTGTCGATCTGGTTGCTAGCCCGTACAGCGAGTCGTACATAGGCTAGTTGTTGCAATGCTAGGGCAGTTCGTAACAGCGAGTCGTATGTGGACTGGATGCTGCATTGCTGGAGTGTCGTGGTCGAAGTCGGTGTTGGCAGCTTGGTCGTGTAGAGCCGAGCGAGCGTGTGACTAAGACTGAGCCGTGTCTTAGTACTACGGACCAAGTGAACGGACGGGGAAACCGTGGTTAAGGTTTGCCAGGCCTTAGCACATACGAAGTCGAGCGAGCGAATCGGTGAAACTAGAGCTTTGTCGTGCCCCTAGCTGTGCGGGCGTATCGTTGTCGGTAGCTATGGTTTTGCCGTATCGTTGACGGTCGCTATGGCTTTCCCGCGCCAAAGCTGTAGGAACCAGTCGGGACGGTAGCTATGGCTGTGTCGCGTCAAAGCTGTGCCGACGGTCTTGGTGGCTCTAATTAGGAGTAATTTATCGAATTAGCTTAAGGCTTGCCTTATCTATCAACTAAACTAATGTCTAACAAACAATTTGGTTTTATGTCGCTACAGAGAAATATCCCCTGGAATTTGTGTTTGTTTATAATTTTCTTTTTCCTAGCATGAGTTGATTTTTTTCCACAAACTTGTTATATTTTTGTGTGAACATGTCCGTGTGTTTGCTCTAAATACTGTGTGAATATTTTGTTTCGAAATGTAAGTAAATTGTGTAATTTTTAAATATTTGTCTATACGAACCAGATGAAAAAGTTGGACAAATGTTAAATTTAGCAGCTACCAATTTTAAAACGTCAGTGCGTGTTATATAAAAAAATATACGCATTTTTTTCAGAATTTTCTGGTCTAAATTTAGGGGTGCGTATTATACACGAATAATTCCAATAAAGCTTCACTTTTGGTATTAGGAAAAAAATTCATATTTGATTTATTTGTAATATAATGATTTGATCTTTTATGTTTTGGAGGCCACTATTCTCACCCACCCCGATCATCATAATTTTACAAGGGAGATAACTATAGAATACCAATGTTAAAATGCTCTAACTTAGAGAATAATGCAATTTCCAAACCAATTTGAAACTTATTTATAATAGTCCGACGAGTCAACATTTGTGTTTACCTCCTTCATTATAATTTGATATTGAAGATAACAACAATTGAATGCGAATTAAGAATTATTTCTTGACATTTATCTATTTAATTATTTCTTTTATTAATCTTATTTAATTTCAGCAGTTTTGACCTTTTATAGTTGTTACATTTGTGGTTGGTAGTGACGTTCTTCTATGGACCCCCACACATGGACGTCCTTCTATAGACCTCTAAACATGAACGTTCCTCTGTGGACCCCACACAGGGACGTTCTTCTATGAACCCCATACAGAAACGTTCTTCTATGGACCCCTTAACATGAACGCTCCTCCATGAACCCCAATATATGGGCGTTCCTCTATGGACCCGCACATAAGGACGTTCTTTTATGGATCCTCACACATGGACGTTCTTCTATGGACCCTCACACGTAGACGTTCTTCTATGGACCCTCACACATAGACGTTCTTCTATGGACCCTCACACATAGACGTTCTTCTATGGACCCTCACACGTAGACGTTCTTCTATGGACCCTCACACGTAGACGTTCTTCTGTGGACCCTCACACGTAGACGTTCTTCTATGGACCCTCACACATAGACGTTCTTCTATGGACCCTCACACATAGACGTTCTTCTATGGACCCTCACACGTAGACGTTCTTCTATGGACCCTCACACGTAGACGTTCTTCTATGGACCCTCACACATAGACGTTCTTCTATGGACCCTCACACATAGACGTTCTTCTATGGACCCTCACACGTAGACGTCCTTCTATAGACCTCTAAACATGAACGTTCCTCTGTGGACCCCACACAGGGACGTTCTTCTATGAACCCCATACAGAAACGTTCTTCTATGGACCCCTTAACATGAACGCTCCTCCATGAACCCCAATATATGGGCGTTCCTCTATGGACCCGCACATAAGGACGTTCTTTTATGGATCCTCACACATGGACGTTCTTCTATGGACCCTCACACGTAGACGTTCTTCTATGGACCCTCACACATAGACGTTCTTCTATGGACCCTCACACATAGACGTTCTTCTATGGACCCTCACACGTAGACGTTCTTCTATGGACCCTCACACATAGACGTTCTTCTGTGGATCCCCACACGTGGACGTTTTTTCTATGGACCCCACCCATGGAAGTGCTACTGCTGGCTGACCAGCAAAAACGTACTCAAATCAACTTTGTGTGGACACTGGATATCGTTTGGAAGACCTTCTGGGAGTGATGGATGATAAGAACGGATGGAGAACGAAAAATTGACCCAGAATGATAGCACTTGATAGGGTCTTATCTATTGGTTAAATAGAACTTAACTGTAATTACATTAAACTGAATTGTTTAAAATTAACTGTTTTTGTGTAAACAAAAAACTGTACGTATGCTAAACTGAATTGTTTGAAATAGAACTGTTTATTTGTATAAAGATGGATTCGGTATGAAATAACCTACAATGGTTGATGTGTCATAAAATTAAACCAAACTCCAAAGGGACTGGAATATTAGGAAAATTAGAGGACAAGCAGAGACAGTAGGGAATAAATAAATTTAAAAAAATCTTTTAATAGAATTAAAAAAGAAAATTATTAAAATATGCAGAAACTCTCAGAGGCCTCTGACAGGAAAAAGGGGTGATGCATGCGTAAAGAAAAAGGGACCTACCGGCAAAAGGAGGAAGCTCATTCTCTTTCAGCAGTGACCGGCGAATTGACAACATCTTAATCTCCTGACCGCTAGTGGAAGCCAACGTGGCCGCTCTAAGGCGCCACATTGGGCTAACCTTTCACTAGTAGCACTCGTCTCGGTTAACAGGATGCCAAAAACGAAAGCTACGAAATGGACCTATCGAACTACGAACTAAAACACTGGACATGGACAAACTCTCAAAAGCGACTAACACCTTGTTAAAGATTTAAGATACTATATGAGGACACTCATATACCAAGAAACAATTAACGTATTTTTAAACACCTTGACTAGGGGATTCAACCATCTCAGTTTTATTCAGGGAAAATTCCCTCACTCATTGAATGGCTGTTGAACCCAGGAATTAAAGGGGGAAAAACGTATTCGTCTCCCATCTTTTGCTGTCTTCTTTCGTATAATTCTTTTTGGGCCTTCTTGTTCAAGGAGTTACATCAGCAAGTCAACATGGGGTAAAATAGAATAACCTCAGAATGGAGTCAGATACCAAATGGTAACACAGCTTGCCCTTGACCTCGGTCTGACCCCATAAGACCATCCAAACTGTAGCATTATTAAGATCGGCCAGAATATTGAGAAATGTCCTGGAGACTTGGGGAGACTTGCTGTTTCTCTAACTCCAGTAAAAAAAAACAACTAACGTTGTTTGGAAAAACTCTCAAATGAATAAGATAATAATAATCCTTTGTATACAATTATAGCTTCCCAAAGTCATTCATAATGCAAATGATTCGCACGTCTATATGGTATCGAGTATTCCTATCTAAATATACAACTCATTTTTGATAAGCTCCGTTTGACCCACTTGATTGTCATACCCAGGATTCCTTTTTATTTTTGTGGAGAGGATCTGACCTCTCTGTTGAGGATGTAGTCGACCTTACAGAGCGAAATATATAAGCTGCGAAGACGATCTTTTAAATTGATTGGTAAAAGAATTTTTTTATACTTGTAAGCAAACACATTCATTAAATATTTTATTAAGTGTTCTGATTTAAACAAATATTTTGTGGCTTTTTCTTCCTAAAAGGATCCTCTTAAAGTAATGAATTACTACTAAGATCGTCCGTTAGTTTCGCCTGATAGGGGGAATTTCCGGTTCACTCTCGACATCCGCCTCTTGTGTGTTTTTTCTCATGAATAACAAAGTTTGTGAGCTCTCATAATTGTAAAACCAATTATAACAAAACACTTAGTTTCTACTTATACATCTGTAGTGTTCACGGTTTAAAAAGTAATTCTCTTAAGTTCATAACGGAACACTCAATAATGCAAATCGTCTGTCATTGTTCGATTTTATCGTTCAAGTCAACGTTATCATAATAAGATTAACCAATAGATATGTCTTTTATTGATTTTTTTATCTTTCTTACGCCTCATGGCAATCTTTATCTGAAATTTAAAAAAATGAATATCAACAGAAACAAAGAGAAACAACCTCCGGCGACAAAGGGTCAATGTGTATGAATACAAAAATTAAAGTAATTGTTGACAATCATTATCTTTATATAAAAAATCTGTCTTAGTCCATCACTCACACCTTTAAGTGGCTCCCGGTATTTTTTTATGTAGTCACTCATCTCAAGACTGAACAGGATCATTGCTGCTTAACTTTGGTGAACTAATGAGGAAACTGGTATTATCGGCCCGACTTAACCTGAGTCATTTTTTGGGACATGTAGAAAAACATTTTTTGTTATTCACAAATCTTGGCTTAGGTGTAAAAGGATGACGAAAGAAATGGGGCACCCAGTGAGAATCGAACTCACGAAAAATGGTCTGCCAATTCAACTAGCTAACCAGTAGATAACGTCTGATGCTCTTGAAAAATATTTTAATTGGTTTATGGCATATGAACCCTTGTTGCTTATTTAACGCCAAACCCTCTTTATATATATATATATATATATATATAATGTAAAGAGAGGGAGATAGAGATAGAATGATTTGAAAGCAAATAGTTTTTAGGTGCTTTTATTTTCAAACGAGTTGTTGAAACTCATTTGCTTGCACCCAGTTAAATGGTTTTAAGTATTCCTATCTAACACCAATAATTCTATTCATTAAATATTCCTTTCTAATATGAATGGTTTGCACATAACTGTATAATTTCCAATAATGAATAATAATAATAATAATAATAATCCTTTGTAAATGATTGAACAGTTCTATTTGACACATAGCGGTAGTACCGTTACCGGTTCTACCATTACGGGTCAAAGTGGACCTGGGAGTATTGTGAATGAAAAAGTACATTACATTCCCCAAAGCTCAAGGAGTACAGCTTCACCATCAGATGTTTTAGTGTCATACCCAAGACATTCGTCGGTAGGAGGAGTCTTACCACTCTGCAGGGGTGCAACCGACTGGGCAAAAATGTTTTAGCATTCAAATTATATTTTATAACAATTTCATAGAAATTAAATTGTAGTAGATAGTAAAAAGAAAAAAAATTCAAGAAGTGCAGAAATTCCCAGAGGCCCCTGACTGGAAGCTGGAAGACGCATGCCCAGAAAAAGCACCGTCCCTGCACAAAAGAGAAATTCGATCTCACTTCAGCGGTGCTTCTCAGACTTAAAGGGGAACTATCGGATGAATTACTTTACAGATCTGTGTATCATCATCATCAACATTATCCGGTCACGCAGCTAGAACGGATTTCCGTGACGCTCTCTCTCTCTCTCTCTCTCTCTCTCTCTCTGTCCGTCCCTATCATCCATCGCTCTCGGCAGGCCCTCCAGGCTACATCCAATGTCTTCACAGAACTGTTGTAGATAAATTCTTGTTGGTCGGCTAACACTGGCACGTCCATGTGAAGGGGTCCATAGGAGAACGTTACGTATGAGTTCGTCCTTGCTCCTCCAGCTGTATCCTGCATGTCTTGTTCATCTTATTTGGATGGTTTTAGAGATGGGTGGTAAGCAGCTGTACAGCTGTTGTTTCGTGGGGTTTGCTTTCAGGATTTGTTCTATATAGCTGGTATCATTGTTGTGCAGTTTCCGTCTAGCTTTTTCTCCACACATTTTGTCAACGTTCATGTGGTACATGGACATATAGAGATTGTATTAATTGTGTATATGTTATGTACAAAGATTTCTTTCCGTTTTTAAGTTTAAAGTGAGATGTAAAAAGGTGATATAGCGACCCAACCAACCAATAAATAATTATAAATGCACAACAGAATAGCAAGTGTAGATTATGTGGTGATTGAGACGAAACTATTAAGCGCATGTAGCAAACTAGTACAAAAGTAGTATAAGACTAGACATGATTGGGTGGGAAAGGTGATCCATTCGGAACTGTGCAAGAAATAGGAATTTGACCATACTACCTACCATATGGTCCATACACAAACAAGAATCCATCCCAGAGAATTAGACGCATAAAATTCTCTGGAATTTTGAGATACAAACAGATTACCTAATCTAGGCCAGAAGACCAGGCATAGTGGTAATTAACAGAGAGAGGAGGTGCCCGTGGTGTAATGGTTATCGTCGTAGGAAATGGACACGGCGACACGAGTTCAAATCCAAGACGAGACTGATTTCATTTCACATAGCACTAATACCCTTGGGAAAGGTATGAATCCAATTATTCTCCCTTCAGCTATTGGTAAATAGCAGGGCAGACTGTGTTCTTCAGCTTTGGTGAGGCAAGTAGTCTAGGAGAAGGAAAACTCTGAATTCAAACCTGTTAAACTCCGCTTAAAAATTGACCTTGTGTCATATCCTGCCCGAGCAGAAGGGTTGGGTAAATATCAACAAAGAGAGAGAGAGAGAGAGAGAGAGAGAACTTGGCCTATAGTGGACTTTACTGTCCCTGCAAACCACAGAGTGAAAATCAACGAAAACGAAAAGAGAGACGAGTACTTGGGCCTTGCTAGAGAACTTGCTGGCTATGGAATATGAAGATGACGGTATTAACATTTGTAATAATTCAGTTTTTTAGAAATACGCATATTACATCAATGGTAATTGGCGAGCTTGGAACGATCCCCAAAGGATTGGAAAAGGGTCTGAAAGAGTTGGAAATCGGAGGATGAATCAAAACCATCCAAACTACCACATTGTTGAGATCGGCCAGAATACTGAGAAGAGTCCTGGAGATCTTAGGAGACTAAGCCTCTTGTAAAAAGCCCATCAGTTCCTGTTAGTGTGAAAAACTTGCAAGGAGTAAAACATCACCAACAAAAAAAATCTAGAGATTAGAAAAAAGAAAATAAATAAGAATTCAAAAAATGCAGAAATTACCAGAAGCCCTTGATGGGAAATTGGAACTGCATATGCCTGAAAACAGATGAGAAGGCATGAGAAGGAAACTCGCTCTTTCAGCAGTGACCGTTGGATTGGAAACACCAATTTTCTCCTGCTACTAGTGGAAAACCACGTGTCCATTTTGTGGCACGCTGGTTCACTCTTTTATTAGTTGCAGCTGTCTCGACTAACAGCAGCCGATGTAAAAGCTACAAATGGGCTTATCACCTACGACCAAAAAACACCGAATTTGGGCATAAGAACCCCGAAAACAACTAGTGTATTTTTGACACTTTGTCTTG
This sequence comes from Sepioteuthis lessoniana, assembly GCA_963585895.1. Lineage (NCBI taxonomy): Eukaryota > Metazoa > Mollusca > Cephalopoda > Myopsida > Loliginidae > Sepioteuthis > Sepioteuthis lessoniana. The sequence goes on from OY757929.1 coordinate 78,198,416, forward strand.
GAGATGCAAACATTTCATTTGAATCCAGGAAGAACTCCCCACCCCACCCACAGAATCGTTGTTGAACCCAGAAATAATGTTAAAATTTTTAAAAAAAAGTCTCCGCCTCTCTCCGCCTCTTTCCTTTTCTTCTTTTGCAGCCTTCAAAGACGAGAAGATGACTGCGAATTAAGATGGGGTAAGAAGAAACCAACGGAGTCACATATCTAAAACTAAAACCCAAATCAAACTAATAAACCAACAGGAATAGGGAGGTGTCCTCGTGGTGTAATGGTTAAAGCGATGGCCTGCGGAATCGTAGTAAGCGAGTTCGTACTCTAGTCGCGCTATTACGTTCACTTTTGGGCAAATACCCTTGGGAAAGGTATGAACCCCCTTATCTTCCCCTCTATGGGTTAAATAGTACCACTACTGTTCTTCTAGGAGAATGGCTTTGGCATTAAATAACCTACAAAGGTTGATATGCCATTAAACAAAGAAACCAAACCAACAGGAATAAAAACACCAGTCGCCCCATACAACTACATATGAGCTAAATTTAATGAATAACTTTATAAAAAATTACGTGAATTTCTTCAGAGGTGGTATTTTCTAACCAAAAAAATCTATCTTCTGTGAAACTACCATCGTGTTTATTCCTAATTTGAATCACTACGCCGTTGTAATGTTGTGGCATGCTGAGAACGCAAAGTATTTTTCAGCTTATGTTTGGTTGTGGGGGTAGATTTGACTCCCGCATACCCAGAAGAAGAGGTTAAAACATCATTAAAAATGTAAAAGCAAACAGCGTTCAGTCAGCCAATGGTTTGCGTATCACACTTTGAGTAGCACCTTGCGAGACTAGCTTGTTAACCATCACTTGCGTACAGGAAACGGATGAAGAGTTTTTCACCATGTTTCTTCTGATAGTTGCAAAAAGGAAAGAAAAAAAAGTAACAAAAACACACCGTACCCTCCCCCATTTCCTAGAAAATTAAAACCTGGCAACATGTAAGTAAACTTCGTCTTGTCGATGTATCCCCTCATGTCTAGTTAATATTCGAAAGACGATAACCCTCTCCTTTAAAAAAGGAAAAAAAAAAAACCCAAAAAACTTTCACTTCTTATTTGATCTCTTTTGCCGCCATCTTAATGTCTTCATCCGATTCTGTTGTCTCTTCCCTTTCCTTTCTTTTCTTTTTTTTTTTTTTCGCCCTCTTGAAAACAACTCAAACTTTATCGCCATCTTTTTTTTCTTAGTTTATATACACACTTTTTGCTTTCTTTTCCTTTCTCTCTGCATCTCTCTTTCTCTCTATGTCTTTTTCTCCCTTTTTCTTTCTATCTCATTTTCTCTTTCTCTATCTCTTTGTCTTTCTTTTTTTCTCTCTCTCTCTCTATCTCTTTTTTCTCTCTCGTTTTTCTCCCCCGCTCCTTCTCTCTGCGCACACACGTCGTATAACAAATTGTCGACCCAAGAAAATGAATCTTTAAGTGTAAGCGACTACCAGAGGCGGATTGACAACAATCTGGGCCCCGGGCAAATAAACGGTTTATTAGCTCCCTAACCCATCTCACTCTAATGTATATTACATACAGTTATATACAATCTTAATCAGATATTTGATTCTACTGCTCCAAGCCTAAAATACATAAATAAATCTGTTTGGATATTTAATTTCAGTGGTACAGAGTATCGTTACAAAATTACTAATCGGACAAGAATAGGTTTATAGTTTTTGAAGGTTTTCTAACCCATTGATTCATTTAGGATCAATTAAGAAATGAGATTTTTACTTTTTGGGCTTCTTGGCTTTTGGAGCTCATGTCTGTCCCTGTCTGAGAGAACCACCATCAAGGGAATAGGGTCGCTATCAATTTCTAATATCTGACTCTTTTTAAAAAGGGAAATACGGAGGGTGCTGGAAATTTCTTGTCCATGACACTTTGTAAGCTGTGGGGGGGGTCCCCCTTATGAATGACTTGTCTTGTATCAATCCTTCCAGGCTGCTGCCTAGCATTCCTACTTACTACGACAACTTGACCTCTGGGGGCTGTCCCTTCAGGTCTTTGCCCGCTTCGGTGCGACTAAGTTTATTAGTTGGTGCCTGAGGCGCCTCATTAATGGGATGTCGACGAGGTCAAGAATTTTTTCTCCTGCTGCGTATAAATCTTGATTCGTACGTAGCCCCCACCATAAAACGGCCTTCTACGACACTCTGACACGGTGGGATGTCAGACTAATCTTGTCCCGTATCCAATCCCCGTGGGAGGGTGAAATAATATTACCAACAAAACTTCTTCCTTTTCTCAAAAAAAAAAAAGAAGCCAATCCTTTATTGTGTGAAAGATTGAACTAAAAATTACTAGTTACAACATATAGTCACCTGAAGGTCAGACATCAACCGGCCGAATTAAAATTATAATGTTCAACACAACAAAGAAAAGGAAAGATCGCACATGAAAATGTAGACCTCTCCATATGATCCCAAGAATTATTCTGAATATACATCTCATTTTTTTTTGTTTCCTTTGTTCTTACCAGACGTCGTTGATCCTTTCCTTTGTTCTTACACCACATCATAGATCCTTTCCTTTGTTTTAACTCTACGTCGTAGATCTTTTCCATTGTTCTTACCCCCACGTCTTTGATCCTTTTCCTTTGTTCTTACCCCCACGTCGCTGATCCTCTCCTTTGTTTTTACGCCACATCATAGATCCTTTTCTTTGTTCTTACTCCACGTCGTAGATCCTTTCCGTTGTTATTACCCCCACATCGTTAATCCTTTCCTTTGTTCTTACCCCGCATGTCACTGATCCTCTCCTTTGTTTTTACGCCACATCGTAGATCCTTTCCTTTGTTTTTACCCCCACGTCGTTGGTCCTTTCCTTGGTTTTTACGTCACATCATAAATCCTTTCAATTGCCTTCTGTGATTTTGAATTATCTCATTAGCGTTCCAAGAATTATTTGGAATAGAGAGAGAGAGAGAGAGAGAGAGAGAGAGAGAGAGAGAGAGAGAGAGAGAGAGAGAGAGAGAGAAATAATTGTATTTCTTTGGTTTGTGGCCGAGTCTTCTTATGTCAAGTGCCCGTTGATCACGATAGAATAGAGACCCCTTAATCATTCTCTTTTTGGTTCTCGTCTTTGACGGGACCAAACGCCGTTTCGGAAAATCGGTCTTGAAGCGAAGAGGACATACTTTTCAACTCAGTTGAACTGAAAAGAGACGTTTGTCTCCAACTCCGACAATGTACGTTATTTCACTTTGCCATTGAGATGAAAACCCCTTTTAGTAAACCAAACTTTTACTATTCTGAATCTCCTTTCCTTTCCTGAATCTCTGGTTCATGGAACAAAATGTGCATTTTATCTCTTGGGACACCTTTGTTTAGTATTGTAATACTTCTTAGGCGTTTCTTACATATGTTTATTAAATGTCATATATATATATATATATATATATATATATATATATATATATATATATATATATATATATATATATATATATATATATATATATATATATATAGTCATCCACAGACAGATCTGTTTCGTTCTATCAGAACTCATCAGTGTGGCTAGACAGTATCTCCCCGTAGCTGGGATCGAAACCCGGTTGACTCAAACGCCAAGCCAAAGCTTCTAACTATTTAGCCACGAGGAGATATTAGCTACGAAGTACATTTTAAACGGTTATGAATCACAATTACTATTGTTTACATACATCTATATATATATATATATATATAATCATCTTCAAGTCGCACTGGCTGTACGAAGTTCTATGTCTCTCTCACTATTCATCCCTCTTACCTATCACTCTCCTTACAGGTTTTCTTGGCTGCATCTTGTGTCTTTACAGAGCTGATAATAAGCAAGTCTTTGCTGGTCAGCCAACACTGGCAGGTCCATGTGCAGGTGTCCATAAGAAAATGGCACTTATGAGTCCATACTTGTTTTTCCAGCAGTGCCTCATGTCTTGTTCATCTGACTTGAATCATTTGTGAGATGGGAGGTAAGTGGCCGTACAGCTGCTGTTTTGTGGAGTGTTGCTTCCAGACTTGTTCAACACAGCATTCAGCATAGTTCCTATCTAGCTTTCTCGCTACATGTTTTGCTTAAGCCCCTGTGGTGCATCCATACTGTAGTATGGACCCAGCTAAAGCTTGGAAGAAATTCAGTTTTATTTTATTGGATAGATCAGGCTTGCATAATTGATAATCTCTCCTTAGGATTCTCTGACTTAACTAGATATATGCTCACATCACTTTCAGTTGATGAGGTATTTGAGATGTGGTCTTTTTATTTTAAAAGCTTTCCACTCAAAGTGGAGTCGGCTCCTTTTCGTTTAAAACATATATACTCTGTTTTATTTGCATTCACATAGAAGCTAATGCCTCCTGCTGCTGGCTCTAGCCTATGCAATTGGGCTTCTGCTTGGGTTGGTGTATTTTTTAGAAGTACTAGATCATCTGCATAATCTACATAATAGTTTCTGCAATATATCATCTGCTTCTGGCTTTTTTAATGTGAAACCTTTTTCTCTTATTAGATTTGTTAACATTTGAAGTATGTTGTCTAGACTGAGTAAAAAACAAATATGGTGCTTATATATCTCCTTGCAAGACTCTAGCAACTATGTCAAGTTAGCTCTTCTGATATATATATATATATATATATATATTAGGAGAACCGACTTCTTATAGAGGGTGCCTTGATATGCATGGGACCCATGTGACTGCTGATAACTTAATTAATAATAATATGTTCTTTTTTGTTTCACATTTGAAAATAGTATACTATAACAACTATTAATCCTTGATCACAATGCCTTGGACAAGAGAGGAAAAATATTTTGTGTCATTACTTATTCGGAAACAAAATCATTCAAAATTGTCTCAAAATAGATGCAACCCATTAATATGATAATGATATGTATATATATATATATATATATATATTCAGGAGAACTGACTTCTTATATATAAATATACATATGAGTTTATCTTGTCTTTTCTTTCTGTTTAATCATTGTTTGTGTATTTATGGATACACTAACACCGTTAGTATCTTAATGCCAATATTAATAGTTGTTGGCAACCGTAGTCAAGGGTGACCCAAAGGCTCCCTTTTCGATAGCCACTACACCAAGGTGTAAGGGAGGGCGCTACTCCATTCCCTGGATTGCTTCACTTTACCTTGACCCTTACCTTTATAATACTGAGTGTTAAGCAAGGTAGCATCAAGTACCATTTTTTGTAGAAACACTAGCTGCATCTCTGCAGAGGGGTAAGACTCTTCAACGAATCTGATGGTGAGGCTCCAGTAATGTTGGAGCTTTGGGGAATGTGGAGAACCCCATTATTGCCATCACTCCCAGATCAACTTTGGCCTGGAGTAGTAGAACCTGATAGGGTTCTATCTGTTGGTCAAATTGAACAGTTTGACTTTTAAATTTTATGCAAACAGATGACTAATGCAAAATTGAATTGTTAGAAATAGAACTTTTTATACATTTAACTGTGTGTATCTACAAAATGTGTTTATAAATTATATATTTAATATATATTAGGATTCGGATTATATATTTAATATATATTAGGATTCGGCATTAAATAATCCACAATGGTTGATATGCTATAAAACCAAGCCAAACTAAACCAATACTCTAATTCTGTTTAATATTAATCATTTGTTTACACACAGGTATATGGTCTTAAGTGCTGCTATCTAACGCATATAGTTCTATTCAGTATGAATAATTTGTTTGCACACAGTTAAGCATTTTTAAGTATTGTAAATGATTAGTTTTATTTGGCCCATGGACGGGACCTTAACAGGTCAGAGTTGACCTAGAAGTAATGTCAATGAAGGGGTACTCTACATTCCTCAAACCTTCAGGACTGGAGCCTCACCATCAGATGTACTTTAGTGTCATATCCAAGACATTCATTGTTGAGATAGTGGGAATTATTCCTCTGCAGAGATGCAAGGTGCATATTCTACACCCGCAGCCAACTCGGCTGTACAGAGTGTTTGAAAAAAAATGATACTATTTGATATGTGGGGAGGTCGACTTTTTGTTGTGGCTAATGAGCTGGACTGCAATATCTTAATAAGTGAGATCAAACTTCAGTTGCATTATGACATTCACTTTTGAATGAAAAACTCTTTGGGGAAAGGCATTATTTCTCCATCTAAAGGTCAAATAGTATCACTACCGTCCTTCTACAAGAGTGGATTTGGCATTAAATAAGCCTTAAAGGTTGATACTCCAGTAAACAAAGAAACCAAACCAAACCATTTGAGATGTACAGGGTGTTTCAGAAATATTGATATTTCGTAATTTAATAAGTGGGTGACTGTAGTTGAGGGCAACCAGAAGGCTCCTACACCAAGGTGTAGGGAAGGGCACTACTCCTTTCCCTGGATTGCTCCACTTTACCCTTGATATGTACCTGATATTGCTGAGTATTAAGCAAGGAGGTATCAAGTACCATTTTTAAAGTCTTTGGTATGACGCGACCTGGGATTGAACCCAGATCTCCCGGACACTCTACCCACTGGGCCAATGAGCTGGTTGACCAATTCTTGTTGAAATAATCACAAATTGTAACAGTATGCATAGAAACAACTCAAAATTCTATGTTTACCATTTAACCACCTTTTCTTTTCAAGTGAATGGTATTTCTATACCTGGAAAGAAAAAAACATTAAAAATAGAATTTTAAGTTGGTTTTATACATGTTGTTAAAATTTGAGATCATTTGAACAAAAATTGGTGAAGTTATTAAAATATGAAATAATATCAACGTTTCTAAAACACCCTGTATATTCATTTTTCCACAGCATGAATAACAACATTATATCGAAAGTTTTAAATAAGGCACATTTGCAATACAAAACATTGTCAAAAAAAAAAAATTGCGTGTAAATATCTTCTAATAGCCGACCAACCATCATAACAAGACTAAATCAAGGTAATTTAATAGATAGACTCTTTTTTGGAAACGTTTTCTTTCTTGAAACCAAATAACTTGTACATTAAATTCGATTAGCAATGAATAATTGACATTGATAGCATTACGTCTGATTAAACTCTCTTTGCTGTCAGAGCAAACAAACAAACAAACAAACAAACAAAACTGCTTTTGTAGTCAGATAATTTAATATATCTGCTGATTTCTAACACCCATGACTGCCAGAGCTTGCAATTTGTTGGTAAGTATTTTTTTTTTATTAGGCCTCATATTACAAATACTGTGATATTAGATGCAGTTGTTAGTCCAGTCAGTCAAGATAATCTATATCATAATGTTCAATTTATGCATGTTTTTTTTTTTAAATCTTAGAATAATATCAATTTAATGAGCACAGTACTGTTAAAATGAACTTTGTGTATAAAGTAATTTTCAGTTCAATTTACAATCAAATAATAATAATAGTGTGGGGTCTGCATTCATGCTCATCCTAATCATTTTAATTTCTCATTGGAGATAACTATTAATTACTAATTATAGAGTACCACCTATTTATTTATTTGCTCTTGATCTACTTATATATTAGGGACTTTATATATATATATATATATATAGAAAATATGGAAAAACAAAGTATTTAGAGGATGAGTTTATTTATAAAGGAATATTATGCCAATGTTAAACATTTCAGATTTTCATTGAATCATCATCTGGGCTATGTTAACATGTGATGTATCTTGTAAATTAATGTAAAATGAAACAAATACTTGATAACCCAGTTGGCTGGGGCTGTAGAATATACAGTCTGCATCTCTGCACTGGGGTAAGACTTCCCTAACAAGTGATATGACATTAAATAATCTGATGGTGAGGCTCCAGCCTTGGTAAATGTGGTGTACTCCTTCACTGCCATCGCTCTCAGGTCCACTCTGGCCCAGAGTGGTAGCACCTGATTAGGTCCAATCTATTGGTTAAATAGAACAGTTTGACATTTAAACTGTGTGCAAACAAATTACTTATTTTAAGCTAAATTGTTAGAAATAGAACCGTTTGATCATTTAACAATGTATTAACAAATGACTGATGTTAAATTGAATGGATAGTAATATGCAGCAATACTTGGAACCATTTAACTTTGACTTATGCTGAACTGAATTGTTTGAAATAGAACTGTTTTTACATTTACTGTGTGTATCTATAGAATATTTGCAAATCTTATATTTGATATACATGTAAAAACAGGAATTGGTATTAAATAACCAACAATGGTTGATATGCCATATAACCAAACCAACCAAAATCTTTAGAAAATTTTTAGCATTCTATATATATATATGTGTATGTGTATATCTATATAGCTAGTAATTAAGTTGATTGGACTCAAGGGTGACACGAAGGCTCCCTTCTCAATAGCCACAACACTGAAATGAAGGTCAAGGCGCTACTCCTTTTCCTGGATTGCTCCACTTACCCTTGATTTGTATCTTATAATGCTGATTGTTAAGCAAGGAGGCATCAAGTGCCATTTATTGAGTCTTTGGTATGACTTGACCTGAGCAGTCTACAGGGCCATTGGCGAATACTCTAACTATTATGCTAATGGACTGGTGATGTGTGTATATATATATATATATATATATATATTCAATTAAAATTTATCTCTAAAATTATTCTAAATCAATAAAATACAGTGCTTTATGTAGAAGAATGCAGAACAATATCACAATCTTTTAACAACAAAATAAAGCAGTAAAAACTCACAACTCTGAGTTTCACATACTTGATCTTTAGGTGAGTTTATATCTACATGTTTTGAAGTCTGTATGTATGTAGCCATGCATAGACAGTAATCTAGACATCTGGACATCATCCCTTTATTATATAAGTTTCTCTGCTGTGCACACGTCTAGACAGTAATCTAGACATCTGGACATCATCCCTTTATTATATAAGTTTCTCTGCTGTGCACATGTCTAGACAGTAATCTAAACATCTGGACATCATCCCTTTATTATATAATTTTCGCAGCTGTGCACACGTCTAGACAGTAATTTAGACATCTGGACATCATCCTTTTATTATATAAGTTTCTCAGCTGTGCCCATGTCTAGACAGTAATCTAGACATCTGGACATCATCCCTTTATTATATAAGTTTCTCTGCTGTGCACTTGTCTAGACAGTAATTTAGACATCTGGACATCATCCCTTTATTATATAAGTTTCTCAGCTGTGCCCAGGTCTAGATAGTAATCTAGACATCTGGACATCATCCCTTTATTGTATAAGTTTCTCAGTTGTGCATATGTCTAGACAGTAATCTAGACATTTGGCATCATCCCTTTATTATATAGGTTTCTCAGCTGTGCACATGTCTAGACAGTAATCTAGACATCTGGACATCATCCCTTTATTATATAAGTTTCTCTGCTGTGCACATGTCTAGACAGTAATCTAGACATCTTGACATCATCCCTTCATTATATAAATAGCTTAACTATACACTTATCTAGATTGTAATCTAGACATCTGGACATCATTACTTCTTTACAGTTGCATAAGAAGGGGAATCCCCATCAAATATCTGTACCTTGTCCTCACAAATTTCTTTGGGTATTTGATCATTTAACTGTGTGCACCTACAAAATATGTTTACAAATCATATATTTGATCTATATGTATTTGGCATTCAATAACCAACAATGGTTGATATTCCATAAAACCAAACCAAACTAAGGCAAACCTACCATTTACTACTACTCCAGGTCAAAGTGGACCTGGAAGTAATGGCAACAAAAGAGTACTCCACACTTCCAAGAGCTCCAGAGCCGGAGTTTGTCCACATGTATAATGTAAATGCATGGCTAATGCTTTTATTTAAAAAAATGTATCGGGAATCGGCAAAGGAAAAATTGTCATAAGTCAGGAATCAATGTAAATCTTATGAATAAAATAGAACCGTTACATTATCAAACCTATTGGAAATCTGAAAGAAATGTAGCCCCATCGAGGTGGGGAGTTTAGAATACACTGACTGTATTTCTTGCAGATGGGTAAGACCCCGCCTAAAAAAGGGATGTTCTGAGTATAACATTGACAGTATAATGAGGCTCATGCCCTGGAAAGCTGAGGAGTGTGCTATCACCACTTCAGTACCATTACTTCCAGGTCCACTAACTCAAAATGGTATTACCAATTAAAGTCTCATCTATGAGTCAAATAGATTTGTTTGTAAATTGGAATACATGACATTAGATAAATGTGTGCAAAAGAACAATTAAGAGACAATAAAAAAGCATATTCAAACGTACAATGTAGGCATAGAAGAACCCTAGACGGGTTGAAAAGCCATTAAAATCAAATTATCAGTTTATGGAAGAAAGGGGTTTCACTGGTCGGGATTGCATCCTTGGAATTAGTAAATATGGCAGTTAATTTCTGCTTGAATATAATTGACTGTTTTGAAGTTGTGCCATTATCCCCTGCCCCTACTGTTATATAAATGAGACATGCTATGGTCTGGCTTCTTCTTTCTGGTTTTATTCAGACTCAAGCAGAATTCTCCGCTGGCTCTCTATTTTTGCTTTGTGAGTTCTTGTTTGTTCACCTTCGACTTAAGACAGTTTTTTCTTAAGCAAGATGGCTTCAGCAAATAGGGCTTTTAGTCACTTGTGCTAAGCCTCTTTCCTTTACAGAGTTTTTTTTGTTACTTGTTGAAATGATAAGCCTGCTGCAAGCTAATTGCAGTTTGGATATGCTGTCCCCTTCAAAAGAAAGTTGAGTCTAATGTCTGGAGGCAGAATTATTGAACTTTTTTGCCAACAAGGGAAGCAGTGGCTCAGTCATTAGATTCAGTATATGCCTCCGTAGACTTAACAGAAGAAAATTTGAGTTGAAACAGAAAGATATTCATCTCTAGGAGGAGGAAGCGGTGGGCTACTCGAACTACACTCAAAGAAATAGTAAACTTTGTTTTCCCTAAGTCTAAACAGGAAACTAGAACACAGTTGTCCAGGTTGATTCTACCCAAGAAGGAGACACCGAAAAAAGAATACACCCTAAAAATTGGCTTCAAAAAGAACTTAGACATAAAATGCCAAAGAAAAGTGTTTTATCATTAACAAAAATTAAATTGACAGTTGGTGGTTGATGACATTGCTTCAAGCAAGTGAGTTGTTATATTTTTTATACCCTTATTCTTCCTTTTTGGTTATGATACTGTCATTACTTGGATGGATATTATTTTTGTTACCAAAAATTCAATGTTTTCGACAAGCATAGGGAAAAATATGCAAAGCCAGGTTTTGTAAAGATTATTTCTCTTGAAATAAATTACTTTATAGGAACTGGTTGTTTTTGTTTTTAAGAAATATAGATGCACTTCTCATTCAAGTAACAAAAGTTAGCTTTCCCATCCCCCTTTTTTATTGCCTTTATTATTTTGATACATTTCTCTCCCCCTTTGCCAAGCTTGACAGTTTCTACTAGATTTCTTGGGCTTGGCAGAGATAAAGTCTGCAAGGTAATTTAGGTTGAATTGTACTTTAGAGTGACTGGCATTCAGATGATTTTGTTAACTTTTTGTCTGTTTGTCATTGCAGTTTAAAACCAAAAATCTAGCATATTAATTGAATTGACCCCATTTCTCATACTCTTTCTTTTCCAGATACTTCTCTGGCATCTGTTTTGTCTATTTTTAGATTTGTAAGGTGCCTCGCCTGCATAGAAATTAAGACAGAAATCTGAATTAGTTTTTCTATCTTTATAAGTTGTAGTGTTCTACCTCAACAAAAATGTTCTGCTATAGCTCTTCTTTGTTAGTGAGGCTAAGAACTTTTCAAACAATCCTTGCTGAAATTCCCATCCAGTTCAAGAGTTATTTGTGGTGGCTTCACTAAATTCATGACAGAGTTCAGGTTAAAATGTTGCATACAGGAAATAATAGCAACAATGCTGATGTATTGAAATATCATCCTCATCATCATGTCGTGCTGCTAGCACGGATATCCCTGACCCTCTCTCGCCACTTCTCCCTATCGTTCATCGCCTCTGGCAGGTCTTCAGGGCTACATCCTGTATCCTCACATAGCTGCTGTATGTATGTTCGAGCTGGTCGTCCTGCTTTTGTTGGGCTATATATGGGGTCCATAGGAGTACATCACTTTTGAGCTGCATGTCTGGTTCATCTAACTTGGATAGTTTTCATGATGGGAGGCAGGTGGCCGTATAGTTGGTGCTTTGTGGGGTGTTGCCTCCAGGACTTGTTCAATATTGCTTGCAGAATTCTTGTGTAATTGCCGTCTAGCTTTTTCTCCAGTCGTTTTGTTAGCGTCCAAGTAGTGCATCCATATAGTAGTATTAACACGAACGCTGCCTGGAAGAAACTGCGTTTCATTTTATCGGTCAGGTCTGACTTCCATATGATTGATAGCTTATCGGTAGCTGTCCATGTCTTCGTTAGCCACATGTCAATGTCTTTTTCGGTTGATGAGACACTGCTTCCTCGGTTGGTGAACTTGTCTACCTGTTTCAGAACAAGCCGCCGCAGGCATTGGCCTCCATGTCAATGCACACAAAACTGAATACATGTGCTTTAATCAAACAGGTGACATTTCCACACTAGACGGAAATTGAAATATAATCTGCTCCTTTTCTTGTTTTTTTTATTAACCAAAATATATGTATGGGTAGAATAAGAGCGAATAGGAGATGGCTGAAATGCATGCACAGAGGTGACAGTGCGGTTTTTCTGTGAAACCTCTCTGCCTTTTTGCTTCATTCTGACTGGGTAGAAATCTTTCCTGGTTTATATGATTTTCTGGACACTTATGCAGACCCTGTGGTCACACCTCCCACCTTCAATTTGCATGTGGACATGTCTCCTGTCTAGTATGCCACCCATGAAACTTAGGCAGCATATCCACTGAGGAAGAAACATCCTGTTTACTTTAGGAAACAGGTGTACATCCTGTTATGCTACCCACACAATTTCTGCAGCATGTCAGAGGGGTCTTTCCAGTCAATATTCTACAAAAAGCATGGTAAGAGAAACCTGAAGCCAAACTTTTTTTTATCTCATTTGTCCAATGCAGGTGTCATTGGGAAGTGAGAAACATTTTGGTAAATAGGCCAGGTTTTTGGATTATCTTTATGCCTTTTTTCCCTTGTTGCTATAGAAGCTACTTTTCTCGTTTCCATTATGTATGTGTTTTTGAGTGTGTGAATTTCCTCTTATAAATTTTGATTAAGCAGAAATTTTTATGCATTTGCAAAATTCACTGCAAAACATTATTAAATCTTACTTTCTGCATGAGCTGGAAACAAAAAGAAAAAAAAAGAAGATTAAATTGTATATCCTTGAGGTAAAAACTTTTTTGAAAGTTCCCCCTCCAATGATTTTATGAATTGATGCAAGTGATTAATCATAAAAAATAGGTTTGAATGAAAAGCAGGAAACACACACACACCGATCATTTGTCAAGAGTTCTTTCTTTGGAAGGGGTCATATGGCGTATTATGATAGCATTGTGAGTGAGTTCAAACTGCAGTCATACTATCGCATACACTTTCAGACGATTAACCTTGGGAAAGGTATGAGCTCCCTTATCTGCCCAGCTGTGGGTTAGATACTACTGTTACTGTTATTCTATGCAGATGATATTGGCATTGAATAACCTATGAAGGTTGATGTGCTATTAAACAAAGAAACCAAAGAAAAAAACTTTCTTTGGATGGTTTGGTGTGTTCAAGCTGCAAAATACTACTTTTTCTTTTTTATGGCTGGAGTTGATGAAACAGAAAAATGATTTTTTTGTCTTCTGTTCAGGCTGACCGGACAACAAAATGACCTTCTAGTCTCCTCCTTCACTTGTATCTCCTTCCATCTACCAAGTGCCAAAATGTCCTTTTGTTTTTCTCTGCTGCGGCTGACCAGACAACAAAATGTTCTCCTTGCCCCTGCCTTCTGCTCTCTCTCTCTCTATATGTATATATATCAACTAGGCCTTAGCTGAAGCTGGCTTGGCATCAAAATATTCTTTTTGTCCTTTTCTCTCTCTCTCTCTCTGTCTATCAATTACACTCATACACATACACACACACACACACACACACAATTTTATTTATTGGGTTAATCAGCTTGTCTTTACTGAATCTGTAAAACCATCCTGGAATAGGCCCCAAAATGACATGGAAATTTTTATATATGTCGTTGATAGCCCAATACCTCTTGTTTTGAATTCCAGTCTGCCCTAATATTTACCTATAACTGGTGGGGAAAAGAGATAGATTCATGCCTTTTCTTCGGACAATAGCACTGAGTTGTGAATGCTTTGTCCAGGATCTGAATTCAGTTGATTGGATCCTTTTCATACAATGAAAGCCAACCACGCTTTTCTTTGTTTTTCATTAGCTGAGCAAAAATGTAGGTTTAAACCTGAAGCCTTCATTGTCAGTTGACTGCATAACTACTAAGCTGTGTCTGAAAGCACTGCCAATATCATGATTTATTATTTTGATTCATTATTGTTTCTGCATTGATTTTTGCTGGATGTTTGTAAGCAGTTAAGTCAAGCATATATTGATTACTGGGTTTTAACAAAATGTCTTCATTGGATCATGACCCAACCCGAGAGTGAATAGCTCAGAAGGGAAATACTTATCCTTGTTTTTCCTGAAAATATTAAGACACCTGCTCTGCACCTGTAAAAACTTTCAGATTATGCTTTTTTTTTTTCCCCCCTTCTCTCTCTTTCTCTTTTTGGGCCTTTATTCTTTTTGTCTCTCTTTTTTTATTTTACTCTTTCTTTTATATTTTTTTCTTTTATGACTTTGTTTCATCCATATCTTGCTTCCCGCCTTTTTTTTTTCACTTTTTTGTCTTGTAGTTTCTTTTTTTTTTCTTTTTCATTGCTTCGATCATGAATTCTACCTATTTCTTTCTTTTTTTTTCTTTCTTTCTGTTTTTCAGTTTTCTTCTCTTCTCTTTTCACTCCTTATTTAGCCTTGCAGTTACCAAAAATGTTATTTAATGATCACACACACACACACACACACACACATGAGTGTATTTGTTTCTTAGCTACTTCAACCATGAAATATCTGAACTACCTAAGAATGAATAATTTGGGTAGATGGAAAAATATTAGAAATCTCCAGTGCATTCACCATATATATATATACACATATATTATCGAAGCATTCATGGTGTGATGGTTACTGATGCTAGAAATAGACGCGACAACCCAAAAGATGGGATCTAATTATTCTCCCTTCTGTTGAGGATAAATAATAGGTCTGACTGGGCTCTTTAGCCTTGGTATGGCAACCAGTCTAGCAGAAGGAAAACTCTGAATTCAAACCTGTTTAAGTCCACTTAAAAAACTGACCTTCTATTACATTCTGCTTGTGTTGGGGTTAGTAGATAGACTGATAGATAGATATTCATATATATATATATATATATATATATATATATATATATAATTAGTTGTAGAGGATTTGGGTGATAATTGATTAATGAAGACTAGAATTTGTCTTATTTAGTAATTAATTTTTTAAAGGTTTATTAAAAATTTCTATATTGTTGAATATGATTTGTTGTGAAATTTTTTCATACTGCTTTTGTCATTTAATAATCCTTCTTATATCACAGTACAAAAGTCGTCCACTACCTAAGTATTATGTAAGGGGATCCATGCTATTAAAGAAAGATGGTCCTTATTATAGTACAAAAGTCATCCACTACGTTAGTATGACTTAAAAAGGTCTATGATAAAGTATGATGCTCCTCTTTGCAGCATAGCACAAAAGCCATCCTCTAACTCAATATTATATTTGGTGACCCTTGATATCAAAGAATGATGCTTTTTCTTTAACCTAGTTCAAAAGTGGGAAACTGAAGGAATGATGGCCAATATTGTTAATTTTTTTCAATAAACAGAAAAAGTACTGAATTTCAAAATTGTCTGTGCAATCTTTTAAATAGCTGGATTGTTTTTCAGTTTAGTTGGAACTGTGTAACAATTCATGTCTTTGTACTTTAAGCAATTAACCAATTTATTATGGGAATCCACTAAAGCTCAAAGAGAGAGAGATAGAGAAAAGGAAACAGTATTAGGTGATGTACATTGGTAATTTGTCTATTCTTGTTTTAATGAAAATATCTGAGAGGATTGAATTTAGGTTCACTGTTTTATTAAATAAATGAGTCAATCTCTGTACTCTTTTTGGAATTGCTTTAAGATCATTGCACTTTGAGCGAAGCCTAACAGTTAAAATTCCAGTTGAGACAGTTTGCATTCTCTTAGTAATAATACTTTTGGGAAAGGTATAAATCCATTTGCTATAGGCTAAATTGCCGGTTAGAGTTGGGCATTTTAGTTATAGTTGGCAGCCCTTCTAGGAATAATGCTTTTGGGAAAGTTATAAATCCATTTGCTATAGGCTAAATTACAGGTTAGAGTTGGGCATTTTAGCTATGGTTGGCTGCCCTTCTAGGAATAATGCTTTTGGGAAATGTATAAATCCATTTGCTATAGGCTAAATTACAAGTTAGAGTTGGGCATTTTAGCTATGGTTGGCTGCCCTTCTAGGAATAATGCTTTTGGGAAAGGTATAAATCCATCTCTTCTCCGCACCCCAGCTTATAAGAATTTATTTCTAACAAGAGAACAAAACCGACCATGTGGCCCTTAATTTTGGCTTGAGTGGAGAAGGGAGAAACAAGTCAAGACAATAAGTCACCAAAAGCAGCCTCCCACCAAAAACAAAAAAAAATAGCCAGCAGATAGGTTTCATCACTTGCTTCTTGAATAGCTAAAAAGTATTCAAATAGGCAAGAAGCTTTCCAAGAAATTCAGTTAAAGTCAACCTAAAGACGACTTTACTGAAATTCAACTAAATTAAGTGAAAGCTAAAAGTCCTGCCTGAGGATTCAGCTAAAAGTCAACTTTACAGAAGACTCAACTAAAATTAAATGAAAGCTAAAAATTGCACCTGAGAATTCTGCTACGTGAGCTGAAAATTAAACCTGATAATTCTACTAAAAGACAACTTTGTAGAGAATTCAACCAAATTAAACAAAAGCTGAAACTTTTCAACAAAACCACAAACCTACTTAGATTCAAAGAATTTTGTTTTCCTGACACTCGGACAAGTCCCGCAAATTACACCAAATTTTATGATACTTTATCCTTTCGTTCTTTTCTTGTTTCTTTTGTATAAAGTTTGTTTTCTAAAACTTTGTCGTCTGTATTATCTTTTGGAATCAGTATCCAGACTAGAAAACTGCGGAACTTACTGTTTAAAATTCTCTATTAAAGACTCACTATTGTTATATTTGCCATTTTTATCATCATTTCCTTTATTAGAGCATATTACTTAAATTTTCTGCAATAGTTGATATTCCATAAAACCAAAGGAAACTTAAATTCTAAATAGTAAGTTAGAGTTGGTATTTTGGAGGAAAGCCTGACTCATGTACTTATTCCACAAACTTAGGGTGCTACCCTTCATATTGTTTTATTTAAGACTGCTGACAAATGGTAGAAGAATTCTATTCCAGAGATAATCATGATTCTGATTCCTTTACAAAGATTAATGGTCTCCTTTGAAATCAAATTTTTCCTTCTATCTTTCTCTCACATATACACACACACTTAAATATTATATATATATATATATATATATATATATATTTGATTCAGGAAATGTTCAATACTGCTCGCAAAATTCTTGTGAACAAGTCCTGGAGGCAGCACCCCACAAAGAAGTAGTTGTACGGCCACCTACGAACCATCATAAAAACTATCCACGTTAGAAGAACCAGACTTGTGGGACACTGCTGGAGAAGTAGGGACGAACATATAAGTGACGCACTCCTGTAAACCCTTTCACTAGGATGAGCAAAGGCAGGACGTCCAGCTAGGACCTACATGCAACACCTCTGTGATGATAAAGGATGTAGCCTTGAAGACCTACTGGAAGCAATGGATGATAGAGAAAGGTGGTGGGAGAGGGTCAGGGAGATCCGTGCTGAGCGTGACATGATGATGATGATGATGATATATTTGATTAAATAATATTGACATCCTTTGCAATATACACACCCCTGATGATGGCCCAAGATCGGGCAGAAAATATAAGGGAACCAATTAATTATGAGAAGTTTATTCACCAATTCCCACCGGATACCATAAAATCAATGTGGTGACTCGAAAGGATGAATGCAAAAATGTGTAGACAAAGGATGTTTATATTGTTAAATCAGATATGTATTAATGAAGAAATACTGCCCAAATACACACACACACACACACACACACACACACATATATATATATATATATATGTGCTGTATGTTGTTTTTGAAGGTAGGTCGTCAGTTAATTTTTATCTAATAAAAGGAGAGTCAGACTTTGCTTATATCATTCTTCATCAAATGTGACTAAAACTTAGTCATTTGTATTATCTTTTTGAATCAGTATCCAGACTAGAAAACTCCGGAACTTACTGTTTAAAATTCTCTATTAAAGACTCACTTAAATAGTATATTGTTAAATTTGGCATTTTTATCATTATTAGAGCGTATTGGATCAACAGTGTGTGCACTAAGACGTAATTTTTATCCGGAGATTAAAAGGCACTTTTGGATTATGTCTGATATGAAAAATAACCATTTATTGAAGTATACATTGAATTTAGTTTTAATTAACAAAAAAATTAATCTTTAGAATTATAACTCTTTGAACCCCCATGTACCAGTGTTACATTTATTTTTCCCCCATACCAGAGCATCATTTTACCATGCAAAGATTACACTTAAATGTTAGAAGGTAAATTTATGCTCAGGAGCCCAGGGTTCAACATCCCAGTCACCTGGGGCTATAGAATATACCAACTGCATCTCTGCAGAGGGGTAAGATCCTCCCAACGAGTGTCCTGGATATGACATTAAATAATCTGATGGTACTATTTACCAATCCCTCCGCTCGGGCAGGATATGACACAAGATCAATTTTTAAGCGGAGTTTAACAGGTTTGAATTCAGAGTTTTCCTTCTCCTAGACTAGTTGCCTAACCAAGGCTGAAGAACCTAGTCTATCCTACTATTTACCCATAGCTGGAGGGAGAATAATTGGATTCATACCTTTCCCAAGGGTATTAGTGCTATGTGAAATGCAATCAGTCTCGTCCAGGATTTGAACTCGTGTTGCCGTGTCCATTTCCTACGACGATAACGACTACACCACGACAGCTCCTTCCTTAAATAATCTGATGGTGATACTCCAAAAATGCCAAAGCTTTAGGAAATACGGAGTACTCCTTTATTGCCATTGCTCTGAGGTCCATTCTGGCCCCAGAGTGGTAGCACCGGATAGGTTCTTATATATGGGTCAAATAGACCATTTAAATTGAGTGCAAACAAATGACTTGTGCTCAACTAAATTGTTAGAAATAGAACTGTTTGATCATTTAACTCTGTTTAAATAAATGACTGATGTTTAATTGAATTATTAGTGATACACATCAATACTTGGAACCATTTAACATCGTTGACATGTGAAACTGAATTGTTTGAAATAGAAGTGTTTGATCATTGAACTGTATGTAAATATATGACTGATGTTAGAGATACAACCAATACTTGGAACCATTTAACTATGATTTATGGGAAATTGAATTGTTCAAAATAACTGTTTGATCATTTAACTGTGTAAACAAATGTTTGATGTTTAAATGAATTGTTAGTGAACTTGGAATTATTTAACTTGGTTGACTTATATTTACAAATCATATATGTCTAATAAATATGAATAAACTGGATTTGGCATTAAATAACCTACAACGGTTGATATGCCATAAAACCCAACCAAATCAAATGATGTATATTTGATATATATGTATAAGGAGAATTTGGCATTAAATAACCTACAATAGTTGATATGTCATAAAACCCAACCAAACCAAATCATATATATTTAATATATAGATCTAAGGAGGATTTGGCATTAAATAACCGACAATGGTTGATATGCCATAAAACCCAACCAAACCAAATCATGTATATTTGATATATATGTATAAGAAGGATTTGGCATTAAAAACCGACAATGGTTGATATGTCATAAACCCCAACCAAACCAAATCATGTATATTTAATATGTATGCATAAAGAGGATTTGGCATTAAATAACCTACAATGGTTGATATGCCATAAAACCAAACAAAACCAAATCATGTATATTTAATATGTATGTATAAGGAGGATTTGGCATTGAATAATCTACAATGGTTGATATGTCATAAAACCAAACCAAACCCAACCAAACCAAATCAAACCTATCAGAACTTTTGACAACACCAGTTTAAATAAATATTTCTTTATTCTCTTCACAATTCTTTGAGTAGTTCCTGGAAATGTTTTTGGATTCTGGCTGCTAAGCTGCATATAAAAATTCCTAAAGTCCTTCATTTGAATTCGTATTTGCACATTACATTGATATTCAATCATGTGACTTGCATATTTATTCATTTTTTAAAAAAATTTCCTGTTTTTTCTTTTCTGTTTTTAGCTTTTTCTTTCCCTCTTACCCCCAAGTGCCTGTCAGTTGCAGGTGTTTTCATGGTCAGAAGGAGAATCTTTAAAGATCACTGCTTATCTTGACCTACATGTTGGCCAACACAATTTGTCAGAAAATGATGTAGAAAGAAAAAAGATATTTAGCTTGAAATAAATTATTTCCTTTTTAATCATCAAAGACTAAAGAGAAGTAATCAGTAATACTTGTTCTTGATTTATCATTTATTAAAATATTGATCACATAAGAATCAATATTTTAATAAATCTTCTTTTTCTTCCAAAATTCGTATTTAAATTACTTTAAGCAAATTATAGGCAACGTGGTATTACAGTTTATAAGATCATCTGGCAGATGAATTACAACTGAGTAAGTACTGTATAACTGAGGCCTTGTGCCAGTTTAAATCATGCTTAGTTTTTTAAATTCCTCATGTGATGTAATGGTTAGTAAGTTAATCGAGGAGATTCTTGCTCGTGAGTTTGATTCTCACTGAGTGACCGGTTCTTCAACCAAACAAAGCAAAGCCTAGTAAATTTCTACTTTAGGCAAATTATTAATCTTATTTAAAATTTTATAGTCAGTTTTTTCTGTTGGTAATTTTTTGTTATATTTTTTTTTTGACTAAAAAAATACTACAATCTATAGTCACCATTCTAAATTTTTTAAAATACCCTGAAGCAGATAATTCTTTTTAAAATATTCTAAAATACTTTATTGAAAAATGACTTTAATGCAAAAATATGTCATGATTTTATTTATTTTTATAGCAGAGATTTATAAAACATTCAGTGTTTTCATCTTGGTTAATATATTTACAATCAGCTAGTCAGCTTGGGCTGCAGAATGCACCGACTGCATCTCTGCTAAAAAGTAAGAAGAGTGTCCTGTATATGATGTTAACAATCTGATGGTGAGGCTCCAGCCTTGGTGTTTTAGGGAATGTGGAGAACTCTTTCATTGCCATTGCTCCCAGGTCCACTCTGGCCCAGTGTGGTAGCACATGATAGGGTCTTATCTATGGGACAAATAGAACTGTTTAACATTTAAAATGTTTGCAAACAAATGAGTGGCATTAATTAAAACCGTTTATGCATAATGAACTTTGGCTCATTTAAAATGTTATCAAAAAATGTGTTTTCAAATCATATATATTTAATATATTTATGAGGTGGATTTGGTATTAAATAACCTAGAATGGTTGATATGCCATAAAACCCAACCAAACCAAATTATAAATATTTAATATATATGTATAAAGAGGATTTGGCATTAAATAACCTAAAATGGTTGATATGCTATAAAACCCAACCAAACCAAATTATAAATATTTAATATATATGTATGAAGAGGATATGGCATTAAATAACCTTCAATGGTTGATATGCCATAAAACCCAATCAAATAAAATCATTTGTATTTAATATATATGTATAAAGAGCATTTGGCATGAAATAACCTACAATGATTGATATGCCATAAAACCCAACCAAACCAAACCAGATTTACAATGTTTCCACAGTTGTATCTTTTTGCATTCTTCAGGTGTCTGTCATAGTTGCTAATATTCGGAGAACTTCAAGCTAAACCCTTCAATCAATCCTTCAGATTGTAGAAAGTTTTTTTTTTTTCCAGGATTTGAACTCTGGTTGTCAATTCTATTTCCTGGGATAACTCATGGTTTAACTGTTTATAATGTCATCTGGCAGATCAATTATAACTGAGTACTCTATACATGAGGCCTTGTGCCAGTTCAAGTCATGCTTAATTTTTCATATTGAAAAATTGACTTGTATATAAAAATATGATTTTCATGATTTGTTTAATCTTATAGCTGAGATTTTTATGCCCCAGTTGGCGGGGGTAGGGGGCACAGAATACACCAAATGTGTCTCTGCAGAGGGGTAAGACTCCCCCAATGAGTGTCCTGGATATGATACTAAATGATCTGATGGTGAGATCTCAGTAATGCTGGAGCTTTGGGGTATGCAGAGTACCCCTTCATTGACATCACTCCCAGATCCACTCTGGCCTGGAGTGGTAGCACCTGAAATGGTCCTATCTGTGGATCAAATAGAACTGTTTGACATTTAAACTGTGTACATATGCTAAACTGAATTGTTTTAAATAGAACTGTTTGATCATTTAACTGTGTATAAACAAAATGAATTTGTATTAGATAGAAATAAGTGAAACCATTTAACTGAGTGGAAAAAAATAAGCTCAGGTTCATTTAAAAATATCATCAACAAAATGTGTTTAGAAATCATATATTTAATATGTAAGTATAAAAAGGATTTGGCATTACATAACCTACAATGGTTGATATGCCATAAAACCCAACCAAACCAAATCATATTAATATATATGTATAAATAGGATTTGGTATTAAATAACCTACAATGATTTATACGCCATAAAACCAAACTAAACCAAATCATATATATTTAATATATATGTATAAAGAGGATTTGGCATTAGATAACCTACAATGGTTGATCTGGCATAAAACCCAACCAAACCAAATCATATTAATATATATGTATAAATAGGATTTGGTATTAAATAACCTACAATGATTTATACGCCATAAAACCAAACCAAACTAAACCAAATCATATATATTTAATATATATGTATAAAGAGGATTTGGCATTAGATAACCTACAATGGTTGATCTGGCATAAAAGGAAACCAAACCAAAAAAGATTTATAAAACTTTTAGGTAGTCAAGCAAATGTTTTCATCTCAATTAATATTATATTTACTATTAAAGCATTGTCTGTGTTTTTAATAGCATAAAACTTGTGTCAGAATGGAAATCAACTGAAGGGGACCAATGTCAGGATTTGACTACAACACACAAAATTGGATTCTTTTGTATATCAACACCTGCTACCAGTTTAAAAAAAAAAAATTGTTCTCTAAACTTGAACCATGTAGAACTTTGTCTCAACTAGGGATACATTGAAAGAATCTCAGTGGTTAGAGAACAGAATTAAACACATTATATTGTCACATGTAAATTAGATTCAAGTTTTAAGTACTTCTCGTTAATCCAGGCCAAATTTAGACTCAGCAATTAAATGGCATCTAGTCGTATTATCCAATAATGCTGCTACCTACATAGACAATTTGTTTTAAGATCTCCAGTGCGACTCAGTCACCATTCCACCTAAGAATATTTGAATCTGTCTACATCACAGTTTGTCAAATTTCTTTATACAGACAGAATGATTTCTTATTCTCCTCTAAACATTTGAGAAAGTTCGTGGTGAACAAGCTGAAAAAGAATTGAAATGTAAAGTTAATTATATATGTGTATGTATTTGAATCTTTTTTTTTGTTTGTTTTGCTCTTATATTCTTTATTGAATCATTTTTAATAATGCTGATTTTCATCTTGTTTCTGTTTGCTGCGATGGTAATTTCTTTTTTGTACATTGAATTGGATACTGATTGCCCCCTTTTTTTAACAATGCTTTGATAAATGTCAGATGAAAGAGGCTTCTTAGATGACTAAAAATGAATCCAATTTTTTTGTGTTTTACCAAAATTTTGTGCCTTTAAACATAGATAGAAATCTTATCTCACCAACTCAACTCTTTAT
>OY757929.1:78227568-78401465 GCA_963585895.1 Sepioteuthis lessoniana
ACTTACCTAAACTGAATTGATATATATAACTAAATAGTTTGAAATAAAAATGTTTTTGATAATTAAACTGTGTACTCATGCTAAACCAAATTGTTTTAAATAGAACTGATTATTTACATAAAAATGGATTTGGCATTAAATAACCTACAAAGGTTGATATGCCATAAAACCAAACCAAACTATAAAACCAGAATGGATTTCTGGAAAATCCATCCTGTAAAAGATAGGTAACTATCAGAAATTTCTTACTGCATTAAAATTTCTTGTACTTGTCAAAATGGGGAACTCCCTGATGGCATAATGGTTAAAATGTTGGACTGTACTCTCTAAGTAAGTGAGTTCAAACCCCAGTCATGTTATTTCATTCACCTAATGACAAATAACTTTGGAAAAAGTATAAACTTCTCATCGTCCTAATTACAGGTTAAATAGTATCACTGTTGTTCTTCTTATTAGATGTCTTTTGTTTGGTTTGGTTGGGTTTTATGGCATATCAACCATTGTTGGTTATTCAATGCCAAATCCTCTTTATACAGATATATTAAATATTTATTTGTAAACACATTTTGTAGATACACACAGTTAAATGCCAAACAGTTCTATTCCTAGCAATTCACTTTAGCATGGGTTACCAAAGTTGAATTATTCCGTGTATTGTTATGTATCAACAACAATTCAATTAAACGTCAGTCATTTGTTTATACATAGTTAAATGATCAAACAGTTCTATTTCTAACAATTCAATTTAGCACCAGTCATTTGTTTGCACTCAGTTTAAATGTCAAACAGTACTATTTGACCCACAGATAGGACCCTATCAGGTATTACTATTCCAGGTCAGCGTGGATCTGGGAGCGATGGCAATGAAGAGATACTCTGCACACCCCAAAGCTCCAGCACTACTGGAGCCTCACCATCAGATTGTTTAGTGTCATATCCAGGACCCTCTTTGTGGGTAGGGTCTTACCCCTCAGCAGAGATGCAGTTGGTATATTCTACAGCCTCAGCTGATGGTGCTATTGGATGGCTTTGGCATTAAATAATCCATGAAGGTTTATTTATAGTTATATCCACTAAAATGGACCTTGTCAAGGTTGACTATAAAGGTAACAGATTTTTTTTAGCACCTTAGTATAATGCAATGGTTAGGAAGCAATCTCAAAGTTCATTTGCTGTTGAGTTGTGAGTTTGTTTCTCACTGGGTGTTCTATACCTCAAGTCTTATGCTGAACTAAGCTAAATGAAAACAGTTTTTGTTGCTTTCTTTTATGACTCATTCTTTCTTTCAGTCGTTGAATTTTTTTTAATGTTTTGTTTCAAGTACAAAGAACACATTATTTCCATGGAACCTACAACAGATACATGGAGCACAATAACACCACAGGATAGAGCAACTTTTCTGCTACAAAAGACTATTTTTCTATGTAGCTGTAATAACTGTCTATGTGTTTCGACTCTCATTGTCAATTACTTCCCCCCACACTTGCTATGGGTTAAATTATACTATGACCGTTCATCCATAAGGGTGGCTTTACCATTAAATAACCCATGAACGTTGATATTTAAGACATCTTTTTCTTTGTTGCCTCCTACAAAGCTTTTATTTTCACAAAACTATTTATTAAGTTTTTTTGCTTTGTATTTTTGTCATTTTTTTGTCTTCTGTCAATAATACCATCAAAATACCATCCTTAATACCATCAAAAATGGTGGCATATATAATAAAAGCTTCAATTTCTGTCACAGTAGGTGTGCAAATGACTAAGTACGGACTATAATCAATATTGTTTGCTGTGATATGGGAAGACCTGAAATCAAATTCTGCTAAGGGCCCCATAAACACTCTGGTTAGTTATGTGTACATGAACAAACACATAGAAGAACATATCCTGCTATTTTGAATATTTTCTCTGCTAATTCTTCCTGTCATGTATAGAGTGGTTTTTAGCAAAATATTTCATCACTTACAACCTTGAAGCTGCATGGTCATATTTAAAAAAAAATATCTTCCATGTCCTCTGCCAGCTATGGGTTAAATAGTACCACTACTGTTCTTCTATAAGGATGGCTTTGGCATTAAATAACCCACAAAGGTTGATATGCCACTAAACAAAGAACCCAAAACAATTAAAATTCTTTTTTATCAAACTTTTTCATCTGAATCCTTTTTTATCATATCTTTATGTCTGAATCCTTTTTTTATCATTGAAATGCTCAGTCAATAGGGCTTAGAATACACTGACTGTATCTAATGCTGAGAGGTGAGACATCCTGCCAAAAAAGGAGTGTTCTGGGTATGACACTAAACTACATTTGATGGTAAGGTTCCAGTTCTAGAAATTTGTTAGGGTCCCATTTATATTTTAAATAAATTTGTTAAAAAATTATTCCTATTAGATCCTACCATGTCCAAAAAAAGAGCTCTTAAGAAACAATTAGACAAAAAAGCAATCAATCAATTTTGTATGAAGTAGACAAGATCAAATACAAAATAACAATAAAAAACTCGACAAACACTAAACTAAACAATTCATTGGCTCTGTTGACTGGTGCTGCAAAATACATTGACTGCTTCTCTGCAGAGGTGTAAGACCCTCCCACCCCAACGAGTGTCCTGGATTTGACATTAAACAATCTGATGGTTAGGTTCCAGTAATGCTGGAGCTTTGGGGAATGCAGAGTACCCCTTTATTGCCAAGTCCACTCTGGCCCAGAGTGGTAGCACCTGATAAGGCCCTATGCATGGGTCAAATAGAATTTAACTGTGTACTTAGGCAAAACTGAATTGCTTGAAATAGAACTGTTTTGAGATTTAACTGTGTGTAAACAAAAACTCTACTTACACTAAACTGAATTGTTTAATTAGTACTGTATGACTAAACTGAATAGCTTGAAATAGTAATGTTTTTGACAATCAAACTGTAAACAAACGTGTATACTTATGCTAAAGCGAACAATTTGAAATAGAACTGTTTATTTGTATAAAAATGGATTTGGCATTAGATAACCTACAAAGTTTGATATGCCATAAAACCCGATCAAACCACTCCCTCACCTCCATCATTTCACAGTAATGATATCACATCTCTGTTCTTTGCTTTCAATTCAGATCTTGACAACTAATTTGCTAGATTGCAAAAAGATCTGACTAGAACAATACAGAGTATTTCTGAACCGCACATGTCTTCTCTAAAGTCACAGATGGATGCCAATGAATTAGCTAATGAAAGACTTAACTGGTCAGAGGACCTCACAACTAAATGATCTAATTCATTAGGGAAAGAGGTTGACTGATAAAGAAGGAAAAGGTTATCTTTACGCTATACGACAATTTATGAACCCATTAGCATTGTTAGCATTTAGAGCCAAAAGCAGCATATACAAAGAGTGATCAAAAAGTATTAAGACTAAAGTTTTTGATTTTCAAAATTTTAAATGTCAATAAAGACATGCAAAGCTGAGCAACTTACATAATAAACTGAGCATGTCTAGACAGTTGATTGGTTGCTTGCTTGTTTTCTTTCTTTTTACGGCGTATCAACTCTTTTCGGGTCATTAAACCAAATTAAAATTTCAACTATTGAGTTTAGCATAAGTACACAGTTTAGTTTTATTTAAAAACAGTTCTATTTCAAACAATTCAGTTTATCATAAGTACACAGTTTCTATGTCAGAAAACAATTCTATTTCAAACAATTCATTTTAACATAAGTACTCAGTTTATTTCTATTTTACCCATTGATAGGACCCTATCAGGGGCTAGAGTGGACCTGGGAGCAATGGCAATA
This sequence comes from Sepioteuthis lessoniana, assembly GCA_963585895.1. NCBI lineage: Eukaryota > Metazoa > Mollusca > Cephalopoda > Myopsida > Loliginidae > Sepioteuthis > Sepioteuthis lessoniana. Next base: position 78,231,357 of record OY757929.1, read on the forward strand.
AATGGGTACTCTGCATTCCCCAAAGTTCCAACAGTACTGGAGCCTCATCATCAGGTTGTTTAGTGTTATATCCAGCATACTCATTGGGGGAGTCTTAACCCTCTGCAAAGATGCAGCTGATGCATTCTGCAGCCCCAGTCAATTGGGCCTGATGTCTGGACAGGGGCATCTAGGTATGTATACATCATCTAAAAGACTTAGGCACTACTATTCGTTAAATCAGTAATTCCCAACATTGGGCACATGGTGATATTTTGGTGGAGCTTGTTTAGAGACCAAATTAATGACCTTTTTTGCTTCCTTCAAATGAATTGCAGTAAAATCTTTGATATGTAAGAATTAGATATTACAGAGGGGAAGGGGTAAGAATTTAAGAAATAGCAATGTGGGGCATGACGCCCAAATCAGTTGGGAACAACAGAGTTTATGAGTACCACTACTGTTGGCCTAGTGGGTAGAGTGTTCGGCAACAGCCTGGGAGACCAGGTTTCAATTCCAGGTTGAGTCATACCAAAGACTTAAAAATGGTACTTGATACCTCCTTACTTAGCACTCAGCATTGTAGGTATTTTTCAAGGGTAAAGTGGCACAATCAAGGGAAAGGAGTTGCACCCTCCCCTACACCTCAGTGTAGTAGCTATTCAAAAGGGAGCCTTCAGGTCACCCTTGACTACAGTCGACAACTTTACTGTCCTACATGGATGATTTTAGCATTCAATAACCCACAAAGGTTGAATTGTCTTTAAATAAAGAATCCAAACAAAAGCTAAAAGAGTCATTTTGACGAAAATTATGAAACCAGTTTCAGTATTTTTGAACAGTAGTTTTTGACAAAAAACAGGTTTGTGCAAGTGCACTGTTTTCCATTCACCCCAGACCTTTGCTCAATACTACTTTTTCTTGTTTCTTAAACTGAAAACTTATCTTAAAAGTAAGATTTAATGATTTGGCAGACAATGGCTGGTTTCTCAAAAAAAAAAAAAGCATTTCAGAGATACTTTGACCAATGGAAAACTCCGTGGAGTAAGTTTATTGAATGTTAAAGTGACTAGTTTATAGTAAATTAACATTTTATTAGTTATCTTCTTCAGTTTTAGCAAATAGATTTTCAATTTCAATATATTTTAAATACCCCCCCAAAAAAGGTCTCAAATGTGATTGTTACGTTTTTATTGATGTGTGTAAAAGTTTGTATCATTCTCTGTAACAACCCTCTCCAAAACCATTATGAAGTTATGTTTTTAGTCTCTAGTTTTCTAAAAAGAAGATGCTGGGAACATTTGCACATACCTATTAGTTGCTTTTGCCGTTAACATAAAATTCTCTTTTCATTATTTTATTCACACAGCATAAAGGCTTAATCAAAACAGTTAATCTCTTCCAGAAATTCTTTCTATAAATAAAAATATTTTAGTTCTGTTTGACAGATAGAGACAGATCTATCTGTGTCTCCATGAATTGGGTATCTCAATACACATGGGACCCATGTTGTGGAATAATATCGGTAATCACACTTTCCGGCACAGGAGTCCCAACTAGTATCCAGTTAACAGACAAAATTAAAAACTGTAATCCTGGGAATGGACTTGTCCACACGTGCATGATAGAATGCTCCATACCATAAATAGCTCTCCTTCAGAGGTGATTCAAAATTTAACTCCGCTTGCTGATTTTGATCACTTACCAAACTCAATACATGTGACTGCTAATAAATTTATTAATAATAATATTGTGTTCCTTTTTGTTTCAGATTTGAAAATAGTATCCTATAACAACTATTAATCCTCAATCACAATTCCTTGGACAAGAGAGGAAAAAATATTTTGTGTCACTACTTCTTTGGAGACAAAATCATTCAAAACTGTCTTAAAATAGATGCAACCCATTAATATGAAAATGACTTATTTCTGAAACAAGAAACAAAAAAGATTGCATGTCCTGGAAGCTGATATAATGACAATTAAAGAAAACATTGATTTGAAGTCTCTCACTCAAAGGATACATTTTTTATGGAACATGTTCCAAATGACTACCATTGGAATTGTCTCAGTAATAAATCGTTATCATATTAATGGGTTGCACTTATTTTGAGACACCCTATATATATATATATATATATAGTGGTGTAAAGGTTATCATCATGGAAAATGGACATTGCATAATGAGATCAAATTCTGAATAAGGCAGTTTACATTTTCTATTGCACTAACACCCTTGGGAAATAAATCAACCTCAAGATTTTTTCTCAAAATTTTGGGTTAGACCAATACCTGTTATGTAGGTCAAGCCCTTAATGTACAGTAGGCCACTGTGACATTCCGGTTAGTTGATTTGATTTCTTTGTTTAATGGCATGTCAATCTTTGTAGGTTATTTAATGCCAAAGCCATTCTCCAAGAACAACAGTAATGGTACTATTTAACCCATAAGAGTATTTGCCCGAAAGTGAACGTAATAGTGCAACTGGAGTTCGAACTCGCGTACTATGATTCTGCAGTCCATCACTTTAACCATTACACCACGAGGACACTCCCATTCCGTTTAGTGTTTACAGTCCATACATCAACTTTTGGAAATGGCAAGTAATATGACATGTGATATAGAGTTAATATTTTTATTTTATTTTCTATTAATCTTTGTGTTAATTTGTTGAATATGTTCACTAAACAAGAGTTTAAGTTGGAAATGTTTCTGGCAGTCTGCTGGAGTTAGTGTTGTATATCTCTAGTAAGATGGAGGTGCCCGTGGTGTAATGGTTATCGTCACAGGATATGGACACGGCGATACGAGTTCAATTCCTGGACAAGACTGATTGCATTTCACATAACACTAATACCCTTGGGAAAGGTATGAATCCAATTATTCTCCCTCCAGCTATGGGTAAATAGTAGGATAGACTAGGTTCTCCAGCCTTGGTGAGGCAACTTGTGTAGGAGAAGGAAAACTCTGAATTCAAACCTGTTAAACTCCACTTAAAAAATTGACCTTGTGTCATATCCTGCCCGAGCAGAGGGGTTGGGTAAATAGATAGGATCTGTAGTAAGATATCACTGCTCCCTGAATTTTCAAATATCAGTTTGGTGGTAAGTGTAGGTGCAAATGACAATGTGAAATTGATCCTTGTAGTCACTTTCAAAGCAGCCTCTGTTTGTTCAGCAAAACTCCTTTCTATTCTCTGTATGTCACACTAGGAGAAACAACAACAACAACCACCGAATCCAATGATCCTTGTATCAACACTTTATTTCTTTGTATATTACAAAGAAGGCACAAGGCCTTAAAGTTTTGGGGGAAGGGAAAGGGAGCGGTCGTGCTTAACTAAGAAATCTAAGGGAACCTAGCTAGCCACATTTGCCGACCCATTCAGCAGTACAATATATAACCATTCATCCTTCATCATGCGCGCAGCAGTTACCAAAATACCACATTTGCTCTATGAAGAAAACCTACTTAAAACCCAAAAGTGGTATATGATTTTTATTTACAAAATATGGTTTATGTACAATGATATGATGGGAATGGGAGAGAAAACCCCGAAAAAATATATATACAAGAAAAACAAGGAAAAAAATTCCCCGTTTGGTTTCCCTCCCATCCCCCCGTCTATAAAATTGGAGGCCGACTGTTTTCCGGGTCGAAAGAAACCGGAAACAAGCCGGATCTACCCTAGGTGGGGTGGGAATCCTAATCTATAGAGATAAAAGAAATAAAGGGTCGGGTCCAGTATGGGTCGTTAGAAGTGGGTAATATGATTTTTTACATATGAATGTTCAAGATCTTCAATGAAAGCGGGCTGGGATTCAGGTTGAGGTACAAAAATAATAGGGAGGGGGAAGATCTTGAGAAACTAACGACTAGATGACGGGGACAATGACTCACAACATACTGCTAACTAGGTTACAAGGGGGAAAAAACAATTCTACTTACCAAGAATGGGGTCCCTAAGGACCCATACCGTAGACGCCATGGGCCGGCAGAGGAGGGAAGGATGACTCCAACATTGCCCCCTTTCGTACGACCAGGCTCGCTGCAGTCACCCACCTTTTGCTGAATGTTATGCGATCCAAGCGTTTTCTATCGCATCTGATTTTGACCCTCAGCTGATGCCGAAAATACAAAACCAGATCACGATGAGAAAAGTTTGCATCCGCATACAATCCCTTGTTTCGCGTCGTCCAAATCACCATTCGGGCTACAGCTAGGATTGCGAGAAACACCACACGCTTCTCACCATGAAACGGAGGAAGAACGTTGTCTACGACGTAACCAACGTCGAGCAGCACAAGCTTTTTGGGTTCGATGTGAGTCGTCCACTCCCTGACGTGATCCCAAAACGGGCAGACTCACTCGCAGTAGTAGAAGGCGTGCTCAGCCGTTTCTTCCAACCCACTGCTGCAGCGAGGGCAATCAGGCATGTCTGCCAGGCCTGCTTTGTAGTTCAAGTCGCGAAGGGGTAACGCATTCCGTGCAAGTCGCCAGGTGAACGAGAACTCAGAGTTGTTCAAGAAGCTCGATCCTGGCACCCAATTCCAGTGAGAGCAGATCTCCTCCGCCGTCCAGCCGCGCCGCTCGCTGAGAGGATCAGAAGCGGAACCTACCACTAATTGCGAGTACGTTGGATACAGACCTGCCTACGGACCATCAGCCTTGCACCACCCCAGAGCAATCTGGAGAGGGATCGTTGAAGCGCCAACCGATGTGCCTTAGGCAGAGGAAGTACAGCCAATCGGTAAAGGATCAGGGGGAAGACGTACGCAGCGCACGCCTCCGCCCTGCCCTTTAAGGACAACTTCCTTAAAAACCAGATTCCCACCTGAGCATTCAACTTAGCATGTACTTCTGACCAATTTCGCTCCAGTTGGAGGTCGGGCCCAAACCACACCCCAAGGATGCGGATGGGTCCGCCACTCCAGCGGAAGGGCCCTTGAAGAGTATTGCTACCCCTCCAAGCACCGAGCCGCAAACCTTCGCTTTTGTCAAAATTGACCTTGGCCCCTACAATCTGCTCATACTCGACAACCGCCTCTTTCATAGCCTCTATATCCTGGCGGCGGGATACAAAGACTGTGACGTCATCAGCGAACGCGGAAATCCTGGCCACAAGGCGGCCAACGAATGGGATACCACGCAGTGCCGGACTTGTCCCCTCATCCCCAAGCCTGTCCTATCTAAGTTGAACTGTCGACCGTATTTGGTGGCGAAATCTCTAATCCTATGCTTAAGAGAAACCCACCACCTATTCCCGGTAACCGCCCCCACTAACGCCCGCTGAATTAGGGATTCTAGCCAACGCGAGGACAGAGAGAAGAGGAGACAGAGGGCAGCCTTGCCGGACCGAACGCTCGATCGCGATCACCCCCGAACGCCTTCCGTTCACCTGCACCACTGCCTGAGGGTTGTGGTACATCATGCTAATCCATCTGCGGAACTCCGGTTTGAATCCGGCAGTCTACAAAACAGATGCCAAGAACCGATGGTCTACCCTATCGAAGGCCTTGGACTGATCTAAACTGATCAGTGCGGCTTCGGTGTCGTCTTTTATCCCCTCTAGGACCTCGCGAATCAAGTGCAGGTTGTCCTGGATCGATCTTCCCTTCACAGCAAAGGTCTGTTCGGGGCCGATCAGATCGCTAATGACAAGCTGTAAACGATTCGCTAAGACCCGGGCCAAAATCTTTAACTCTGTGTTAAGCAGAGTTATGGGCCTGTAGTGGTCTAAACCCTCCCAAACATGCCTGCCACCTTTCTTCAGCAATGGGATCACACCCTTGGTAACGCTACCAGGGATGGCTCCCTGGGCGAACCAATGGTTGAACATATCCGTCAGAATAGGTACAAACATGTGCGACATCCTCAAGTACACTTCGTAGGGCAAACCATCTAGTCCCGGTGACTTGTTGAGGCCGACCTGCTTCAACGCATCACGGACTTCGCATTCAGTAACCACACCCTCGCAGCTAGCTGCTTCAGCCGCCCCAAGGCGGGGGAAGTCGGCGAGATAGCTACGAAACTCCCGGAGCGGAAGATCTGTGCAGCGGGCAAAGCGATTCCGAAAGTGCGCCCGAAAGGCGTCACGTATCTCACGATCCAATCGCAGCAGACGCCCGTCCAGGGTCTTGACAGATGCGATGAACCGATCGGGGAACCTTCGCACTTCTTCTTCACGCGCAGTTGCGTTCGATTTCACACCTTCGTTGAGAACTCTTTTTAGCCTAGATCTAACTACTGATCCCTTGTAGCGCTCGCTACTCTCATGCTCAAGGTCCCTCCTAGCTAGCTCTACACCTAGGGAGTCCCCCCCCCAGCCACCGCCCGGGAAAGTCTATCATCTATAGATTTTGCCTCCGCTGTCCTATCTAAGTTGAACTGTCGACCGTATTTGGTGGCGAAATCTCTAATTCTATGCTTAAGAGAAACCCACCACCTATTCCCGGTAACCACCCCCACTAACGCCCGCTGAATTAGGGATTCTAGCCAATCCCGGAAGTCCCGTATCTCCAGTAAGGAGGTATTGAACTTCCAGTAGCCGGCTAGACTAGGCCTATTAGCTAACCACAGACTGACTCTAATGAGTTTATGGTCAGTCCACGCTATCAAGTGGAACGTGGGACAACTAACAAAATCAATGTCAGCTCTTCTCACTAACACTCTGTCCAAGTAGGAACCTACTTTGGCAGAGGGCGATCTATCTAGCCACGTCCACATCTCCCGCCCTGGGTGATCCAGACAAAACCTCTCGACAAGGCTGCTTTCACACCTTCCCGCACGCCTAGCTCCCCGCCCGACCTTATCTATCTTGGGATCAAGGATCACATTCCAATCACCCATTAAGACTAGCCGCTTCGTATTGTCCAGGAACGGCACCAACCGACGGAAAAAGGAAACCCTCTCCACAGCGATATTGGACGCATAAACCGCAACCAGACGAAACTTAAAACTGTTCATGGCAACCTTGGCCACAACCAACCGGCCCCTGTCACCTGCAAAAACAACGTCAACATCAGCATCAAGGCTGCGTCCAACTAGCAAAGAGACCCCAGCGCTGGTGAGGCTGCTGTATGCTGAGAAAACGTTAAAGTCGCTTTCCAGCACCCGACAGTCGGCACTGCAAGCGAAGTGAGTCTCCTCCACTGCAGCAACATCTACTCCAAGGTTCTTGAGTTCAGCAAGCAAACGCGTACACTTGCTTGAATCCCTCAGTCCCCTCATATTCAAACTGGCAAGGTTTAAAGCCATCAATCCAACTTACCTTAGTCAGTGTCAACTGAAATCCTTCGGGGTGAGGATGCCGACGGCCTGACGCAGGGAACCGGTACAGAGATCAGTAGACTCTCTGCCGTCCCTGGAAATTCCGCCGACATCAAAGGGAAACCGCAGCTTTAGGGACCTATAAAAACAGGGATGAACATAAATCGGGACCCTGCCCGTACATTTATTAAGTAGATCTTTGTGGGAGGGGTGCCCCATTTTCGCCAACACTATGTCCGTCTGACTGGCCTCCTCAATAAATTGTCAAAGCTCTTTAGTTCGGACGCCAGGCGAACGGACAAAGGTGGTCACCATGGCTGCACCCTTGAATAGGTATGGATTGGTAATGTCTTTTTGATCGATGGTTTTCATGGATGATAGAGGTTTGAGTGCTTTTTTTAGTTGGTGATCTAAGTTGGGTGATTCCGTTAAATCTGAACAAAAGTAAATTGAATTGGTTAGATGCGGATTTGGTTCTTTTCTTTTGAGATGTTGATGGTGATGGTGATGGTGATCTGGTTTCAGAATGAGACAGGGTGAATTGTTTGGGAGTTGAAATAGGCGATAGAGAAGGTAATGTTTGGTGAAGGGGGTTTTTGGGATGTTTATTATTGGGTTGTTGAGGGGAAGGAATTATTTGGCTGGTCGTTGAGGTAGAGGATGAGGGTTTTTTTCCGGTTGTTGGGGGTTTTGTTCTGGTCGCTTGGGTTGTGGTTTTTCTGCTGGTCGCTGAGGTGCAGGTTGCTGGTGTTGGAGAGGCTGAGGTTTTTGTTTTTCTGGTTTGGGGGAGTTTGTTTTCAGTTGTTTTTTCTCCCCCTCCTTCTCCGTGTCCCCGCTGTCTCTCCTCCTTTTTAGGTTAGTTGTTGTTTCCATTTCTTCGGGTTTTTCTTTATTTTTTGTTTTTGTTTCCCTTTTCTTCCTTTTACTAAGGTCTACCCTTCATCTTTGTTGGGTTGGGATTTTTTTTCTTGGTGTGTGTTGTTCTTAGCTTCCGTATTCGTTTCAGTTGTATCGTTGGTGGCAGTGGTTGTTTTGTTGGTAGCGATGGTGGTGGCTTTCTGAGGGCAGGACCACGAGAAATGTCCGAGCTGTTTACAATTCCAGCAAAGCGGTTTCCTGCCCTCTACGATGACTGTCATGGTTGTGTTCTTATGTTATCGTATGAGGTATTGCATTGAACCCTCCCCTATCTAAAATCATGATAAATGAGAAATCACCGTATGCCGTGCCATGCGCTGACGTTATTTGGGTGTAATCTTCGCCGCCGCCATAGGAACTGAGGTAGGCGGCGATAACGTCGCCATTTAGCTCCATGGATATGTTACATACGGTGACCTTAATTCTCCTTTGTCCTCTATATTCTGGTTGAAGCCGGAAGTATTTAGTGGTGATGTTGCTTGTAGCCAGCTTCTTCGCTATTTCTTCTGTCAGGAGCAAGACATCCCAGGTAGCAAAACTCCTTCGGTAAAAATACTTACCTGGGATGCCTGCAGTTTTAAGTAATTCCTCGAACGCCTCTTTTTTAAGGCCAGCCAGTCTCCTGGTCCTTAAATCGGTCACGACGAACGACAGAGTCTTAGGCTCAACCGCCTCTACCAATTCTGGGATAGGTAAGATCTCGTTTTCTTTAAAATACGCAGAGTATTTCGTGACTCTGTCATTCTCATAGTCTTTTGGGGATTTTTTCTTTTTTTGAAGCTGCGACGACCAGGAGACTGGCGTTGCTAGTGGCTTCTGGGCTGGTTGTATATCTGAAGAAGTTAAGTCTTCCGGCTTCGGGGAGGGTTCTGATTCTCTAAACATGTCTTGTGTTGGTAATAAGTTCGTTTGAGTAGGTTGAATCTGGGATGGCTCCCCCATAGTTGCGTTTTAAAAGGGCAACTAGGGGGAATGGCGTTTTAAAAATGCGAATTGACTTTGAGAAATGCAATTAACGATGAAATGCCAAAATGGTGGTCATTTTGTTTTGTTTAAAATAAAGGCAATGAATTTAAATCGAAGTTTGACCCTCCTCAAAACCAAACAAGAACAATTGTTTGACGGGGGTCACGAACCAATAACTGTAATATAACGATAACAATAATTTTCAACCATAACAATAATTTTTTAACAATATTCACTTACTTTTCCATAGAAAAATAACCGCAATCCAAAACTGGCTGGGGAGAACTTCACCTCCTCGTATCAACACTCCACGTATGCTCAACGCGATCCGCTTTTATTCAGTCGGAGACCACCTCATTTGCATCCGAGCAGTGATAATTTGCGCGACTTTACGCAATCAGATGGTTATAAAAAGTCGCGGGCGCCATCTTGAATTTCTGTTTCCCAGCCTGTTTGAACGATGCACATGCAAGGTCGCTTAAAAGGTAAGCCCCCTTCTCTGTTTTCACGATTTCCGCCACAATATCGGTTATGGGTGAGTGGTATATATTAGTTAGGGGTAAGTGGTGTGTGTCACTGATGGGTTAGTATTGTATTTCAGTTATAATCAGAACTGTTCATAGATTTTGATTTTAGCCCTACTAAGTCAACCCCTATTTTTGCAGAGATTTATTCATGGTTTAAAAGGTTGACATGTATGCTTCACTTTATAGAAACTGAAAATGGGGGACTTCTTATAGTGCTCCTAGGAAATGAGAAACAATAAGTGATGATTGTGAATTGAATTACCACAACCAGAAAATCCGGCAAACACTTGCACACAACATATGGAAATGCTGAACAGCTGTTTCAACCTGATTAGGTCTCATCATCAGCACACACTGTGATCTCCCCCACTGGAGATCGAGCCAGCGACCAGAGAATGCAGAGTAAAAACTCTACCACTGAGCCACCGGTTCACATCACACACATGTGATGCCAAATCAACTAGTCATGGAAATTGTGCGGCTAATTAACCTGAAGGTGTCTTGCAAGTTACGTCCGTACTTTTTAGAGAGGACATGGTCACCTCCATGGCCACATATTCCCAGGAGGATTGGAAATATGCATCCGCATTATTATTATAACCTCAAGGGCAAGGAACATTTTTGGCATCACTTGTGTGCGATGTGGACCAGTGGCTCATTGGTAGAGTTTCGGCTCTGCATTCTGTAGTCATTGGTTCGATCTCCATTGGGGGAGATCATGGTATGCGCTGCTGATGAGACCTAATAAGATTGAAACAGCTGTCCAGTGTTTCCGTATGTCACACGCAAGTGTTTGCCGGATTTTATGGATGTGGTAATTTAATTCACAATATAATTCATCTACTTAAAAAAAGAAAATATACAAAATAAGTGATGAGTTCATAGACTACCAATCAAAAGTATTTGGCTATCTTCAACAATTTTGATTTCTCATCGTAAAAGGGTTTTTTTTTTAATGAAACAAGTTGAGCAGCACAATGGATTTATCTTGAGCCCCATTAAATACAAATTAAATGGAAAAATACAAAAAAACTTTTTTAACTTTTGATGCATCAAAATAACCCCCTTTGGCCGCTATCACTGCTTCACTGATTCTTTGCATTCTTTCCACCAAAAACTGGAGATAGACTGAAGATAGTTCTGTCCAATTTTCCTGCAAGAGTTACCAGAGGTGAGCTGCACTTATGGGTTGTTTAGTTCTGACTTTTTGGTCAAGTTTATTCATTGCACTGGGCAAGATATCAGTTGAAGGATGTGCTGTCCCACTTTGCTTTTAATGTATCTCTGTAATTATGTAATAATATCAACGAAGTGATTACCAGAATGTCACCATGCTCTGCAGGTGTTCTTGTATTGGTGGATGTTGTTGACAGCTTCATCCGGCTGAAGATAATATCAACAAGCTGATTATCAGAATATCATCTCGACCTATGGACGTAGTTAAAATTGGTAACTAGAGGTAGATACATCCGTCCATAGAAGTGGGCTTGGGCAAGTAGCCAATGGGAAACAAGCAACACATGGACATGAACAGTAACCAATGGAAAACAAAGAAGTAAGACATGGGCGTAACCATAACCAATGAAAAAGAGGAATTGCTGCAGATCACATAGGAGTTGTAGACTATATAAATTCCTGAATTTTGACTAAAGTCAGTTGTTCACTGGCTCTTCCATCTCCTGACAATGCCATCATTTGCACAAATTCTCTGCAATTACTTTTCTGCTCCACACAAGTATCATTGTCAAGAATAAAAATATAATCTTATATTTTTATATATACGTGTTCCTCGTTGTTAATAAAGACACAGCTGAGTATACAACATATATCTTTGCTTATGTATATAATTTACTTTGGCTTGAAAATAGCTAAAAATGTGGATGATCTATCAGTGAATCAGTTAGATTCACTGATAGATCATCCACATTTGAAGAAGTTGTATTTTTAATATTTTTAGAGGGAAAAAGTTTCTAAAATTATTTTGGGTTTTCATCTTGAAAATTTTTCATAGCAAGTCAAATATTGTTGTCTGAAAAGTATCCCAAAATTAAAATCTCACATGAACGCCCCAATTGGTTAATGAATACAAAAATACAGATTCAGTAATTACGGCTTCTCGAACCTATTTTTGCTAAAAAATAAACAATTTTTTAGTATGGAAATCAGCTGACTTCTCATATATATATATATATATATATATATAGAGAGAGAGAGAGAGAGATTTGAGCTGCAGTTTTAATGCATGTTTAGTTGATGAGAACAGACAAGGAAGAATGTATGATTTTCAATAAGGTAACTATTAATACAAATGATTTGCATATGATTATATGGTTTCATGTATTCCTATCCAATACAAATAATTTTCAGATCTATTTGACTCATAGACAGGACCATAACAAATACTATTACTCTCAGTCAGAGTTGGCCAAGGAGTAATGGCAATGTAAGGAGGACTTTACACTCACCAAAGCTCTAAAAATGGACCCTTATCACTAAATGCAGTTTTTTTTGGCAGGTTGGTGTCATACACCTCTGTTGGGAGTACAGTTAGCATATTCTAAACCTCATTGGCCTTGAGGGTAGAGTGTTCGCCAATGATCCGGGAGACCAGGGTTAGTATTTGATAGGAATACTTGAAACTTTATAATTGGGACCCAGTGGGTAGAGTGTTCGCTAATGGTCCGGGAGACCTGGTTCAATCCTAGGTCACGTCATACCAAAGACTTTAAAATTGGTACTTGATACCTCCTTGCTTAACACTCAGCAATATGAGATATGTATCAAAGGTAAAGTGGAGAAATCCTGGGAAAGGAGTAGCGCCCTCCCCTACACCTCGGTGTAATAGCTATTGAAAAAGGGAGCCTTCTGGTCATCCTCGACTACAGTCGCTAAAAAAATATATATATACTTAGTAGTTGCCTGAAGATTGTAATGCCTTTTGGCATGAAACATCAAACGGTAAGGTAATTCTTTTTGATTGTTTGGATTTATTTATATATATATATATATATAATGGTTATTATTGTCGGAAATAGATGTGGTGACCCAAGTTCAAATCCTGAATCAGGCTGTTTGTATTTCACATAGTCTGAATGCTCTTGGGAAAGGTATCTCTCTTCATTTATCAACAAACTGGGTTGTTTAACCTTGGTATGGCAACTGATCTAGGAGAAGGAAAACGTCAAATTCAAACTCATTAAACCCAACTTAAAATTAACCTTGTGTCACACCCTGCTGGTGTAGAAAGGTTGGTTATATATAAATAAGAAAAAACAGCTTCCAGTGCTAAGAGCATGAAATGACAATATCTGACGATTGTTGATATATGAAACTTTTAATGATGTGACTGTTATAAAATGAGATTAGATTTTAATTTGTTTATAGGTGTATCCTATTCCTCAAGCCAGTATTTGAGCACTTTTTCATTTGACAAACATTTTTGAAGATTTTTTTTTCTATTCTGTTCTATATATATATATATCTGTGTGTGTGTGTGTATGTCTGTGTTTCTTCGTTTCTAATTAAGATAAAAGAAAAATCAATGCTTTTTTTTATTATAATAATTAATTTATTTATCGGTGGAGAAAAAAATGTTTATATATTCTGGCAAGAAACATCTTAGCTTTTATTTGTAATTGTCCAGCCAGAGAAAAAATCAATATCAAACATTTGTCAAACCCTCATATAATTTTGTCTGCTAATGTAACTAAGCATATATTTCTGAAACAGCTATCGTTTAATATTAGTCTAATTAAACCTGTATCTAATTCAATACAAATGGTCAGTTTATATGAGAATGGCCTGAATACTATGGCCAACCAATCATCAAGAAATGAGTGACTAGGAAATTGATCACTGGACTGTGGTCATCCCCCATGTGCAGTCGAGAAGATAAAAGAGAGGAAAGTAGAGAATACAAGAAGCAAAACTGGACATCCTTGGATCAGATTATTGGGAATTAGGTTTGATCCAGGCTATGATCCAGTAAATTCAAAGTTCAAATAAAGCTATTATATCTGTCCCTCAGGGTTGGTTATAACATTGTTCATAATATAACTCTATAATATTCACCTATATATATATATATATATATATATATATATATATATATATATATATTATCATTTTCTGCACTAGAAGAACAGATATTAAAAGAGAGAGCCCCCATGGCATTGTGGTTAACATTCTTGACTGCAGCGTCAGAGTAAGCGAGTTCAAACTCCAGTTGCGCTATTACATTCACTTTTGGATGTATACCCCTGGGAAAGTTATGACCCTCTTATACCCCCAGCTCTAGGTTAAATTGTACCACAACTGTTTTTGTACCAGATGGTTTCAGCATTGAACAACCAGTAAAGGTTGATATGTCATTAAAACAAAAAAACTAACCCAACCAAACCAGATATTAAAATCTAATATCATCAAAAGAAATCTGGCTATTAGCTGGGACTGTAGAATACACTGACTGCATCTCTGCAGAGAGGTAAGACCCCCCCACCAATGAGTGTCTTGGATATTACACTAAAATACCTGACAGTGATGCTTCAGCAATGCTAGAACTTTGGGGAATGTGGAGTACCTCTTTATTGCCATCACTCCCAGGTCCACTCGGGTTCATAGTTGTAGCTCTTGATAGGGTTCTATTTATAGATCTTATAGAACTAAACTGTGTGCTTATGGTAAACTGAATTGTTTGAAATAGAACTGTTTTTATATTTAATTGTGTATAAATAAATGACTGATGTTTAATTGACTTGTTAGAGATACATAGCAATACTTGGAACCATTTAACTTTGTTGACAAAACTGAATAGTTTAAAATAGAATTGTTTTTAACATTTAAACTGTGTACTTTAGCTCAACTGAATTGTTTGAAATATAACTATTTTTGCATTTAGCTGTGTGTAAACAAAAAAATTGTACTTATGCTAAACTGAATAGTTTCAAATAGAACTGTTTATATTTATAAAAATGAATTTGACATTAAATAACCTACAATGGTTGGTATGCCATAAAACCAAACCAAACCAAAAGAAATCTTTGCAATTAAAGGAGTCTTCATGGTGTGATTGCCAAAATGATGGACTGCAGCAAGTTCAAAATCCAGTTACACTATTACATTCACTTTCAGACTAATACACTTGGGAAAGGCATGAACCCCTTTATACCCCCCAGGTATGGGTTAATAGTATTACTGCTGTTCTTTTACAAGGATAGCTAAGGCATTAAATAATCCATGATGGTTGATATGCCATCATATATAACCTACAAATGCTTGATATGCTATAAAACCAAACCAAATCAAATTTAAAGAAATCTTTGCCATCCTACAAAGAAACCAAACAAATAGTCTAAGCTTCACCCTGAAAGAAGAACCTTAGCAGAACATTTGTTATAGTTACAGACTACCATTTCTTATAAAACAAGAAAAGAAATGATTCAGATTTTTGTCTTAATTTCCGTGCAGGTGAGGCCCATACAAAAGTGAGAAGCGTGCAACAAACATAGAATCTGATTGTGGCTTAGAACTTTTTGAATGACCTTTATACACACACACGCACATATATATATATTAATACACATTTTATTTAGTAGTTATATATGCACTTTATCAAAACCTAGAAACATTTGCATAAAACTATTTAACACCAAGACATGATTATATGATCAGATATCTGGAGAAAATATTCTATTGATTTTGGCGAAAATTTGCAGGAAATTCTCTTCCACCCACAAAGCTTATATCATTAAAGCTTGATATAATGCATGCCAATGATATGGTCAGTGTTACTGCAACGAAAAGGAATCTAATGCCAATCAATACACCTCACTGGCCAGTGGTCAACATTAGATTTGAATGCCTGCCATCATTAGTGTCGGACACGCAAAGAGACATTGTAACTTTGACTGACATTGGAATTAAGAGTTTTCCCAGCATGCATTGCACACACATACAAGTATCAATACAAACAGCTGTGGTTCATGAATACCTGTACACTAGTATATCATAGATTTTGGACATACACAAGTGTACTGTTTTCTTTGGACCCGGGTTTCCAATTACCATCATTTTTTATTTCCTTCTCTGCAGATAGAAACTTGATTCGGCCATATTATATCATGAGAGTTATCAAAACCCAATCATTTTTTTTTAAAACAAAAATGTCACAATATTTATTCTGCTAAAATGTAACTGCATATAAAACACAATGTTATTTTATTAAAACAGTGTGACTTTAGGATGTTTTATAAAGGTTCAACATAAAAGATTAGTTTCTTCACTGGTTGTGAGGTCGCTACTTGTATGGCCTGTCTTGAGTAGGTCTGTAACTGGTTTAAATTCAGAGCTTTCCTTCTCTTAGACTGGTTGCCATATCAAGGTTAGATAGCCAGTCTGTCTTACTACTTAACTGTAGTTGGTGGGAAAAATTGTTGGGTTCATAATTTCCCAGATGTATTAGCGCTTTCTGAAATACAAACAGTCTCATTCAAGAATTGAACTCCGGTCACAGATTCCATTTCTTCTGGCGATAATTATTATACTAAGTTTTCCCCCAAGGAAGAATGTATAAATTAAAAAAAGTTTTCCCTGTTTAAAAACATTGAAATGTAAATTGTAATTCAAAGAATGTTGAAATCATCAAAAAATGCAGGTTTTGGAGCACTTTTGGGAAAGTTAATTTCCATTGTTTCCAGCCATTTAAAAACTGGTTGATTGATTAATTGATTTTATTGGCATGTCAACCCATCTAGGGTTGACATGCCTTAATCTAAGGGAATCATATTCATTATACATTCATATCAATATTTTTTGTGTTGTTGTTTCTTAAAAAGGTTTATTTTTTTGCACACTGTTCTGTCAGAAACGTGGTCCAGTTAGCTGGGGATGCAGAATACACCAATTGTATTTCTGCTGAGGGGTAAGACTCTGCCCCCATGAGTGTTCTGATATGACAGTAAGCAATCTAATGATGAGGCTCCAGTAATGCTGGAGCTTTGGGGAATTTAAAGTTCCTATTCATTGCTATTGCTCCCGGGTCCATTCTGACCTAGAGTAGTTGCACCTGATAGGGTCCTATCTATCGATCAAGAAGAATTCTTTGACATTTAAACTGTGTACAGATAAATGACTGATGCTGAACTGAATTGCTTGAAATAGGACTGTTTTGACATTTTAACTGTGCGTAGAAGGCAGCAAGCAAGAGCCTCCTAAACTTTAGTCTCTTGCTTTGGAGGATCTTGCTTGCTGCCTTTTACGCTCCCTAATGGTGGAATCACTGAAAAGCCATTGAGATCTCTGACTTACGCCTGGTTCATTAGAGTCAATAATTCTACTCCCAGGGACTTTGACTGCTGGTTTGGTGGCTTTGGGTTCTGATGATGGGCTGCTCTCAGTCATTCTGACTGGTTGGACAGGCTTATTAGATTACCAGGGTATGTTTAGATAAACCCTCCATAGTTGCAGATGCAACCAGGAGGGGGGGGATTTTTATGAGGTGGGTGAGAGAAAAAATAAATGAATTTAAATAGAACTAAAAATGAGAAGAAGAAAACCTATGAGATTGCTGTGACATTATTTATTTCTCTTGGAAATAAATAAACATTCACAGCAGACTTAGAATACTTGGGTTCTAACGAGCAGACTAACTAGTGAGCGAGAGGTACTGCTTGCATCCAGCTGTCAGATGAAAATAAAACAGGCGGTAAGTCAATACCAAGCCTATAACATGACTAAAGCAAGCTGATATATATTTACACTAATATACCCATTCACTGGGCCAGCAACCAATCACTGTCCAAAGAATGGACTTAGCCACTTGCGAATAATGGAATGCCCCAATGTCCATATAATCTCACTTCAACTCATAACTCATCGCTTTTACGCAAATGAGTGGTGACTCATAGCTACAGAGCTTTACAAAAGAATACCAACAAGCTTGTTTGAGTCAAAAAATCCTTACAAATGGGTTTGCCACTACAAAAAGACATGGAATGGCAACACTGAATATCTGGTAATGAAAAAGTTCCAGACACTGTGGTCAGAAAAGAAGGTCATGCTGGCATGAAAGGGTTTCCTTGTAAACGGTGCTTCCTATAGCCAATTTTTTGGTAATATTTCACCTTATATGGCGAATGACCCTCAAAAGTTTTGGTACTGTGGGGCTAAATTTGGCAGTTCCAGATGTTTTTGCTGAGATCATGAAGGTGATGAACTACACTTGACTGTGAGGTGCCAAGATCACTTGATGTCCTACTAACCAAAATTTGCCTCCATGGCACAACCTTAGAATCCACATTTGTAGGCCTACCTGACCTTGCCTGATCGTCAAGATTCTTTGTAACCAGAATGAAATTTCTTCAGCTATTTGGTTACTGTACTTTAATTAGTTGCACCTTCACTCTTTGCATAAAAAATGTCTGAGGTTATTTCCACAGCATTATGGCTCATTTTGAACTCAAAAAGCAAATGTTCCTAAATTCGACTATGTTACTTATTCATAGTTGCAGATTTAAGATTATACACTGAGTGGGCAAAGCACAGCGTGCCAGCACACCATCTAGCATGAGACTACCAGCCACTCAGGTTCCTACTGCAGCTTGAATTGCTTTGGTCACAGGATGAACCCAACCCAAACTTGCATGTTCCAAAATATTGCAAAACTTATGATTCACCCGAGTATTTGTATACCTGTTGACTTGCCTTGCTTTTAATTAAAAGTTTCATTTGAAATTAGAATTCACAATATTTATTTGTGTACAGCATTGAATTTAAGATTAAAATTTTAGACTGAAAACAGGCAATTTTTTTTAACCCTGATATAAGCTATGATGGAGGGCCATTTTAATGGAAATGTGATTTAAGAATTTCATTATTCTAAAACCAGGTAACCTCAATTATCATAACAAAATAAGAGATAAAGTTCACATCTCAAATTATATTACTTCAATTTATTACAATCAACATGGCAAACCCCCACTTGTAACATTCAAATTATCAAATAATGACAAAATAATTAATTGTCAATTCTGTCATTAATTCTTATTTAAAAAAAACTAGCTATTGTGTAGCTGTTTTAAAATTTGCTTGGTAAAATAATATCAAAAACAAATTTAAGAATTTAAAATACAGATATATCGCTACTAGTTTCATGTTTGTGTATTCTTTTAGTTGATAAGGTGATAAAGTTTATAAACAAAAACAATTTTATAAATATCAAACACACATGATTTTAGTTTAAACTGTTTAAATTCTTTTTTAACATATTTTAATAGCAGTTGTATAAAAAAGTCATTTTTCGGTCACTTCTTCAAGAATTTTACTTTGAAAGTTATATGTCCGTAATCGTGAACATGAAAAAAAAATGATGCATTTATTTTTATTGCATGAGTTCAAGCTTGGTCATAATTTTGTTTTATGACAATGCTTGGCCACATATTGCCAAGATGATACTGCAGAAACTCACCGACTTAAGATATCCACCATATTCTATCAATCTCTCACACACTGACTACGTTTTTATCAAGTATCAGGACAGTTTTTTAAAACCAAAAATAATTCATTCCAAAGAAGTAAAAACTGCATTTAAAGATTTCTTGATATCAAAACCTTCAGAGTTTTTTCATACTGGTGTAAATAACCCTGTTAATTAATCAATTGCAGAAATGTATCAATGTTCAGGGATCATATTTTGGCCGATGAAATACTGTTTAAATTCATTCATTCAGGAATAACATTTTTTTCTAAAATCAGACAGTTTTTTCTGAATAACATAATACATACATACGCACACACGCACACACACAAATATATATATATATATATATATATATATATATCACCCATGTTAGGTAAGAGTATTATAAATCCATTTACCTTCAAGCATTACTTACTGATGTACTTTGATGAATTTCACCTGATGATTGGACATTTGAAACTCAGAATTGTGAGTTGCTAATATTACATATTAAGTCATATTAACAGAGTACAATAATAAGTATATATCAAGTTATATTAACAGAGTACAATATTAAGTCCATATTAACAGAATAAAAATATTAAGTACATATTCACCGGCTCATTGGTTTAGTGGGTAGAGTGTTCACCAATGGCCCAGGAGATCTGGGTTCAATCCCAGCTCGAATCATACTAAAGACTTTAAAAATGTTATTTGATATCTCCTTGCTTAACACTCAGCAATAGAAGGTACATATCAAGGATAAAGTGGAACAATCCAGGGAAAGGAGTAGCACCCTCCCCTACACTTTGGTGTCGTAGCTATTGAAAAAGGGAGCCTTCGGATCGCCCTCGACTACTGTTGCCAACTTTACTTACTTTTACAATATCAAGTACATATCAAGTCATATTAACAGAGTACAATATTAAGTCCATATTGAATGTTATTTTTAGTCATTTAAGCAGAAAAAGGATAAAGTATATTAAGTAAAAAAAATATATCATATATATATATATATATATATCATATATAAATATATATGTCAGTTCAAGCTGTTAGTCTTATGAATAGGCTGGACCTCTGGTAAGTGTTGCTGTTATCATTATCACTATTATTTCTGTTATGTGTTGTTGCCTTCTATAGTTCTTTTGTGTATTCTACAAAGATATAAAGAATAAAAAGGTATAAGCTTAAAACAAGTACACATTAAGTCATATTAAATGACGTATTAAGAGTACATATTACATCATATCAAAAGAGTTGTGAGTAACTAATATTACATTTTACTTTTTAGTATTGTTATATTTGCTTAATACTTTCTCTTTGATTATATTTTCTTTACACAGTACACATTTCACTGATTGAGCACTTTTTTATCTTATTGAATTTGCTGCCCTTTTATTTTTACAGAATGGTTGGCATTATAATTTGAATTTAATTATATATATGTAGAAGGCAACAACATGCAACAGCAATAATAGTGATAAATAGTCTAGGGTATGGTAGAAGGCGTCTTTTATGGTTTTGTCATAAAGGAGGGTGTCATCAACAACTTTTATTTTGCGTGGGATGTCCTTAATTATCTCATTGTACCTTCGTGTATAGGCGTCACCCGAAGCTACGTACCCTTGGAGCATTCTGAGATACATAAAACGACCCCATTCTGTGATGAAGGTCGTGAGAGGTTGAGATTCTTCATCTAGGGGTATTGAATGATAGCCATCCACCGCGTCCAGGACAGTTTTCTTTGTGTTTGGTGGTACCTGGAGTGAGAGTTGGAATGGGGAGCTAGTGTGGTGTGTCTCCCGCTTACATTGGGAGATTCCAATGTGCACACATTGGCCAGTCCATTCCTTGGATTGTGATTGGCTAGAACATCTCATTGGATATGTTTGTTCATAAATACCAACCCTGTCCAGTTCAAGCTGTTAATCTTGAATATGCTGGACCTCTGGTAAGTGTTGCTGTTATTATTATCACTATTATTGCTGTTGCATGTTGTTGCCTTCTACAATATATATATATATATATATATATATATATATATATATATAAAATCAAAATAGATTTTTAAAGATTGTTAATTTAAATATATGTATGTATGTGTGTGCGTGTATAAACATTTCTATCAATCTATCTATCAATGCCTGTATAATGTTAACAGTGCCAAATTGAAGGGGGGTGTCCTTGGGTGTAATGGTTAAAGCGATGGACTGCGGAATCGTAGTCAGCGAGTTCATACTCCAGTCGCGCTATTACGTTCACTTTCGGGCAAATACCCTTGGGAAAGGTATGAACCCCCTTATCCTCCCAGCTATGGGTTAAATAGTACCACTTCTGTTCTTCTAGGAGAATGGCTTTGGCATTAAATAACCTACAAAGGTTGATATGCCATTAAACAAAGAAACCAAACCAAACCAAATTAAAAGTTGTGAACGGTATCTTTTATTTTGTTATGCTAATTAAGGCTACCTGATTTTAGAATAATGAAATTCTTAAATCAGATTTCCATTAAGATGCCCCCACCCATTATAACTTATATCAGGGTAAAAAAAATTGCCTGTTTTCTGTCAAAATTATAATTGTAAATTCACTATTGTATATTAATAAATATTATACATTCTAATATTGCTAAAGAGAAAAAAGGAAGAATGTATGTCTTTGCCTAGTTCCATCACCATGGGCAGGATGTTATAGAAGGTCAATATTTTTAACAGGAGTAGAGCTGGTCTTAATTAAGATTTGTCCTTCTCCTAGTCTAGTTGCCCAACCATGGCTAAAGAACCTAGTCTACCCTACTATTTACCCATAGTTGGGTTAAGCAGAGATAAATTCTGGCCTCTCCCTAGAGCATTAGTATAAAGTGAAATGCAAACAGCTTTATTCAGGATTTGAACTCTGGTCACAGATTCTATTTCTTCTGGCGATAATTATGATAATAAGTTTTCCCCCAAGGAAGAATGTATGAATTAAAAAAAAGTTTTCCCTGTTTAAAAAGGTTATAGTTTCTTCACTGGTTGTAGGATCTCTACTTGTATTGCCTGTCTTGAGCAGGTCTGCAACTGGTTTAAATTCAGAGCTTTCTTTCTCTTAGACTGGTTGCCATATCAAGGTTAGATAGCCAGTCTGTCTTACTACTTAACTGCAGCTGGAGGGAAAAATTGTTGGGTTCATAATTTCCCAGGTGTATTAGTGCTTTCTGAAATACAAACAGTCTCATTCAAGAATTGAATTCCTGTCACAGATTCCATTTCTTCAGGCGATAATTATTATACTAAGTTTTCCCCCAAGGAAGAATGTATAAATTAAAAAAAGTTTTCCCAGTTTAAAAACCTTGAAATGTAAATTGTAATTCAAAGAATGTTGAAATCATCAAAAAATGCAGGTTTTGGAGCACTTTTGGGAAAGTTAATTTCCATTGTTTCCAGCCATTTAAAAACTGGTTGATTGATTAATTGATTTTATTGGCATGTCAACCCATCTCGGGTTATTTTATGCTTTAATCTAAGGGAATCATATTCATTATACATTCATATCAATATTTTTTGTGTTGTTGTTTCTTAAAAAGGTTTATTTTTTTGCACACTGTTCTGTCAGAAACGTGGTCCAGTTAGCTGGGGATGCAGAATACACCAATTGTATTTCTGCTGAGGGGTAAGACTCTGCCCCCATGAGTGTTCTGATATGACAGTAAGCAATCTAATGATGAGGCTCCAGTAATGCTGGAGCTTTGGGGAATTTAAAGTTCCTATTCATTGCTATTACTCCCGGGTCCATTCTGACCTAGAGTAGTTGCACCTGATAGGGTCCTATCTATCGGTCAAATAAAACTTTTTGACATTTAGACTGAGAGCAAACAAATGACTTACGCTAAGTTGAATTGTTTGAAATAAAGCTGATTATTTAAATGTGTGTAAACAAATGATTGATATTTAACTGAATTGTTGTTAAAACATGAAAATACTTGAAACCATTTGACAGTGCAAATGAATGAAAGGTGTTGAATAGAATAAGTGTGAAAAAGTAATATTTATAACCAGTCTCCGTCTTCAAACATATGATTAACATTGAGTAGAATTATAAGTGTTAGATAGCAATACTTGAAACCATTTAACTGTGGAGAAACAAGAGCAATACTAGTCTGCAGACCAATTAGTTTGTTGGGAATAAATAAATAAATAAATAAAAAATTTAAATTAGAATTTAAAAAGATAATTATTAAAATAAGCAGAAACTCCGAGAGGCCTCTGACAGGAAAAAGGGGCGACACATGCATAAAGAAAAAGGGACCTCCCGACAAAAGGAGGAAGATCATTCTCTTTCAGCAGTGACCAGTGGAGTGACAACACATTGCTAACTAGTAGAGGACGCCACACGTTCGTCTTTGGATGACGTTTTGGCAAGCCCTTCCACTAGTAGCAGCCGTCTCGGTTAACTGTATGCCAAAATATAAAAAGTATCAAAATAGACCTATCAAACTACAAACTAAAACACTGGACTTGGACAAACTCCCAAAAGCGACTAACACATTGTTATAGCTTTATATACCAGACACGGTGTTAAAGCTTCAAATACCGAATGAGGACAAATATATACCCAAGAAATGACTAACACATTTCTAACACCTTGACTGGGGAATTCAACCATTTCAGTTGTATTCAGGGAAAATTCCCTCACCCATTGAATGGTTGTTGAATTCAGCAATAAAGGAAAAGTATCAAAAAAACGTCTTCGTCTCCTATCTGTTACTATCTTCTTTCATGTAATTCTTTTTGGGCCTTCTTGTTCAAGGAGTTACATCAACAAGACAGCGTGGGGTAAAAATAGAATAACCTCAGAATGGAGTCAGATACCAAACACTAACACAGCTTGCCTGACCCCACAAGTCCTAACTCATTTAAAAATCAAATTACCGACAAACTAATCTCTTTCATATCATGTACATCTATTTGAATGAGTGCAAACAAATGACTGATGTTAAATTGTTACTGTTACATAGCAATACTTGAAAGTATTTAATTGTGTGCAAACAAATGATTAATAGTAAATAAAATTAGTTGTATTTGATAGCAATACTTGAAACCATTTAAATGTGTGCAAAAAATGAGCAAAGTCTTCTTTACAAATGTTATCAAGAAAATGTGTCTATGAATCATTTATATATTTAATATAAATATATAAAGAGGATTTGGCATTAAATAACCTACAAGAGTTGATATGCCTTAAAACCCAACCCAACCAAACCAAATCATATATATATATATATATATATATGTGTGTGTGTGTGTGTATAAAAATTGCCCAGTCAGCTGGGGCTGTAGAATACACCGATTGCTTCTCTGCAGAGGGGTAAGACCCCCCCAACGAGTGTCCTGGATATGACACTAAACAATCTGATGGTGAGGTTCCAGCAGTGCTGGAGCTTTGGGGAATGCGGAGTACCCCTTTAAAGCCATCGCTCCCAGGTCCACTCTGGCACGGAGTGGTAGCACCTGATAGGGCCTTATCTATGGGTTAAATAGAACTAACAGCATGAATAGCTTGAAATAGAAATGTTTTTCACAATTAGCGCCCTCCCCTACACCTTGGTGTAGTAGCTATCGAAAAGGGAGCCTTCGGGTTACCCTCGACTATGGTCGCCAACTTTACTTTTACATTTGAACTGCATCCTTATGCTTAACTGAATTATTTCAAATAGAACTGTTTTTTTTACATTAAAACTGTATTTACACTTAACTGAATTGTTACATATAACTGCTTGAATAGTTTGAAATAGAAATGTTTTTAACTATTAAACTGTGTACTTATGCTAAACTGAATTGTTTTAAAAAGAACAGATTATTTACATAAAAATTGATTTGGTGTTAAATAACCTAGAAAGGTTGATATGCCATAAAACCCAACAAACCAACCAACGTGTATAAAGAGGATTTGGCATTAAATAATCTATAATGGTTGATATGCTATCAAACAACCGTACCAAATCATATATACTTAATATATATGTATAAAGAGGATTTGGCATTAAATAACCTACAATGGTTGATATGCCATAACAAAAATGTACCAAATCACATATGTTTAGTATATATGTATAAAGAGGATTTAGCATTAAATAACCAACAGTGGTTGATATGCCATAAAACCCAACCAAACCAAATCATATATATTTGATATATATGTATAAAGAGGATTTGGCATTAAATAACCTATAATGGTTGATATGCCATAAAACCCAACCCAACCAAATCTTATATATCTAATATATATGTATAAAGAGGATTTAGCATAAAATAACCTACAATGGTTGATATGCCATAAAACCCAACCAAACCAAATACTAAATATTTAATATATATGTATAAGGAGGATTTGGCATTAAATAACCTACAATGGTTGATATGCCATAAAACCCAACCAAACCAAATTATAAATATTTAATATATATGTATAAGGAGGATTTGGCATTAAATAACCTACAATGGTTGATATGTCATAAAACCCAACCAAACAAGCATTGGTTGATGTCGTGCAAAAGGGAAGATTCAAATGAATGGTACTGGCTTGTTTGTTTGTGTGTGTTCACCCACCTCTCTTCAAAAGTAGGATGTGACATGAGGTCGATTCTTAATGCTCAATTTAACAGGTTTGAATTCCAAGTTTACCTTTTAGACTGGTTGAGGTAGTAAGGTAAAAGAGTCCAGTCTGCCCTACTATTTATCCATAGCTGGAGGGAGAATAGTTGGATTCATACCTTTCCCAAAGGTATTAGCAATATGTGAAATACAAACAGCCTCGTCCAGGTTTTGAACTTGGGTTGCTGTGTCCATTTCCTATGACAATAACAATAACGCCACGGCCCATCCACTGGTTTGTGTTTGTATATGTGCGGGCGTTCATTTGATATATGTTAAGCAAGCTCCGCACGTATTCATATATAGAGTTTCTTAGTGATTACTAGTCTCCTGCTAACATGTTTGAATTCAGAGTTTTTCTTCTCCCAGATGGGTTGTCATACCAAGATAAAAGAATCCAGTCTGCTCTACTATTTACCCACTTCTGGAGGGAGAATTATTGGATTCTTACCTTTTCCAAAGGTATTAGCTCGATGTGAAATGCCAAAAGCCTTATCCAGGATTTGAACTTGGGTCACCATGTCCATTTCCAACAACATTAACCACTACACTACCAGTGCCTCCTAAATAAAATTCATGTGTATGTAAATTCTAACCTGGTTTGTATGTGTACCTGTTTCAATGTAATCTCGTCTCTTCATTTGACTAAAATAATTTTTTCAATGTATTCAATTTAAAATTTAGCTGTTCATAATTGATTGATTTTCACAACACACCACAATCATGAATTTATGTGTTTAATCTGTTAGTGTTCGCCAGTGGCCTGGGAGACTGGGTTTCCGTCCTTGTTTGAGTCATATCAAAGACTCAAAAAATGGTGCTTGATGCCTCTTTGTTTAACACTCAGCATCATAAGGTATTCATCAAGTGGGAAGTGAAGCTATCCAGGGAAAGGAGTAGCCCCCTCCTTTACACCTTGGTGTTGTATCTAATAAAAAGGGAGCCTTCGGGTCACCCTCAACTACAGTGGCCAACTTTACTTACTATTATTTATATTTTAAAACATTCACTTGGTGTGGGTGAAGCTGACTCCATACATTTATTCATCTGGGAAGTTTCTCCAAGATAGGTGGTCTCTGGCCACATTCAGGTAACAGGTTTCAATTCAGATTTATCTTTCTAATCGACTGGTTGTCATACCTAGTGTAAAGAGCCCAGTCTGTCCTACTATTTATCCATAGCTGGTAGGAGAATAGTTGAATGCGTACTTTTCCCAAAGGTATTTGTGTTATGTGAATTGTAAACAGCCTTGTCCAGGATTTGAACTCAGTTTACTGTGTTTATTTCCGACACTAATAACAATTACACTATGAGCGCCTCCTGGCTGGTTTCTGATAACATCACGGCACAGTTCTGAGAAAGAGTCAAATTTTAATTGTTAAATACATTTATGTATGTATTATTTATTAATCAATATATCAAAATAAATATTCAAATATTCATTCAAGTAAGTCTGTAATGATAGAAATACGCACCGCTTCCTTTGGCGCTTCCCATAATTCATGCACATCCACCATTCCTCACTCCTCTTAGACTGTCCTCAGCCCATACAATATTGATCTCTTCCAATCAATAAAACAACAGATTTTCACTTAATTACAATTGTTATAATTGATGGATCCCATGTTATTAGCCTGGTATTGACATCAATCGATCAAGACTACTGGCCCCCAAATTGCTTTGTGTTCCTATCCCCTATCCACACCCTTTAAATTCAGCCCCACCCAATCTTTGTGCCTTCCATTTCAATCAGTAAACACATTCTGTTTTCTCTTCCATGTAAGCTAGAAATTAATAAATTGATACAAAAAAAAGCATTGATTTTTCTTTCATCCTAATTAGAAACAATGAAACAACACATATACACACATATATGTATGTATACAGATATAATTATTTACTAAGCTTAGATGTGGCACAAGGCCAGAAGTATGAAGCACCAGTGAAAATAAAACTCTTGACTAACTGCCTGCTAATCTAGCATATAATTAGCCATTACACTACATGAGGTGCCATATATATATATATATATATATATATATATATATACCCACTTGGCTGGGACTGTGGAATATGCTGACTGCATCTCTGCAGTGGGTAAGACACTGCCCAACAAAGATATAACACAAAACAACTGATGTTGAGGCTCCATTTCTGGCACTTTGAGGAATGTAGAGTACCTCTTTATTGCTATTACTCCCAAATCCACTCTGAACTGGAGTGGAAGTACTTGTTAGGGTCCCATCGATGGGTCAAATCATCATCATCATGTCGTGCCGCTAGCACGGATATCCCTGACTCTCTCTCGCCACTTCTCCCTATCGTTCATCGCCTCCGGCAGGTCTTCAGAGCTACATCCCATATCCACACATAGCTGCTGTATGTATGTTCAAGCTGGTCATCCTGCTTTTGCTCAGCCATATGTGGGGGTCCATAGGAGTACATCACTTATGAGCTCGTCCCTGCTTCTCCAGCAGTGTCCTGCATGTCTGGTTCATCTAACTTGGATAGTTTTCCTGATGGGAGGCAGGTGGCCATATAGTTGGTGTCTTTTGGGGTGTTGCCGCCAGGACTTGTTAAATATTGCTCACACTAAAAACTATTGCCCAGTCGGCTGGGGCTGTAGAATACACTGACTGCACCTCTGCAGAGGGGTAAGACCCCGACTAACGAATCTCCTGGATATGACACAAAACAATCTGATGGGAAGGTTCCAGCAGTGCTGGAGCTTTGGGGAATGCAGAGTACCCCTTCATTGCCATCGCTCCCAGGTCCACTCTGGCGCGGAGTTGTATCACCTGATAAGGGTCCTATCTATGGGTTAAATAGAACTAACAGCATACTTATGCTGAACTGAATTGAGTAAACTGAATAGCTTGAAATAGAAATGTTTTTGACAATTAAACTGTACTTACATTTAAACTGCATGCTTATGCTTAACTGAATTATTTGAAATAGAACTGTTTTTTGACATTAAAACTGTATTTAAACTTAACTGAATTGTTACATATAACTGCTTGAATAGTTTGAAATGGAAATGTTTTTGACAATTAAACCATGTACTTATGCTAAACTGAATTGTTTTAAATAGAACAGATTATTTACATAAAAATGGATTTGGCGTTAAATAACCTACAAAGGTTGATATGCCATAAAACCCAACAAACCAACCAACCAAAAAATATATAATCTTTTACTATACATGAAACCATTTAACTGTATGCAAACAAATGATTGTTTAATTAAACTATGAGTATTACATTGCAATTCACGAAACTGTGGGCAAAGAAATGACCTCTGGCTCATTTAAAAATGTCACCTACAAAGTATTGATTTACAATTCATACATATTTAATATATATATGTATGAACAGTATTTGGCATTAAATAACCTTCAAGGGTTTATATTCCATGAAACACTACCAGCCAACCAATATATATATATATATATATATATATTTTTGTTTTTGTTTGGACTTATGATTGGATTGATTTTCACACCACACCACAATCATGTGTTTATGTGTTTAATCTGTTAGTGTTCGCCGGGGGCCTGGAAGACTGGGTTTCAATCCCAGGTCGAGTCATACCAAAAACTCAAAATATGGTACTTGATGCCTTTTTGTTTAACATTCAGTATTATAAGGTACAGATCAAGTGTAAAGTGGAGCTATCCAGGGAAAGGAGTAGCCCCCTCTTTTACACCTTGGTGTTGTAGCTAATAAAAAGGGAGCCTTCAGGTCACCCTCGACTATGGTCGCCAACTTTGCTGACTATTATATATACAGTGTAAACCAGATATAAGAGAAACCTAGATATAAGAGAGATTTTCTCTGGTCCCAAATTAGAGCCTGTGTTGCCTAAATAGAATGGACCAAAACCGGATATAAGAGACTTATTCTCTGGTCCTGGCAACTCTCTTATATCCTGGTTACACTATATTTTAAAACCTACAACTAAATTAATAAATAGCCAAATAAAATTAATTATGTTTCATTTATTTATTTATTTATTTATTTTTACTAGTTTTGATATGTATTTACCCAACCCCTCCACCATGCGTTTTATGACTTATTTTAATCATTGATATGTTATAAGAATATAATTATATCATTTAGAGTGATTGAAATAATACAAGGGTCATTCAATAAATAGGATGACAGTCAGAAGCACTGTTTACAGTTGAACCTTTTTTAAATAAAATCAATAGTGATGGATCCTTTCATATTTCAGGAAACTGTCAGCATGACTTTCTTTACTGACTGCTGGAGCCGTAACCTTTTCTTTACCCGAGAGTCAGTGTGTTTGGCCTCCATTGGCTGTCTTTTCAACTCAAGCTCGTCATGGCAAATCCATGTTTTGCCCATTTGTAAATATTTTTTAAGTAAAACATGCTTCTCCATAGACATTAAACATTCTTCTGGAAATTTCACATGTTTTGCACTTCTCAGCCATGAAAAATTAAATGACAGATCTCTGTTCAAGAATGGGATACTCTGCTTGATTTGCCATCATTTTGAATAGCCTCAAAATAGATATTTTTGTGAGATTGAAATAATTTTTGGGAAAAAAAAAAAAAACAATTCCAAACAATGCAGTGTTTATATTCATGGAAAAAGTTGGGTTGTTTTTTTTTCCTAAAAAAATTCACCTTATTTATTGAACGACCCTCATATGAATACTCTGTATTTTCACTTCAAAAATAGATAAAATAAGAAATTAAACATATATTGTTACATTAGTGTCTGTACGAGTTTAATGATAAATTCAGAAATTTATTGCCCAGTCGGCTGGGGCTGTAGAATACACTGACTGCTTCTCTGCAGAGGGGTAAGACCACCCCACCTAACGAGTGTCCTGGATATGACACTAAACAATCTGATGGTGAGGTTCCAGCAGTGCTGGAGCTTTGGGGAATGCGGAGTACCCCTTCATTGCCATCACTCCCAGGTCCACTCTGGTCCGGAGTGGTAGCACCTGATAGGGCCCTATCTATGGGTTAAATAGAACTAACAGCATACTTATGCTAAAATGAATCGAGTAAACTGAATAGCTTGAAATAGAAACGTTTTTGACAATTAAACCGTACTTACATTTAAACTGCGTGCTTATGCTTAACTGAATTATTTCAAATAGAACTGTTTTTCGACAATAAAACTGTATTTACACTGAACTGAATTATTACATACAACTGCTTGAATAGTTGGAAATGGAAATGTTTTTGACAATTAAACAGTGTACTTATGCTAAACTGAACTGTTTTCTATAGAACAGATTATTTACATAAAAATTGATTTGGCATTAAATAACCTAGAAAGGTTGATATGCCATAAAACCAACCAAACCAAACCAGAAATTTAAAAGTAAATCTGTATTTATCTAGGTTCTCCACCATAAGCCAGACGCAACACTAGGCCAGTTTTCAGCAGAGTAAAACTGATTTGAATTAAGAGTTTTCTTCTTTCTAAACAAGTTGCCTAACCAAGGCTAAAAAACTCAGTTGGCCCTACAATTTACCCATGATAAGGGACAAACAGATGCGTTCATGCCTTTCTCAAGGTGTTGGTAACAGCTAAGCTAAAAGACCATTGCCCGGAAATTTGATTCTCACTGGATACTTCATACTTCTGGCTTAGTGCCAAACAATACTAAGCTAGGTAAGTAACACCAACCTATCTACCTACCTATCTATGAGTGTAAGGTATACATTATGTGGAAAGGGAATATATTTACATATCTATAAAGGATGAAAGAATATGGAGCACCATTCCCACCCCAAACCCTCTTTTTGTAAGTATAACCTTGTAACTAAAGAATGAACTGCAACATCTATGTGAATAAAAATAAAACTGCACAAATATTTACAAGAGCTGTAGTTATTTTTGGATAGCTTCATATTAATACCTCTGGTTGCCAAATTTCAATGTTGTAGATTGATTGATTAGTCAGAATGGCATGTCAGCTCATCTCAGGTCATTTTATGTTTAGAGGTTAGGGAATCCCAATCATTATACATTCATATTTACATTTTTGTCTAGTTGTTTATTATGTTGAGGATTTTTTTATGCACCCCTTTCAAATAGGAATACTTTTTAAACAGATCAAATTGACCCATACATACGACCCTAACATTCCAAGTCAGAGAGGACCTGTGAGTATTGGCAATGAAAGAGTACTCTAGAATTCGAGCTTCACCAATGATACTTTTAAATGCCATACACAATTTTTTGAGTGGGGTCTTACCTCCTGTAATATACAGTCTGTATATTTTAAGTCTTGTCAATGCTGCAGAGTTTGGTAATAAATAATACTTTATAATATCAGTTATGTTTGCGTTTGGTTGGTTTGGTTTTATGGCATATCAACCATTTTAGGTTATTACATGGCAAATCCCATTTATTCATATATTTTAGATATATATGACTTGTAAACTTAAGTCAACAAAGTTAAATGTTCCCAAGTATTGCTATGTATAACTAACAATTCACTTAAACATCAATCATTTGTTTACACACAGTTAAATGATCAGACAGTTTTATTTTTAACAATTTAATTTAGCATAATTCATTTGTTTGCACTCTATTTAAATGTCAAATAGTTCTATTTGACCCAGTGATAGGACTTTTTCAGGTGCTACCACTTTGGGCCAGAGTGGACCTGGGAGTGATGGCAATGAAGGGATACTCTGCATTCCCCAAAACTCTAGTATTACTGGAGCCTCACCATCAGATGGTTTAGTGTCATATCCAGGACGCTTGTTGGGATTGGGAGGTCTTACCCTTCTGCAGAGGGACAATCGGTGTATTCTACAGCCCCAGCCGATTGGGCTGTGTTTTCTTTGTTTTATGTTCAGATAGAAATCATAAAATCCTCGAACCTTTTCTTTAGAAGTAAATTACCTTTTTATAAAAATATTTGGAGTGTACTTTATAGTTAATTTTATAGATACTATTGATGAGTATATGAATGAATCTTAAGCATCAGAAGACTTATGTACATTGTTTAAATTGGTGTAAGTCTAATATAAGTAAACTGAATAAGCATAAAATCTTATTGAACAAGTGGATCTCTAAAGAAAAGGAAATGTCCATATGGGCTCAGGTGAAAATCTCCTATCACATCCAACAAGAAGAATCTTCATTTTCACACCAATTCCCCTTCACTTCGCTCCTCCCCACCTGTGTCCCAATTCCTTGCTTTATGTTCTGACTTGGTAAATCCCCCTGGGAAAGGGTGTTTTGGTTGATGCCAATTTTATTGAGGAATACCATTGGCACCATACCAGTTTCATTGGCAAATTCTTTGTTCAGCAGACCAAGGAAATAACAGATAAAATCTTTGCTATGAAATATCTCATAGCAGCTCCACTTCTAACAGAACAGGAAAATCTTTCATTTTTTTATTTTTTTGCTATTTCTTCTTTCTTTTCTTCTTGTTTTTTTTTTTCTGGCTTTGTTCTCCTGTATCTTCTTCTATCTCTTCTTTTTCTCTCCTTCAAGTGTCTTTTATCATTTGTTCTTTGTTTTATTTCTTTTTTCTTTCATGTGTTTCTTTTTCTACCTTCTTTTTCTTCTCTTTTTTGTCTTTCTTTTTCTATCATTTCTTCTTTTTTCTCCTTGAATCTCTTCTTCTTTTATCTTTTCTGATGTCATTTTTTCCTTAAAAAATCTTTTGGTTTTCTTCTATCCCTGATGGCTATATCAGTGACTTGGAGAACCAATCAATTTCTGGATGACCCTCTATAAAACATAACCTTAATTGTTTGATTTGATTAATTTGTTTAATGCCATAACTTTCCATAAGTTATGCAATGTTAAAAAGAAAGATAAAAGAGAAATTTGGTTTGCTTTGCTTGGATTGTTTAATGGCATCTCAACTCTTTATGAGTCAAGTTCAGTCAGCTAGAGCAGTATAATACACCGACTGCATCTCTACAGAGAGGTAAGATTTCCCCCAATGAGTATCCTGGATATGACACTAAACAATTTGATGGTGAGGTTCCCATGATGCTGGAGCTTTGGGGAATGTGGAGCATCCCTTCATTGCCATTGCTCCCAGGTCCACTCTGGCCCAGAATGGTAGCACCTGATAGGGCCCTATCAGGTGCTACCATTATGCATACTTATGCTAAACTGAATTGTTTGAATTAGAACTGTTTGACTAAACTGAATAGCTTAAATAGAAATGTTTTTGATAATTAAATTGTACTTACACTTGAACAGCGTACTTATGCTAAACTGAATTGTTTGAAATGGAACTGTTTTTGACATTGAAACTGTACTTACACTAAATTGAATTGCTTAATAGAAAACTGTTTTGACATTTAACTGTGTGTAAACAAAATCTGTACTTATACTAAACTGAATTCGCTGAATTTAAACTCTTTTGACAATTAAACTGTGTACTCATGCTAAACTGAATTTTTTTAAAGAGATGTGACTATTTGCATAAAAATGGATTTGGCATTAGATAACCTACAAACGTTGATATGCCATAAAACCCAACCAACCATCCAACCAAAAAATAACCCACATAAAACCAAACTAATCAACCATTCTTATGGGTTATTTAATAGTTCAATTTGATTTATTTGTAAATGTTTGATTATAATCATAACTGTATTTTCAATGTCCCTTGCAATGTTCGAATTTTTTAAATTGCATTTTTCTAATTTGTCGATAATCATTTGTTGGCACACAGTTGTATGGTTTCAAGTATTCCTATCTAATACAAATAATTTGTATACAATTATATGGTTTCAAGTAACAATCAGTTCACTGATAAATATGGTTCAAAATATTCCAATCTAATACAAATAATTTGCAACTAGTTATATGGTAAAAAGCATCCAATAATATTAATCCTAAGTAACTATTCCTAAGATAAATGACTTGTTTCGTTAAATGGTTTCATGTATTCCTAATCTAAGATTAGTAATACTTTGTCTGTACCTTTATATGCTTTCACAAATTCCGATCTCATACGAATAATTTTTGAACTTCTGCTTGACCCATAGATAGGATCCTAACAGGTACTAGTATTCTGGGTCAAAGTGGACCTGGCAATAATGACACTGAAACGCTGCTCCACATATCTCAGAGCTTCAGAACTGGTTTGATTTGGTTTCTTTGTTTAAAAGAATATCAACCTTTGTGGGTTATTTAATGCTGAAGCTACCTAATAGAAAAACAGTAGTGATACTATTTAACCCATAGCTGGGATGGATAAGGAGTTTCATGCCTTTCCCAAAGGTAGTGCAACTGGAGTTTTCAGAACGGGGCCCTCACTTCCATACGCAGTTTATTGTATCCCCAGGATACACATTGGGGGCAAGGGGCATCTTATCCCACTGCAGAGGATGTACTGTTATAGCAACTGATGGTTTTAAAAAAATAATAATTGCGATAAATTATTATAACTAATAATAAATAATTAAAGCTAATAATTTTAAACAATTGTTGCTTCAAACGATTATTCTTTATACAAATATTTTGAATACATTTAGATAGTTTGAAGTATTTCAATCTAACATTAATAATTCTATTTAATAATAATCATTTATTTACTCTGTTATGGTTTCATATATTCGAATCCAATACTAATAATTTTCCAGGAAAGAATAGACCTGGAATTAATGGCAGTGAAGATGTATGACGGTAGACTTGGCCTCACCAAACACAGAGATGATTTCACTTCCAATCCGTTAATCGTTTATGATTCATGAGAATAAGGAATAACTATCGTTTCAAAATGTATATTTTTTTCTCTTTTGAGTTAAATTTACTCCTTCTGAATCTATTTTCATTAATTCTCATTTTTTACAATGTACTGAGTTCATTTTTTTAAAATCTGCTTTGGCTAATTCTTATTTCTATCGCCAATAAATTTCTTCGACTTACTTCTGACCTAGAGTTCCCCCAGAGTTCCAAAAGTGGGGCCTTGTCGATAAAATACCTCTTTTGAGGGATCTTACTCCACTGAAGAGGATGCAGTTTATGTATCCTGAGCCCTAATGACAGATCAGTTTGGCTTTGGAGAAGCCTGGTTACCCCTTCCAGCTGCTTCACCGACTATATTATAACAATAACTGCAAAAATCTAAAACCCTCCAATAACCCATCCAATACTCATCCTACAGGTGTGATTTAAACCTACTTGAAATAATGACTCTTATTTTGATAAAAGAAGAAAGAAAATACCTGTCAATAATAATAACGATAATAATGAAATGCACAAAATTCTTTGGAATATTGAGATACAAATTAATCACCTAATCTTGACCAGACGATTCAACCTTGTGATAGTCAACAAAAAAATGAGAACCTGCCAAATAGCACACTTTGCTGTTTTGGTTGACCACAGGGTAAAACTGAAAGAAAACAAAAAGCAAGATAAGTATTTAGACCTTGCTAGAGTACTGAAAAAACTATGGAACAAGAAAGTGATAATGATACCAATTGTAATTTGTATGCTTGTTACAGTCACCAAAAGATTGGTATCAGGAGTGGAGGACTTGGAAATAAGAGGATGAGTGGAGACCATCCAAACAACAGCATTGTTGAGATTGGCCAGAATACTAAGAAGAGTCCTGGAGACTTGAGGAGACTTGCTATCACTCAGACTCCAGTGGAAAACCATCAGCTAACGCAGGTGTGAAAAACTCTCAAATGAGTAAAATAATAGAACAATTCACAAATCTTCATAAAAACAATGAAAATAAAGAATCATGGATATTTCTTCTTTTATTTCAGATTCAATTTGAATAAAACAAATTTTGGTATTTACCAAAAAAATAAGAACTTTGACTCAAAATAAAACAGTTGGACTTTATATAGAATGAACTGTGACTATATCTTGGACTATCTTCTTGGGTATAACCCATAAACAGTTTTCTGTCAGACTTATATAGCAATTTGACATTGCATTCTGGCAGTCTGCTAATCACTACAAAATACCTGACCTATGTCAGCCATGTAAAATTTGAACTTTGTCTCCTGGAAAGATCCTTCTCAAGGATTATCTGTAAATACTAAAAACCAGATACTGACTTGAGATATTGACAAACCATTTGTGAGTTTACAAAGTTTATTCTCTGTATTGCAATTTGGTATGTCAAATATTTTACTGTTTACATAGAATGATATATAGAAGGAGTGAGAGCAATGAAGCAGTGACTCCACACTCCCTAAATCTCCAGAACTGGAGCCTCACCATTTTTACCATTGCAATAATGGCTAGAGTGTTTGCTAAGGGTCAGGTAGACCAGGGTACAATCCCACTTTGAGTCATACCAATGACTCAAATAATGGTACTTGATGCCGCCTTGCTTAACACTCAGCATTATAAGGTATGTGTCAAGGGTAAATTTGATCAATCCAGGAAATGGAGTAGCACCCTCCCCAAAACCTCTGTGTAGTAGCTATTGAAAAGGGAGCCTTCAGGTCGGCCGCAACTGCAGTCACCAACTTTACTTTTACTTATTAAAATAAGTAAATGCTTAAATGACTTATGGATGACTGTAAACTGTCAGTGCGTTTTTAATAATTTATATATTGGCAGACATTTTTTTTCTGCTTAGATTTCATCTGCCACTTGCTTTTATATGCTGAAACCAGTCCCTTTCTTGTAAGCCAAAGGACTGGAATGAATATTATAAATGCTTGTTAAATCTGAGCTTAGCTTGATGCATACTTCTAACAATAGAATAAAAAGGAAACCTACAGGGGAAAAAAGAAAATGTACTAGTCAAACGGAATTAAAAAAAGGAATTGCTGACATCAAATTTCATGTTTTGGGTATTACATCCTTTGGATAGCCACTTTCAACATTACCGCTTTTATCTTCTCCCCTACCCTGCATGATTCACTGCCCTTCATCACCCAAATCATTTCTTTACCCACATCACTTTTGCTTCATTGCCTATTTCTGTTTTCCAATTGCCGCCAAATTTATTCCATTGTTGCTTTTCTTTTCCAAAATATCCTCCTCCCACTGCCACTTTTCAACTAACACCCTTATTTTTTCCTCTCACTATCACTCTTCTGTGACCCTTGTTCCTTTTTTTTTTTCTAAGTTTTCACCAGAGTATTGCTCATATTACGATATTGTTTTGATTGTTCAAATATATTTTTGCCATTTTATCAAATTTTGTTTTTTTGGTTACCCATAATTCAACATTTCCTTGGGACAGTCAGAAATTCAAGTAAATTTTCATCATACATTGGCAAGGAAAGCTAAAAAACAGAACTATAATATGAATACTGACTTATATATATGTATATATAGAGGCAAATACTAAGGGACATGCAAAAATAGGAGATTTACAATATGTAGAAATTTTATTGAAATCATAAGGGCCCTTTCATCTAAGATTTGTCCAGTGACAGCCTTCAGAAGTTACTTAAAAAACAATGTAAATAATATTGAATAAAAGGTGGGTGAAAATGAAAATGATAACAAGACCAAGGGGGCAGAGGAAAAAAACCCCGTTAAAAACCGTCCTGAGTCAAGCAAGAGATATCTACTTATAAATTCAGAGAGTGCTTGAGGTTTTGCTTGCATAGAGTAGGCCTATAAAGTAAAATATAAAGTGCCCGTGGTGTCATGGTTATCGTCGCAGGAAATGGACATGGCGACGCGAGTTCAAATCCTGAACGAGACTGATTGCATTTCACATAACACTAATACCCTTGAGAAAGGTATGAATCCAATTATTCTCCCTCCAGCTATGGGTAAATAGTAGGGCAGACTAGGTTCTTCAGCCTTGGTGAGGCAACTAGTCTAGGAGAAGGAAAACTCTGAATTCAAACCTGTTAAACTTCGCTTAAAAAATTGACCTTGTGTCATATCCTGCCCGAGCGGAGGGGTTGGGTAAATATGATAAAATAAAATATAAATGGCCTCCAGGTCGTTTCGTCCTGGTTCTATGCAAGGCCACTCATCACCATAATTAACCACTCATTTAAGGCATTCAAATACTCACAGATGGCAGAATCGAGCAATTTTGAATGCCCAGATGTTGTGTGTTTACGAATATCTCTTGGAACATGCTGTTTAACTTACCTTTGGGTAGAGTGTTCGCCAATGGTCCGGGAGACCTGGGTCCCATCCCTGGTCGTGTCATACCAAAAACTTAAAAATGGTACTTGATACCTCCTTGCTTATCACTTAGCAATAGAAAGTACATATCAAGGGTAAAGTGGAGCAATCCAGGGAAAGGAATAGCATCCCCCCCTACACCTCGGTGTAGTAGCTATTGAAAAGGGAGCCTTCTGGTTGCCCTTGACTACGGTCACCAACTTACTTATTTAAGGTATGCATTTAACTATTCTCCCTCCAGCAATGGGTAAATAGTAGGATAAAGTGGGCTCTTTAACCTTGGTATGGCAACCAGTATAAGAGAAGGAAAACTATGAATTCTAACCAGTTGTATTCAACTTAAAAATTGACTTTGGGTGACATCCTACTCATGGTAGAGTGGTTTAGTAAATACAGTGCTTCAACCCGAGCAACAAAAATAGCCAGGATATCAACAAGATACGATAATAATCTTCACCTAGTCAATGGGGCCAAGAATATGCCAAGTGAATTCAGACCTGTTGAATTCCACTCAAAAACTGACCATATAATGCATCTTCTTCGTGAGGAAGGTTTAGGGAAAATGCATATGTACCCACACACTGTGTTGAAATTGATTATGGTATTCACCTTTCAAAAAAAATGTTCATCTCTGAGGTGTGTCACTAATACTAGTTCGCGGTTTTATGGGTAGTGGTAGCACCTGATAGGATCCTATCAATGGGTTAAGTAGAACTAATGCTAAACTGAATTGTTTGAAACAGAACTGTTTTTACATTTAACTGTGTGTAAATAAATGACTGTTTAATTGTTAGTGATACATAGCA
Organism: Sepioteuthis lessoniana; assembly: GCA_963585895.1. NCBI lineage: Eukaryota > Metazoa > Mollusca > Cephalopoda > Myopsida > Loliginidae > Sepioteuthis > Sepioteuthis lessoniana. The sequence goes on from OY757929.1 coordinate 78,271,007, forward strand.
ATACTTGGAATCATTTAACTTTGTTGATTAAACTGAATAGTTTGAAATAGAACTGTTTTTGATATTTAAACTATGTACTTTTGCTCAACTGAATTGTTTGAAATAGAACTGTTTATATGTATAAAAATGGATTTGGCATTAAATAACCTACAAGAGTTGATATGCCAAAAACCCAACCCAACCCAAACCAAATCTACCTTTTTGGGATAAATAAAACATTTATCCAACCTCTCCATCATGGACAAGATACTAAATAAGGTCAATTTTTATGCAAAGTAAAGCTGGTTTGAAGCAAAAGTTTTCTTTCTCCTTGACTGGTTGCTTATCAAGGTCTCAAAAGCCCAATCTACCCTACTGTTTACATATAGCTGGAGGAAGAATAGATGGATTTGTGCTTTTCCCAAGGGCATTAGCACAAAGGGGAATGTAAGCAATCTTGTCTAGGATTTAACTTCATGTTTCCAATTCCATTTCCTTTGATGATAATTCTTACCCTAACTGTGCCTTCCTTAAATGGTGCATTCTGATCAATAAGTTGGTATTTGTGTAAAAGTAATAAATAACCGTGTTAAAGAATGAAAATAATTTAATCTAATCAAGACAAACAATGATCAAACAATGAGTGCTGGAGCAAGGATCTGTGAAATGGCAGGAGGCAAGAACAGGGAATGCTTACAAGTCACTGCATTCACATGTTGATTCAGTATTGTGCTCAGGACACGGAAAATTTAAATTTTTGCTTTTTGGAAATTTCTTTGGAGAAAAAAAAATGTATAAAACACCAAAAATTTGCAAATGGGATTTATTTCTAGCTTTTCCCATATATATCATTCTCATCATTATCCTTTAGTCGTGCTGATTTTCCTGATTCTCTCTCTTTCTCTCTCCATCTATCCTAATCATCCATTGCTCCCAGCAGGTCTCTCAAATTACTTCCCATGTCCACACAGAGCTGATATGAATAAGTTTTTAATGGTCAGCCAACTGTGGCACATCTATATGTAGGGGCCATAGAAGACCGTCAACTATGAATTCATCCTTGCTGTTCTAGCAGTTTCCTGTATGTCTTTTTTGTCTTGGATGGTTTTTGAGATGGGAGGTAAGTGGCCATACAGCTGTTGATTCGTGGAGTGTTGCTTCAAGGATTTGTTTAAGATAGCTCGTAGCATTCTTTTGTAGTTCCCATCTAGCTTTTTTTCTATGTATGTTGTTAGCGTCTATGTTTTTTAACATTTTAATTTCTTTTCTTGATCCCAAATTAGTGATCCCTCTTACCTTATCCTCCCACTATGGCTGCCATTTTTTATGAATTATTCTTCTTTATTGCCTCTTTCTACAACCACCCTTCTTTTCTCCTCCTCCTTTCTCTACAACTCCTCCTTTTTCTTGTTCATCCTCTTTCTTCTACTGTCAATTGTTCTCTTTTGCCTCTTTCTACAACCACCCTTTTTTCTCCTCCTCCTTTCGCTACAACTCCTCCTTTTTCTTGTTCATCCTCTTTCTTCTACTGTCAATTGTTCTCTTTTGCCTCTTTCTACAACCACCCTTTTTTCTCCTCCTCCTTTCGCTACAACTCCTCCTTTTTCTTGTTCATCCTCTTACTTCTACTGTCAATTGTTCTTCTCTATTGCCTCTTTCTACAACCACATTTTTTTCTCCTCCTCCTTTTACTTGTTCATTCTCTTACTTCTACTGTCAATCTTACACACTTGTTCTTCTCTATTGCCTCTTTCTAAAACCACCTTTTTTTCTCCTCCTCCTTTCGCTACAACTCCTCCTTTTTCTTGTTCATCCTCTTTCTTCTACTGTCAATTGTTCTCTTTTGCCTCTTTCTAAAACCACCCTTTTTTCTCCTCCTCCTTTCGCTACAACTCCTCCTTTTTCTTGTCCATCCTCTTACTTCTACTGTCAATTGTTCTTCTCTATTGCCTCTTTCTACAACCACATTTTTTTCTCCTCCTCCTTTTACTTGTTCATTCTCTTACTTCTACTGTCAATCTTACACACTTGTTCTTCTCTATTGCCTCTTTCGAAAACCACCCTTTTTTCTCCTCCTCCTTTCGCTACAACTCCTCCTTTTTCTTGTTCATCCTCTTACTTCTACTGTCAATTGTTCTTCTCTATTGCCTCTTTCTACAACCACCCTTTTTTCTCCTTCTCCTTTCTCTACAACTCCTCCTTTTTCTTGTTCATCCTCTTACTTCTACTGTCAATTGTTCTTCTCTATTGCCTCTTTCTACAACCACATTTTTTTCTCCTCCTCCTTTTACTTGTTCATTCTCTTACTTCTACTGTCAATCTTACACACTTGTTCTTCTCTATTGCCTCTTTCTAAAACCACCCTTTTTTCTCCTCCTCCTTTCTCTTGTCCATCCTCTTACTTCTACTGTCAATTGTTCTTCTCTATTGCCTCTTTCTACAACCACATTTTTTTCTCCTCCTCCTTTTACTTGTTCATTCTCTTACTTCTACTGTCAATCTTACACACTTGTTCTTCTCTATTGCCTCTTTCTAAAACCACCCTTTTTTCTCCTCCTCCTTTCGCTACAACTCCTCCTTTTTCTTGTTCATCCTCTTTCTTCTACTGTCAATTGTTCTCTTTTGCCTCTTTCTACAACCACCCTTTTTTCTCCTCCTCCTTTCGCTACAACTCCGCCTTTTTCTTGTTCATCCTCTTTCTTCTACTGTCAATTGTTCTTCTCTATTGCCTCTTTCTACAACCACCCTTTTTTCTCCTCCTCTTTTCACTTGTTCATCCTCTTACTTCTACTGTCAATCTTACATAGTTGTTCTTCTCTATTGCCTCTTTCTACAACCTCACTTTATTCTAATCCTCCTTCCACAACAACTCCCATATTTTCTTGTTTTACATTATTCCTCAAGTAATTTCTAATTATTTTATATCGTTTTCCTTCCCCCACTTTTTTTTTCTTTTCTGTTTATTTCTTTACTTTCTAAGATTTTCTTTGTCTTTTCTTCCTCCTACTCAACATTCCTTTTTTTCATTCACTTCTTTCCTCTTTTGATTACCCATAAGACATTACTATCCTTTATCTATTTAGTTTTCAAACATACTTCACTGATTCTTGCTTATTTGATTGTTCTTACTAAGGAATCAGAGCTGAATTCATAACAATTTGTATAGTTCGGTCAGCCATAGAGTTTTATAGAAGTTAAAAAGAAAATGTACCCACAGGAAAAGACAAAGCAGTTCTTTCTTTCGACAAAGATTTATTATAGGAAATTGTAAAAGACAAGACATATTGTCTGCTTTGCAAATTTGAATGGCAAAAAAAAAAACAGTTTGTGTTGGTACCACTTAGAAAATATCTAAGCGGTATGTGAATATATTGCATTTACACATTGGTTCATTATTAGTACAGAGTATGAATAACTTGGTTTGGGGAATGCATTTTTTTTTTACTTTAAATTAGAATATAGTCAGTTGGATAATAAGAGGAAAAAAAGAATTTTCACCAAATACAACTAACTTTTACTTTCAGTTTTTCAGGAAAGTGCATTGTGTAGGGGCTGACTTCTTGACATAATAGTAAGTTAGTATGAGCTCCAATCGAGTGACATAATAGTAAGTTAGTTTGAGCTCCTATCAAGTGACATCATTGTAAGTTAGTTTACGCTCCTATCGAGTGACATAATAGTAAGTTAGTTTGAGCTCCTATCAAGTGACATCATTGTAAGTTAGTTTACGCTCCTATCGAGTGACATAATAGTAAGTTAGTTTGAGCTCCTATTGAGTGCCTACATTCACTTTAGAGCGAGTACTCTTGTTAAAGATTTGAATCTTTTGTCCTGCTAGCTATGGATTCACTGCTGGAGAAGTAAGGACGAACTCATAAGCAATATACTCCTGTGGACCCCTTCACATGGACGAGCAAAGGCAGGATGACCAGCTAGAACCTACATACAACAGCTCTGTGCCGATACAGGATATAACCTGGAATACCTCCCAGGAGTGATGGATGATAGAGACAGGTGGCGAGACAGAGTTCGGGAGATCTATACTGGTGGCTCAACATGATGATGATTATGATGACTGTTGTTCAGCAAGATTGGCTTTAGACAAATGAGTCTCACTGTTCATACATTTATATTTTAATCTTCACTCAATCTTGTCCAGTTGGTTGGGGATGTAGAATACCCTGACTGGTTTACTGTAGAGAGGTAAGACTCCTCCAATAAGTGTCCTGGATATGACTCTAAACAATCTGATGGCTTCAGTAATGCTCGAGCTTTGGTGAATGCGGAGTACCCCTTCATTGCCATTGCTCCCAGGTTCACTCTGGCCTAGAGTGGTAACACTTGATAGGGTCCTATCTATGGGTCAAATAAAACTAAACTTATGCTAAACTGAATTGTTTAAAATGGAACTGTTTAGACATTTAAACGACATACTTATGCTAAACTGAATTGTTTGAAATAGAACTGTTTATTTGTATAAAAGTGGATTTGGCATTAAATAACCTTCCGATGTTGATATACCATTAAACCCAAACAAACAAACACTCAATCACTTCACGAGTCATACCAAAAACTCAAAAATGGTCCTTAATACTGCCTTGCTTTATACTCAGCATTAGAAGGTACAGATCAAGGGTGAAGTGGAGCAATCCAGGGAAAGGAGTAGCTCCCTCACCTACACTTCATTGTAGTAGCTAATGAAAAGGGAGCCTTTGGGTCGCCTTTGACTATGGTCACCAAATTCACTTAATATATGTATGCAGGGATGTATTTTGGATTGTGATATTGTATTAAGTAAATTCAGTCACTATTACATTCACTTTCTGACTAATAGCCTTGGGAAAGGTATGAACCCCTTCATCCTACCCAGGTATTGGTTAAATAGTACCACTTCAGTTCTTCTACAAGGAGAGATTTGGCATCAGATATCCCACAAAGGTTGATATGCCATTAAACAAAGAAACCAAACTAACAAACTCCACTGCATAAGCAGGATTTGACACAAGGTCAGTTTTTATGCAGAGTTTTCCTTGTCCTTGACCGGTTACCATACCATGGTTAAAGAGCTTAGTCTACCCTACTATCAACCCATTGCTGAAGGGAGAATAAAAATAGAGTCAGACCTTTTCTAAAGTTATTAGCACTATGTGAAATGCAGCCTTATCTATTCCCTCTGACAATAACTATTCTACAATAAGCACTTCCACTTATGTTGTAAAAGATTCCATGAAAGAAAGTTATATTTCTGGCTCTTTTTGAGATGCTAAAGAAACCCCAAAAGGTTGTGCAGTGATCTTAATTTTATTTGTTAAGCAAAGAGATTCATTTAAGAGAAAATCATGGCTTAAAATAAACTATTTGCAAATGAAAATCATTAGTTTCATTATCATTTTTAGTTTCAAGTGATTTCATGTCAGTGGGTAGAGTGTCCGCCAATAGTCCGGGAGACCTTGGTTCAATCCCAGGTTGCGTCATACCAAAGACTTTAAAAATGGTACTTGATACCTCCTTGCTTAACACTCAGCACTATAAGGTACGTATCAAGGGTCAAATGGAGCAATCCAGGGAAAGGAGTGGCGCCCTCCCTTACACCTCAGTGTAGTAGCTATTGAAAAGGGAGCCTTCTGGTCGTCCTTGACTACAGTTGCATACTTTACTTTATTCTTTTTTTTTAACTGTACACTCATCATGAAGCTGATGACCATGATCTTTCAGTCAATCATTTTAAACCCTTAAGTCATAAAATAATTATTTATACATATTTTTTTTTAAATAGAGGAATTATAAATTGATTTACCATGACAAGAAAGCCTAGTTGGGTTTTCTGATCATGTTAAATCGATTTATGATATAATTTCTCTATTTAAAAATATGTATGTCTATTTCTTTGCCTATGAAGTTATGATCACACAAAGAGAAATGCAAATCTCCAAGTTGGGAAGACGTGGCCCTGGAGGTGATCGTGTCCTCTGTATGAGTACAGATGTAACTACAAGACACATCAGGTTATTTGGTCGTGCGTTTACCATGACTAGTTAATTTGGCAAAGCTTGCATGAGATGTGGACCTGTGGCTCAGTAGTAGAGTTTCAGCTCTGCATTCTGTGGTTGCTAGTTCAATCTGCAGTAGAGGAAGTCATAGTATACACTGCTGATGAGACCTAATAAGGTCAAAATGGCTGTCCAGTGTTACCATATATCACACTCAGTGCTTGCCAGGCTTTCTTGTCATGGTAATTCAATTTATAATCAAATAATCATTTCTTTTATTTCAATAAACTTAGTAAATAAAACATATAAAAATGATAAAGAAAGGAATGAGTAGCAGCAGCTTTTATATCTTGAACATTCATATGTATAAAAATCATATTACCTGGTTGTATCCACCCATACCACGCCCAAGCCCTTATTTCTTTAACCCCTGTAGATTAGGATGTTTCCAGTTTTTTCGCGCCGGAAAACAGTCGGCCTCCAATTTTTATAGACGGGGGGTTGGGAGGGCAACCAAACGGGGGATTTTTCCTTTGTTTTTGTATATATTTCGGGGTTTTTTTCTCCCATTCCCATCACATTCATTGTAAATAAATCATACTTGTAAATAAAAATCATTCATCAATCTCGGGATTTTAAGTAGGACTTCTTCATAGAGCAAATGTGGTATTTTGGTGATTGCTGCGCATATGGTGATGGATGAATGGTTATATATTGTACTGCTGAATGGGTCGGCAAATGTGGCTAGCTAGGTCTCCTTAGAATATATAGAAAAGAATGACCGCTCCCTTCCCCTCCCCCAAAACCTCAAGGCCTTGTGCCTTCTGTGTAATATACGCAGAAATAAAAGCAGCAGCTTTTAAATCTATTGTGGACTTTAAAATAAATCACAGATTTGATAGATTTTTCAATTAGTTTTATCAAAGATTTCTATGATTCAAAATATTTCTTTGATTTCCACAAGAGAAGTATATTTTTTCCTTGATACTAATTTTCTCTTCACATTCACAGCCCAGTTGGCTGGAGCTGTAGAATACGCTGACTGCATCTCAGCAAAGTATTTAGCCCGCCTCCCCAGCAAGTGTCTTGGATATAACACTAAACTATCTGATGGTGAGACTCCAGTCCTGGAGCTCTGGGGAATATAGAGTAACCCTTCATTACCATTATTCCTAGGTCCACTCTGACCCAGAGTGGTAGTATCTGATAGGGTCCCATCTATGAGTGAAATAGAACGTTTAGACCATTTAACTGTGAGCAAACAAATGACGATGTTAAACTGAATTGGTAGTGTTACATAGCAATACTTGGAACCATATAACTGTGCAAACAGATACGTAATGTGTTATATATTGACCTATGACCCAGCCGGGCTGTCAAAATAGGAAATGCACCTATGTAAATAACAGGTGCATCCGGTCAAGGAATATCAGAATTATAACCTTGACCGTGGATGGGTTGAATGAGTGTAATTGTGATGCCCACAAGAAGAAGGGGGCGTTGACCTATTATATAACTTGTGAAGACAGGAAGTCAGTTAGTTTGGAGACCAGACCCGTTGGTGATAAGATGCGGTAGAGAAAGCCAGCAGAGTGGGCCCCCAGGCCCCCGGTTGAGCAGCCCAGGAGAACGGGAAAGAAACACGGTTATGGCCAATAGAGTGAGGGTCAATATATTGCAGTTCTGTTCGGTCTCCAACTCCCTCTCATACACAACCCTTTCAAATAAAGTGAGAGGTATATTTTTCTAAAAGACTGTGTCGCATGTCGTCTTTATTATGGTGTCGTTATGATTCTGTATGCATATGTATATGTATCATGTGTTTGTATAGTTTAATCATGGTCATGGCTATACAATAGTTGAATAGAATTATTAGGGTTGAATAAAAATACTTGAAACCCTTTAACAATGTGCCTAAACTGAAATAATGGAATTACGTTCAATACTTGGAACAATTGTGTGCAAATGAATGCATAGTATTGAAAAGAATTATTAGGGTTAAATAGCAATACTTGTAACCACTTGACTGTGTGCAAACAATATCAGTATTTAATTGTTTGCATACAAATTACTTTTTTAAAAAATGAAATTACCTACAAACTATTCTCTTAAAATCATGTATGTATATTCATTTAACTATGCGCAGACAAATGACTGATATCAAATTGAATTATAATGTTAAATGACAATACTTGAAATCATTTAACTGTGTGCAAACAAATAAGCTCTGGCTTATTTAAAAAATTTATCTTCAAACAATTTGTTTACAAATCATATTTTTGATATATGTGTAAACAGGATTTGGCATTAAATAACTTATCAGAGTTGATCATATTTACCAACCCCTACGCTCGGACAGGATATGACACAAGGTCAATTTTTAAGCGGAGTTTAACAGGTTTGAATTCAGAGTTTTCCTTCTCCTAGACTAGTTGCCTCACCCAGGCTGAAGAACCTAGTCTGCCCTACTATTTACCCATAGCTGGAGGGAGAATATTTGGATTCATACCTTTCCCAAAATGGACGCTAACTAAACGGCTGGAGAAGAAACTTGACGGCAACTACACAAGAATGTTGAGAGCAATATTGAACAAATCCTGACGACAACACCCCACGAGACACCAACTATACGGCCACTTGCCTCCCATCACGAAAACTATACAAGTTAGATGAGCCAGACACGCAGGACACTGCTGGAGAAGCAAGGACGAGCTCGTAAGTGACGTACTCCTATGGACCCCCACATATAGCCAAGCAAAAGCAGGATGACCAGCCCGAACTTACATACAGCAGCTATGTGGGGACACAGGATGTAACCTAGAGGACCTGCCGGAGGCGCTGAATGATTGGAAGAAGTGGCGAGAGAGAGTCAGGGATATCCGTGCTGGCGGCACGACTTGATGATGATGATGATTAGTGCTATGTGAAATGCAATCAGTCAGGTCCAGGATTTGAACTTGTGTCGCCGTGTCCACACCCTGCGACGATAACCATTACACCATGTGCACTTATCAGAGTTGATATGCCATAAAACCAAACCAACCTTCATATCTATGTAAATTGATATATTCTTCCAAAACATTTGATGACGAGTGTACATTTTCTTTTCTTTTAAATAGAGGAGTTATGTTGTTAATTCAATTGACATTAAATGACAACTTAAGAAAATATTCCTCCCATCATTTATTGCTAAAGATTTTCATAGGATTAAAACCCTTTTTTTAAAAATAACATCTGATATTCATTTGAGTTTGATTGCTACTTGAAAAGCTTTGAGGTAAATATTTGTAAAAACCAAAAATATTTTTTGTTGTGAAGCAGCACTGTCACATTCTCAAATCTCTTACCCAGGAGATGAATTTTCAGTTTAGGACACAAAAAAAGGTCACTAGGAGCTAAGTTTGGAGATATGAATGGTATTGCAATCACCAAATCCTGTGTTTCACCAAAACCTGCTGAATCCAATATATTGAGATTTAACACTGATTCATCTAGACAACAGTCTGATTATCTAAACATCAGTTTTATAAATACACTGCTCAAATATGAACATTTGAATTTTATAATTTAAACTTAAAGATACCATCTTGATACTTTTTGATCTCAGTTGTTACTCCTGAAAAGATGGGGAGTTTTTGTGAAAAATCATTCTGTATCAAAACAGAATTTACGATAATTTAAAAAAAAAAATTTTTTTATTAATGTCCATTTTACAATCTTTCTTTTTTCTGTCGGTAGGGATTAGAATATACCAACTACATTCCCTAAAAAAGAGTTGTCCTGAGTATGACACTAAACAGTTTCCAGTGGTGAGGCCCCAGTTCTGGAGTCACATGGAGAGTGATGTAGGTGCCATTACTTCCAGGTTCATTCTGACCACTAATAGTAGTAGTAGTAGTAGTAGTTTCTGTTAGGGTCCCATCTATGAGTCAAAGAGGACTGTTTGAAAAGTATTAGATGAGAATTTTTGAAATCAAATTACTGTGTGCTAACAAATGATTCTTACTATGAAACATGAATAATGACTTGACACCATTTAACTGTGTACAAAACATTAGTATTAAAAAGAATTACTTGACACTATATAACTGCAAATTATTTGTATTAAGAATAGTTACTTGATACAGTTATTGAGATGCTTGGAGGTGCATTTAGTGTAAGAATTTTCCTTGGAGGTGCATTTAGTGTAGTGACTTTGCTTGGGGGTGCATTTAGTGTAAGAATTTTGCTTGGAGGTGCATTTAGTGTAATGATTTTCTTGGAGGTGCATTTAGTGTAAGAATTTTGCTTGGAGGTACATTTAGTGTAAGAATTTTGCTTGGAGGTGCAGTTAGTGTAAGAATTTTGCTTGGGGGAGCATATAGTATAAAAATTTTGCTTGGAGGTGCATTTAGTGTAATGATTTTCTTGGAGGTGCATTTAGTGTAAGAATTTTGCTTGGAGGTACATTTAGTGTAAGAATTTTGCTTGGAGGTGCAGTTAGTGTAAGAATTTTGCTTGGGGGAGCATATAGTATAAGAATTTTGCTTGGAGGTGCATTTAGTGTAATGATTTTCTTGGAGGTGCATTTCGTGTAAGAATTTTGCTCGGAGGTGCATTTAGTGTAATGATTTTGCTTGGGGGTACATTTAGTGTAAGAATTTTGGTTGGAAGTGCATTGAGTGTAACAATTTTGCCTGGGTTGCATTTAGTGTAATGATTGTAAAAGCAATCTCGGTTCAAATCCTGGTAAAATTGGTTGTATTTCAATTCATGCTAATGCCCTTGGGAAAAATATGAATTAATCATTTCTTCCCCCAGTTATAGGTAAATAGGAGGATAGATTGGGTGCTCTAGCCTTGGTAAGGTAATCAGTCTAAGAGAAGGAAATCTCCATGGTGGAGGGTTTGGGTAAAAACATACAAAAATCTGACAAAATTTAAGGATAAGATGTGCAGAAAAAAGATTCTGTTTTTGTTGAACCAATAATTTTAGATAAGAACATTTTTCGGAGGTCTGATATACAAATATTTCAATTCATTGCTGGATATATTCTCTTTTAAACTTTAGTTTCTTTGTGCTTACTGGCTGTTAAAACTAAGAATATAAAATGACTAGAGAGTTGAGATTAAAAAAATGAAAGCTCCAAAAATAAGATAAAGAAAAACTAGTCAAAAATCAATAATGACGTTTCATCTATGAAATTTGGACAAGTTAGAAATGTTATGCAAATACTGGTTCTGAAAAAGCATCATCAAAATGGCTGCTGTTGTTGAAAGTGTGCAGAAATATATTTATGTCCAGTCAGCTTCTTGCTTTGTTACCCACAGATTTCCACCAACCAACTAAACATTGAAGAAAATCTTTGAAGGTTTCATGGCAGATTTCTGCTTGGTTGATGGCTGCCAGTTGATTTGTTTGTCATGGCCTCAACTACATTTATAAAGACAGAAATCAGTTGGCAATCATCTCTTATATCAAAATGACACCCCACCACCCATATTGACACCACATTCTTTACCGACATACATACACACACACACACACATTGCTAAAAACCGATCCACAAAAACAAATCTTCTGGTTCGATTTCTCTACAAGGGGAAGACCATAAATATTGATGAGCAGAAGAGCAGAAACATTTGTGTTAAATTCTCTCTACTTAGGCGTCGGCCATTTTTACAATATTGACCTCTTGTTACTCTTAGATTCTATAACTGGAGAATGTAGTAGCCATTTTCCTCAGATAACCAAATTGATTTGAGGACATTTGTTACGTGGAAACATTTTCAAAATATCAATTTGTATTAATCGGGATATATTTCCTTCTCATTTTGCTTTGTTTATTCACACACATGTCTATATAGAATTTGTTAAACATGAAATACTTAAACCATTTGAAAAATAAATAAATTGCCAGAACTTCAAGACTTGTATCTGCCGCCATTATAACATCTAAGACATAAGATACTGATGAATAGAATTGATAATGATATATATATATATGTGTGTGTATGTAAAACAAAAAATGATTATACGGAGAAGAATAGCAAGTGTAGTTAATGTTGTGGCTGAGATGAAACAGTTAATCCCATTCTAAGTTAGTGCCACAAACTGGCACAGAAGTAATATAAGAGTAGGCTTGACTGGGTAGGATTGGCAACCCATTCTAAATTGTGCAATAGATTAAAATTTGACCTATGCACAAACAAGAATCTCTCCCAGAAATTGAGATGCATAAAATTCTCTGGGACTTAGAAATACAAACAGATTATTAAATCCCAGCCAGAAAACTCAACCTAGCATTAATTAACAAAAAGAAAAGAACTTGTCATCTCATGGTTTTTGCCCTTTGAATAGACCATGTAGTGAAAATGTAAAAACAATAGACAAATATCTGGATCTTGCCAGAGAACTGAAAAAATTGTTGAACATAACGGTAACAGTAATACCAAATGTGATTGGAGCTCTTAAAAGTCTAGAAAAGTTACTGAGGTAATTTGAAATTAGGGGAAAAATCAAGGCTTTCCAAACCACAGCATTGAATTTTTGAAAGAGTCTTCAGGGGCCTCAGATAGTGTGATGATTAGCAAACTATTACAAGTAAGTTTGAGTCTCATTGGGTGCCCCATTTGAAGGAAAAGCTTTTTAACTTATTAATTGAAAGAGTCTTGGAGACTTGCTGTCACGCAGTACCCCGTGAAAAACCACTAGTTAAAACTGTTGTAAAATATTCACATAGAATAAAATAAATAATAATAATAATGATAATAGAGACAAGTACTTGGACCTCACCAGAGAGCTAAAATAGTTGAGGAACATGAGAATAACAGTGATACTAGTGGTAATCGGTGCACTGGAAACGGTCCTCAAAGGCTTGGAAAAGAGGATGATTAGAGTTGGAAAATGGAGGATGAACTGACACTATCCAAACTATGACATTGTTAAAATCAGACAGAATACTGAGAAGAGTCCTGGAGACTTAAAAATTTTGGTTGGAAGTACATTGAGTGTAATAATTTTGCCTGGGGGTGCATTTAGTGTACTGATTGTAACAGCAATCTCGGGTCAAATCCTGGTAAAATTGGTTGCATTTCAATTCATTCTAATGCCCTTGGGAAAAATATGAATTAATCATTTCTTCTCCCAGACTTCACTCAGACTCCAGTGAAAGACCGTCATCTAACACTGATATGAGAAGCTCACCAGAAGTATAATAATAATAATAATAATATTATATCATAATAATCTGAGAATGATATAAAATTATGGTATATAATAATAATAATATACATAATTATCATCTAAAATTAAATAATTAATTATTTAATTTTAGATAATAATCATGCATATTAGTGTAAGCAATATCATCATCATCATCATCATCATGTCATGCTGCAAGCAAGGATTTCCCTGACTCTCTCTCACCATTCATCCTGATCATCCATCGCTTATATAGCAGAGGAGTGTGGAATGCCCTGTTTTCATTGGCTGTTTACTAAAAGACAGATGTTTATAAGAACGGCCGAAGTCCGGCCTTTTTATTGTTTCTTTGCTTTGGTAGAGGCACAAGCGTAGCATGTCGCGATCACGGAGGCAGCTTGGCTCTTTCAGAGTCATGCCGGGGTTACTGTTGGAACCGATATGATGCAGAAATAACCCGAAATCGGCAATGAAGACAGCGCATCACTGAAGACCTCCCTGATGCATCTAAGATGTATGATTGAAATTATATCATAATAATCAGATAATGATATAAAATTATGGTATATAATAATAATAATATACATAATTATTATCTAAAATTGAATAATTAATTATTTTAATTTTAGATAATAATCATGTGTATTAGTGTAAGCAATATCATCATCATCATCATGTCAGCTGCCAGCAAGGATTTCCCTGACTCTCTCTCACCATTCATCTTGATCATCCATCGCTTCTAGTAGGTCTTCTTGACTACATCATGTGTCCATACAGGGCTGTTGTACCTAAGTTCTAGTTGGTAGGCCAACACTGGCATGTCCATATGCAGGAGTTCATAGGAGAATGCCACTTAAGAATTTTGCCTTTCTTCTCCAGCAGTGTCTTGCATGCCTTGTTTATTTGGATGTTTTTAGAGATAAGAGGTAGGTGGCAATACAACTGATGTTTCGTGGGATGTTGCTTCGTGGATTTGTTCAATATAGCTTGTAGCATTCTTGTTCAGTTCCTGTCTAGCTTTTTCTCTATACACTTAGTCATCATCCATGTGCTGCATCCATATAGTAGTATGGACACCAGCACTGCTTGGAAGAATTTATGATACCCAAGCCGAATCCTTGCTGCATAATCTGGAGCAAGCTGCAGGTTATCATATGATAAGTAGTACAGTGGTTCACATCTTTCACTGAAATTTGGGCATTCATAAATTGTGAGTGTCAAAAGAGCTACTATTACTACTACTACTACTACTACTACATAATAAATGGATGCACTACATGGACGCTAACTAAACGGCTGGAGAAGAAACTTGACGGCAACTACACAAGAATGTTGAGAGCAATATTGAACAAGTCCTGGCGACAACACCCCACGAGACACCAACTATACGGCCACTTGCCTCCCATCACGAAAACTATACAAGTTAGACGAACCAGACATGCAGGACACAGCTGGAGAAGCAAGGACGAGCTCGTAAGTGATGTACTCCTATGGACCCCCTCATATGGCCAAGCAAAAGCAGGATGACCAGCCCGAACCTACATACAGCAGTTATGTGAGGATGCAGGATGTAACCTTGAAGACCTGCAGGAGGCGATGAATGATAGGGAGAAGTGGCGAGAGATGGTCAGGGATATCCGTGCTGGCGGCACGACATGATGATTATGACTAGCAGAAGTACCCTTCTTCACTGGGTAAATGTAAATGTCCCATGGCTTTGAGGTTATAATGCCACAGTTTCACATCTATGATAATGCTGCACTTTTAAAACAAGAAGGTTTGAATGGGTTAGAGTTATTGACCCCACAAGACCTGTTTGTGAATCCAACCACAAATCGGGTGATACTGTTAGATTTTAGGGAGTACAGGGGTTACGAGTAATAATTATTGCATTTTGAGTCTTATTTTTGAGGACTCTGCTTCCAAAAGAGCATATCTTCAGATTTCAATTTTAAAAAAGTAAAGTATTTCTTGTCAAAAAAGAATAAAAAAACAACAAACTCAGAGAAATGTGCACAGAAAATGTTTTTCTCAGCTGAAAATAAATATTTCTACTCAGCCTAGTTGTTAAGAAGAGTTATTGCGCTTTTAAAGATTTATCATATATATTTGTAATATAAACAAACATCCATACCAAAAATATCATCTCATGAAAAACTATATACAAAAAAGAAAATTTTATACAAAAAATAGTTGCACCAGATATTTTGCCTCATTTTAATCATATTCATGAATTCAGTGTCATTATATTTTGATTATAAAATCTCCCTCTCTCTCTCCCTCACTCGATGAAAGAATTTAACAAAGAACAGAATGTGAGAAAAACATCGATACAAAAAAAATTCTCAAAAGAAAGGCATCTATTTATGAACAAACACCATTTTAAAAAAGGTACACAAAATCTGTTCATCGAATTAATTACCTTTTAAAAAAATATAAAAATCAATATTTTACATATCATTAATTGAACAAATTGTTTAAGTCAAAGAAGGTTGGGGTAGGGTTGATAAATGTTGACTCAAAAATTTTTAGTGGATTCTTCTTTTAAAATAACTTTGGCCTATTTTACTTTATTACGAAATATTTTTATTCATCATCATCATCATCATCTATTCATAACGTTGCCCAGTCGGCTGGGGCTGTAGAATACACCGACTTCTTCTCTGCAGAGGGGTAAGACCCCCCCAATGAGTGTCCTGATATGATACTAAACAATCTGATGGTGAGGTTCCAGCAATGTTGGAGCTTTGGGGAATGTGGAGTACCCCTTCATTGCCATCGCTCCCAGATCCACTCTGGCCCCGGAGTGGTAGCACCTGATAGGGCCCTATCTATGGGTTAAATAGAACTAACAGCATACTAATGCTAAACTGAATTGTTTGAATAAACTGAATAGCTTGAAATAAAAATGTTTTTGACAATTAAACCGTACTTACATTTAAACTGCATTCTTATGCTTAACTGAATTATTTGAAATAGAACTGTTTTTCAACATTAAAACTGTATTTACACTTAAGTAAATTGTTACATATAATTGCTTGAATAGTTTGAAATAGGAATGTTTTTGACCATTAAACTATGTACTTATGCTATACTGAATTGTTTTAAAAAGAACAGATTATTTACATAAAAATGGATTTGGCGTTAAATAACCTACAAAGGTTGATATGCCATAAAACTCAACAAACCAGCCAACCAACTTATTCATAACGACAACATAGAGTTTCTTGACTCTCTCTCACAATCAGTTCCTATTGTCCAGCATTACTATTTCCCTGTGTTTGTGTATCTGTGTCTGCGTACTACCCATCATCATTTTATATATTTATCTATAAAGACACACACATGAAAATACATGGAAATCAATAGAAGCGTTCATGGGGCAATGATTACTATCTTAGTAAATGGACACAGTGACCCAAGTTCAAATCCTGGATGAAACTGTTTACATTTCATATAGCACTAATACCCTTGGGAAAGATATGAATCCAACTATTCTCCCTCCAGCTATGGGTAAGTAGTAGGGCAGACTGGCTCTTTAACCATGGCAACTAGTTACAGAGAAGGAAAACTCTGAATTCAAACCTGTTAAGCTCCACATGTATGCATGTGTGTGTCTGCTAGTCGTATATGTCTTTATATATCCATACATACATGTCATCATAATCATCATCATCAAGTTGTGCTGATAGCACAGGGTTCCCTAGTTCTCTCTCTTGCCATCTGTCCCTATCATCCATTGCTTATCTAATATCTGCTCAGAGTTATTATTAGTAAATCCTTACTGGTTGACGAACACAAGCGAGTCCATGCATAGGAATCCACATGAGAATGTTGCTTAGGAGTTTGTCTTTACTTTACCCTGCAATTCTCAGCATGACTTGTTTGTCTTACTTTGATGTTTCGTAAGATGGGAGGTAAGTGACTACACTGCTATTGTTTCACAGAATATTGCTCCTAGGATTTGTTCAAAACAGAATGTTGGATTCTTGTGTGGTTCCCATCATGCTTTTTTTGCTTATGTTTCATTAGCATCCAGGTACGGCATCCATACAGTAGTACTTAGACAGCTTGGAAGATATTCAGTTGTATTTTATCAGTCAATCAGATTTCAATATGATTGATAACCTGTCAGTATCCGTCCACAACTCCATTATTTGTATATTGACATCACTTTCAGTAGATGAGATATTACTGCCAAGGTATATGAACTGGTCTACTGATTTCAAAAGCTTGTTACTTAAAATGGAGATTATTCCTCGTTGTTTAAAACATGTGAACTTTATTTTCTTTGTGTTCACATAAAGGCCAATGCTTCTGGCTGCTTGCTCCAGTCTATGCTACAAGACCAACTTTTTTGATATGGTCATTGGAGTCTCATAACGAGATACATTCACATCATGTATTCTACCGAGATTACATACTATGAACGTCAATAGATCTAATAAAAGAAAATGATTTCACATTAAGAAAAGCAGATGATATCTTAAAGAAACTAGGAGAGACACAGATAATCTAGTCCTTCTTGCAAATATACCAGTCCGAGCAGAAAATTTTTTATCAAAATGTATTAATTAGCTATTTTTTTGTGAGCCTTTAAAAATCGGAACTTTTTCGTGACTAAATAAGTGTGCATTTTCCTTCATATCAACAGTTTAGTATATGTTAATTGTATGGTGGTTGGAAGAATGTTATTCAGGGACATTTTAATGAAGTGACATTGCCGACTTATAGATATACATATTTGCACACACATACACATGCTTTGCGAATATGACCATATAAAACACATTTAGAAGAAACATAAGTGGCGTTCAACAGCAGTACAGACAGTCTCATAGATTCTGTCATGTATACAGTATCAATGCTCCAGTCCAACTACAACCAACACTGCCGACCTCAGCCAACCCAACAGTAACAAGCTAGACAATTTGTTTGTATTGTTGGGTCAGTAAAATGGTAATTCCTGTGTATGGAGTGAGTGAGGGAGAGGCTCTCTGTGATTGGATATATTAATCATGTGATGAGCCCAGAAGTCTTGGCGCAAAATCCAAAATCTAGTCAGATAGATTTCACCTGGCGGCCCATGAAGCAGTGACATTAAAAGCTCTCAGAGAGACAACCCTAAGATACCAGATATCTTTTTTTATCATTAAGGATTTTCTGACAATTGCCTTCATCTTTATTGTTATTTCCACAATCTTTCAGCCGATATGTCCTCTGGCCTTCTTCAGGTGTTTGTCAAACTCGGGAACCTACACGGAACTTCTGTTTTGACTCCTCCGGGGATTCAATAAAGGATTTAGTTCAAAGTTCCGTGTAGGTTCCTGAGTTCGACAAACACCTGAAGAACGCTGGAGGACATATCGGCCGAAACGTTGTGGAAATAACAATAAAGATGAAGACAATAGTCCGAAAGCCCTTAATGATAAAAATAATCAAGCTTCGTCTCAGAAATTCAAACAAAATTCATTAGCTGGTAAGTCCCTTAAACTCAACTTTATACACAGGAAGGACTATATATTGTTACTGATTGTTTCATGTGATGGTTAATTAATTGTTAGAATTAAACAAAGTATCAGTTCATTTATTTATTGCTGTTAACCTTAGAATAAACGCTATACTAACACAATAGTATTATAAATTCAATCTACATGATATTCTTCAGTAGTGGCTAGTTTTGTGAGTTTAATCCTAACTGGGTGCAGCATTTTTGTGGCCTTATGCCAGGCCATACCAAGATTACCTTATAACTATGAAATGCAGTGGGAAGTACTTTTATGCACCATTGATTAAACACTTGGGATGCATTTTTCTGCAAGCAGCACATTACAATGTGGTTGGAATTATTCTGTGAGATGTGATGATTTCTACAAGGTGTTTCTCCCCAACACTTTGTAGAGTTTCACCAGGCTGTACAGTAATTATCAGCATGAGGAGATTAACCAAAAACAAAAAATGTGTGGCAATCTGTAGAAAGAATGCACACGATGAAGCAAGAACTGAGAGTATAAAGTTTTGTGTCAAACTGCATTAACACATAATCCATACTTTTTTTTTTTTTTGGTTTTTCTTATTTATTATTTCTTGCGGCTTTCACAGAAATCTAATAAACAGTGCTTTCCATGTGCATTTATAGAATGAAGAACAGATTTTCTTTAAAAATAAAAAAAAAGGAACAAATCAAAAAGTTCAGTTTCTATTCTTTGAAACAGAATGAAATTTAACAACCGTTTCATGCCATGATAAATCTTTTCTTTAATGTACTTTTGAGGATTAACTTCATGGTTTTTAATTTTTTTTAAATTCTATTTTCATCAGTTATTATTATTATTATTAACGGGATGAGCAAAAATGGAGACCTCATACTATTAGTATTATTTTACTCATTTGAGAGTTTTTTCACACCAGCATTCATTGATGATTTCTCACTGGAAATTGAGTGACAGCAAGTCTCCTTAGTATTCTGACCAATCTTGATAAGCCTGTCATTCGGATGGTCTCTACTTGACCTCTTAGTTCCAAGTCCCCCAGTCCCTTTATCAATCAATGGTGACTGTATCAAGTTGGCCTATTACAATTGGTATCACTGTCACTTTCATGGTCCATATTTATTATTATTTTTATTAACAGGATGAGCAAAAATGGAGACCTCATACTATTGTTAATATTATTATTATTTTTTTATTCTTTGTAAGTTTTTCGTACCAGTTATAGTGGGTGATTTTTCACTTGCTGAGTGACAGCAAGTCTCCTCAGGTCTCCACAACTTCTCTGGCTGACTTAAACAATGCTGTGATCTGGATGGTCATAGTTCTTTCTTGGATCTCCTTTTCACTCTGTTTCTTTTTCAGGTTCTTTGGGACAGTTCCAAGGTCCCCCAATTACAACTAGTATTACAGTCACCTTTATGTTCCATAATTTATTTGGTTATCTGGCAAGATCCATGTATTTGTCCAGTGATTTTCTTCTCACTGTGTCGTTGATGCTGGTGTGAAAAACTTGCGAAGAGTAATATAATATAATATAATAATAATAATAAAAGTAATTAGAAAAATTCTCGATACTTTAATAGTACTTTCTAGTTTAAGCTATAACCCAGCATCCGTGCCTGGACTCAGATTTAGGTCCAAGAAACAGCCTGGCTCATTAGGCCCACATTGCTCTGAGTGGGTCAATGAGCAGCACAGACCAGCTGGGTTTGAGCCTCGGCTCGTGCCCAACCTTCCCCTCGCTTAAATCCCCACTATAATCGGCCTTTGGTTCATTGACCTTGTGTCAAGTCCTGTCTGGTGGGAGGCAGCGACAAATATCATACTGTAGTGACTGCCAGACATATATGATAATCTTAAATATAATGGTAAGGAAATTGCTGCAGACTTGTGAAAGTTTTCTGTCACTCATTGCTCAGCAAGAATCACCAGATACTTTGTATGAACATGGCAATGTATTTGTCTATGATATGGAAAATACTAACTACAAAGATAAGAGAAGAAAGTTTACTTGCTTAAATGCTACAGACTGTTCCTGGAGGAACAGTGAGGATGCTACTGGGAAACGAGAGAAAATGATGACCTACTCTACATAGATCAACACATCCTCAAGGACATTTGAAAAAGGCAAAAAATATAACCTTGGCATGGATTGAATAAAAAAGGCCTTAAATATGGTCCTGCAAACTTGGATAATAGAATGTCTAAAAATGTACAAAATGACTGACAAAGTCATCAGCTTCATCTCGAAAGCCATGGAAAACTGGAAAGTGGATTAGCAGAAGAACAAATCCTAGCAGAGGTTAAAATGTAAAGAAGCATCTTCCAGGGAAACTTAGTCTCACCACTGTGATTTGTTTTGGAATGATGGCAGTCAGTTAGGTACCTAGGAAGTGCCCGTGGTGTAATGGTTGCATTCTGGTTAGTGAACGCTTGTAATGTTATCAATTTTAACTTTGATATAAATGGTCCTTAAAACATTTTTTTGTTCTGCTTTTAAAAGAGATTCAGTTCCTCACTTAAGGTTTCAATCTCTTAGTGTTGCGTTCTGGTTAGTGAATGCTTGTAATATTAAATAAAGGACAAACCATGATATGGGAGGAAATAGAGATATATTCTCAGGAAAAAGTATATACAATAGAGAGACGATTAGTAGACAAAAACATGGGATTAGTGAATACAGAATAAAGATATAGTCCAACAATAGTATTGGCTTCTGTTATTACGGTAGCAAGTAAGGTGATCTAATGCGATCTCCAGTCTCCAACGCTCTAATACTATTCCTATAAGAAGCTGCTCTTCACCTTCTAGTCTGCTTTATTCCCATTTATACATAAATGGAAGGCACAAGGCCTTGAAGTTTTTGGGGAGGGGAAGGGAGCGGTCATTCTTTTCTCTATGTTCTAAGGGAACCTAGCTAGCCACATTCACCGACCCATTCAGCAGTACAATATATAACCATTCAT
This sequence comes from Sepioteuthis lessoniana, assembly GCA_963585895.1. Lineage (NCBI taxonomy): Eukaryota > Metazoa > Mollusca > Cephalopoda > Myopsida > Loliginidae > Sepioteuthis > Sepioteuthis lessoniana. Next base: position 78,292,616 of record OY757929.1, read on the forward strand.
CCATCGCCATATGCGCAGCAATCACCAAAATACCACATTTGCTATATGAAGAAGTCCTACTTAAAATCCCGAGATTAATGAATGATTTTATTTACAAGTATGATTTATTTACAATGAATATGATGGGAATGGGAGAAAAACCCCGAAATATATACAAAAACAAAGGAAAAATCCCCCGTTTGGTTGCCCTCCCGACCCCCCGTCTATAAAATTGGAGGCCGACTGTTTTCCGGGGCGAAAGAACCGGAAACAAGCCGGACCTACCCTAGGTGGGGCAGGAATCCTAGTCTACAGGGCTAAAAGAAATAAAGGGTTGGGCGTGGTATGGGTGGATACGACCAGGTAATATGATTTTTATACATATGAATGTTCAAGATCTTCAATAAAAGGCGGACTGGGATGCGGGTTCAGGTACAAAAATAATGGGGATGGGGAAGATCTTGAGAACTAAGCAACTAGATGACGGGGACAATGACTCACAAACATACTGCTAACTAGGTTTCAAGGGGAAAAAACAGTCCTACTTACCAGGGGTGGGGTCCCTAAGGACCCGTACCGTAGACGCCATGAGCCGGCAGAGGAGGGAAGGATGACTCCAACGTTGCCCCCTTTCGCACGACCAAGCTCGCTGCCTGCACCCACCTTTTGCTAAATGTTATGCGATCCAAGCGTTTTCAATCGCATCTGATTTTGACCCTCAGCTGATGCCGAAAATACAAAACCAGATCACGATGAGAAAAGTTTGCATTGTCATACAATCCCTTGTTTCGTGTCATCCAAATCACCATTGGACCTGGGAGCGATGGCAATGAAGGGGTACTCTGCATTCCCCAAAGCTCCAGCATTGCTAGAACCTCACCATCAGATTGTTTAGTGTCATATCCAGGACACTCATTGGGGGGGATCTTACCCCTCTGCAGAGAAGCAGTCGGTGTATTCTACAGCCCCAGTAAGGCAAGGGCTTGCACTTAGCCTATCAAAATGTATCGTCTTCTATTGATTAATATACCACCAAAAGGGACTGTCGAAGAAACAAGACATAAATCCAGCATCTGGTAAGAGATTAGTTTTAACAATGTTTGTTGTAAATTTGTTCTAGAAATCGTTAAATGCTATGTGCATGCCTATGGAAATGTAACAATTAATTAGAGAATAAGCAAATGCAGCCAACTAGCACAAAAGGAATGCAAAACTAGGCATGACTAGGTGGGAAAGGTGATCCACAGGGAAATATGTAAAAGTTCAAAATTTGACCATACTACCAAATGGTATACACATAAACCTGATTCCGTCCTAGAGAATGAGATACATAAATTTCTCCAGGATTTCAAGATTCAAATGGATCATCTAATTCTGGCCAACAGACCAGACCGTGTGTTAATTAGAATACACTGACTGCTTCTCTAAAGTGGGGTAGGACTTCCCCAACTAATGTCCTGGATATGACACTAAACAGTCTGATGGTGAGGTTCCAGTAATGCTGGAGCTTTGAGGAATGCAGAGTACCCTTTCATTGCCATTACTTCCAGGTCCACTCTGGCCCGGTGTGTTAGCACCTGATAGGGTCTTATCTATGAGTCAAATAGAACTAAACAGTGTGCTTATGTTAAAATGTATTGCTTGAAATAGGACTGTTTTGACATTTAAACTGCATAGTCATGCTAAACTGAATTGTTTAAAATGGAACTGTTTTTGTATGCTAAACTGGATTGTTTGAAATAGAACTGTTTTTGACATTGAAACTGTACTTAAGCTAAACTGAATTGTTTGAAATAGAACTGTTTGACTAAACTGAATAGCTTGAAATAGAAATGTTTTAGACAATTAAATTGTGTACTTATGCTAAACTGAATTGTTTAAAATAAAACTGTTTATTTATATAAAATGGATTTGACATTAAATAAGCCATAAAACCCCAACAAATAAACAAAATTACCAAAAAGAAATTTGTCATCTTTAGATTTTTCTATTCCGGTGGACCAAAGAAAATAAAGTAAAGCAAGAAGATTGACTTATACTTCGACCTTGCTTGAGAACTAAAAAAAACTGTGAAACACGAAGGTGATGGTGATACTAATGGTAGTTGGTGCACTTGTAATGATCCTCAAAGGCTTGGCAAAAAGATTAGAGGAACGGGAAATCAGAAGAAGAGTCAAGACTATTGAAACTGTGGCATTGTTAAGATTGGCTAGAATACTCAGAAGAGTCCTGGTGACCTGAGAAGACTTGCTATCACTAAGACTCCAGTGAAAGACCACCAGCTAACTCAAATAATGAAATAATGTTAATAATAATAATTATAATAATCCTGACCAGAAAACCAGATGGACCTTGTTACACTTCACAAGGACATATCACCAAGAGGACTTTTTTTATAGCACTCATATTAGGAGTCTTTGGAACAATTGGAAAAAATCTACATGTGAGAGAACTGGACATCTTTAAAAAGAATAGGAGTGCCCAAATAAGTGTCTTAGAGAACGATGTGGATTTGTTGTTACTTGGTCTCCAGTAAAGGCCACAAACCAATTCCTGATGTGAATACTCATAAAGAGTAAAATACTAAAAAAACACGTCAATAGGTTGATGCGTTATTATTATATTTTATTCTTAATGAATAATTTATTCTGAAGAGACTAGAATAAACGTTAAACATTCATTTATTAAAGGCGGAAGATATTTTTCAAAATGACTAATGGTTTAATTTAAAGTGTTTTTTTCTATTTTCCTTAATTTCCAACCATATTTCCTTTAATTTCTCTCTTTCCTGTCATTATCTTTTCCTCTCATCTTCCTCCATGTTCATTTGAGGAGTCCCTGCAGCATAGTGACTGACATGCAGGACTTTGACATTGTAGTGAGTTCACTTTCTAGTTGTATTATCATGTTCACTTTCTGACTAATACCCTTGGGAAAGGTAGGAACCTTCTTATTCCCATAAGTTATGGGTTAAACAGTACCACTACTATTCTTCTAGAATAATTGCTTTGGCATTAGATAACCCACAAAGTTTGATATGTCATTAAATAATAAAGTAAGTAAAGTTGGCAACCTAAGTTGGGGGTGACCCAAAGGCTCCTTTTTCAATAGATACTACACTGAAGTGTACGGGTGGGTGCTACTCCATTCCCAGGATTGCTCCACTTTACCCTTGATCCATACCTTATAATGCTGACTGTTAAGTAAGATGGCATCAAGTACCATTTTTTGAGTCTTTGGTATGACTCAACCTGAGATTGAACCCCAGTCTCCAGGATCATTGGCAAACACTCTACTCATTAGGCCAATGGCCAGGTTTCTTAATAAAACAATAAAAGAGGGCATAAAAAAAAGATTCAAAAAATCATCTAGTAAAAAAAAATATATATAGTAAAAGAATTTAAAAAATCATCTAGTAAAAAATATATATTGTAAAAATATATCATCATCATCATCATATCGTGCTGGCAGCACGGATATCCCTGACCCTCTTTCGCCACTCCTCCCGATCGTTCATCGCCCTAGGCAGGTCTTCAGGACAACAACCTGTATCCTCACATAGCTGCTGAATGTACGTTCGTGCTGGTCGTCCTGCTTTTGCGCGGCCGTGTGTGGGGATCCATAAGAGTACATCTCTTATGAGTTCATCTCTGCTTCTCCAGCAATGTCCTGCATGTCTGGTTCGCCTAACTTGAATAGATTTCGTGATAGGGGGCAGGTGGCCGTACAGTTGGTGTCTTGTTGGGTGTTGCCGCCAGGACTTGTTGAGGATTGCACGCAGCATTCTTGTGTAATTGCCATCTAGTTTCTTCTCCAGCCGTTTTGTTAGCGTCCATGTAGTGCATCCATATAGCAGTATCGATGTGACCGCTGCCTGGAAGAAACTGCGTTTCATTTTATCGGTTAGGTCTGATTTCCATATAGTCGATAGCCTATTGATAGCTGTCCATGCTTTCGTTAACCTCGTTTCGATGTCCTTTTCGGTTGATTCGACGCTGCTTCCTAGGTACGTGAATTTGTCTACTAGTTTAAGAGGGGTTCCTTCTAGAGTGGAGATGTCCCCCGTTTGGTTATAGCACATATATTCCGTTTTATGTGCATTAACATGGAGGCCTATGCTTGCTGCTGCTTGTTCCAAACTATGCAGAAGTGTTTCGGCTTGGTCAGGTGTATTTGCCAGTATCGCTATGTCATCGGCGTAGTCGGCGTCGGTAATTGTTGTTGCGGGGTATCTTCTGCTTCTTTTCTTCATCAGTTCGAAGCCATTCTCTTTGATTTTGTCAATCGATGTTCTAAGTACGTAGTCTAGACAAATGATAAAGAGATACGGAGCCAGCGTGTCTCCTTGTAGTACTCCTGCTACTATGTCGAAGTATTCTGTGTCTCCATCTGGTGATCGTACTTTTACTTTAGTGTTTCTATAGAGAATCGTTATTGCCGCTACGGTTTCTTTAGGTATGCCGTACGCTAGTAGGATTTGTTCCATCTTTCCTCTGTGAATGGAGTCGAAAGCCTTGGTAAAGTCGACAAATATTAATGTCGCTTGTAGGTTCTTTGCCCGTACACCTTCAAGGATTCTGCGGATGGTTAATATTTGTGAGGTCGTAGATCTATTTCTTCGGAAGCCATTTTGGTTTTTTCTAAGTATGTTGTCGATTTTGGGTTCTATTCTGTTTCGTAGTAGGGCATTGTAGATTTTGGCAGCTATGGATGTAAGTGTTATGCCTCGGTAGTTTTTGGCTAATCCGAGGTCCCCCTTTTTAGGGAAGGGGAGTATGCATCCCTTCGTCCATCTCTCTATCGGATTTTGATTGTATACTGCGTTGCAGTGTCGGAGCAGTATGTCGTCGAATTGTCTGGTCTTCCATACTTCCGGGGGAATTTCGTCCAGTCCTGCAGCTTTCCTATTTTTAATTTTTCTGAGAACCGAGTCGAGTTCTTCTTGTGTGAACGGTCCAAGTTTAATGTCTAATTGTTTGCTAATTATTCTGGTGATTGGTTCAGGCGTTATTTTTGGTGGGTTTCCAAGTAAGTTTTCGAAGTGCTGTTTCCACAGTTTTATTCTTTCTTGTTGGTTTGCTGCTTTAAGTTTTGCTTTGCTTTATCTCTTACATCTTTGTTGTTTAATAGGGCCCAGTCATAGTGTTTGGTGGTCGCTGTTCGTTTGTCGTTTTTTCGTAGGCTTAACCGTATTTTCGCCGTGACTATTCGTTTTAAATGTAAAGGCACGCTTACTCTATACTATAAAGCCAATTTGATATTAAGCCTATCCACATGTCAGCGAACAAGGCAGAATGTTTTTGAATATCTTCTATCGAATAATTTAAAAATTCGTTAAGAAAGCCCGAACAGTAGTTTAGAAGAAAAGCCTAGAATGCTACCACAGCCCCCCCCCCAGAAAGGGAAAAAGAAAAAAAAAAAAAAAACCCAACAAAAACGAATTCTCCCCTCCACCCCAGTAGACCGCCACCCCCAAAGCTACCTAAAATATCAGTAGTAAATAAAAGTCCAAACGAAGAAGTAGCATTTGAACTCAGGAGCCGAGTGGAAGAAATATGTCAATATTGGTCAGTATGTCTTTAATTCCAATTTAAAATGCTGAATTTTACAAAATGTTATGCAGTATTTTGTTTGTGAAATAATGCTTAAACTATGCGTTTTAAATGTAAAGGCATGCTTACTCTACTATAAAGCCAATTTGATATTAAGCCTATCCACATGTCAGCGAACAAGGCAGAATGTTTTTGAATATCTTCTATCGAATAATTTAAAAATTCGTAAAAGTATAAGTCAGTACTAGTGAAAGTCTTAAGAAAGTACCTTAATGTTGGACTTTAACTAAGTTAAAACTTAAAAACAAATTCCCCCACCCTTTTTTTTTTTTTTTTTTTTTTTTAATGTACACATGGGAAGCAGCATGATGTACGTAAAGGTATTTGAATAAAACAATGGACGACCAAACTCAATAGCCAAATGGGTCCTGGACGTGAGTCTGAAGACTTTTCGCTCAGGATCGACAGTTCGATCGGGGAACTACTGCTGCTCCTCTATAAGAGTGGCTTCTATAGAAGAGAATAAAACAGCCATCGAAAGATAACCATGACCCACACTCAAACCACTTACACAAACCGCATCGCTCTTCGCGCGGGTAAAAAAGGGGCGCGTCCTGCTGAGGTTGGAGCCCTGGCCTCGGTGTTCGAAAAATCAGCTACAGAGCTCAAACAATCAAAACTACTAAAATGCAAGCAAACACTACAAATAGCCACATTTAACGTAAGAACCTTAAATAGAATAGGACAACTCCCAGAGCTAATCGCATCGGCCGAAGAACATAAAATAGACATAATATGCATACAAGAACAAAAAAATATATATAGTAAAAAAATTCAAAAAATCATCTAGTAAAAAATATATATCGCAAAAAAATATATATAGTAAAAAAATTCAAAAAATCATCTAGTAAAAAATATATATCGTAAAAATATATATAGTAAAAAAATTCAAAAAATCATCGAGTAAAAAATATATATCGTAAAAAAATTCAAAAAATCATCTAGTAAAAAATATATATCGTAAAAATATATATAGTAAAAAAATTCAAAAAATCATCGAGTAAAAAATATATATCGTAAAAAAATTCAAAAAATCATCTAGTAAAAAATATATATCGTAAAAATATATATAGTAAAATAATTCAAAAAATCATCGAGTAAAAAATATATATCGTAAAAAAATTCAAAAAATCATCTAGTAAAAAATATATATCGTAAAAATATATATAGTAAAATAATTCAAAAAATCATCTAGTAAAAAATATATATTGTAAAAATATATATAGTAAAAAAATTCAAAAAATCATCTAGTAAAAAATATATATCGTAAAAATATATATAGTAAAAAAATTCAAAAAATCATCTAGTAAAAAATATATATCGTAAAAATATATATAGTAAAATAATTCAAAAAATCATCGAGTAAAAAATATATATTGTAAAAATATATATAGTAAAAAAATTCAAAAAATCATCTAGTAAAAAATATATATTGTAAAAAAATTCAAAAAATCATCTATTAAAAAATATATATCGTAAAAATATATATAGTAAAATAATTCAAAAAATCATCGAGTAAAAAATATATATCGTAAAAAAATTCAAAAAATCATCTAGTAAAAAATATATATCGTAAAAATATATATAGTAAAATAATTCAAAAAATCATCTAGTAAAAAATATATATTGTAAAAATATATATAGTAAAAAAATTCAAAAAATCATCTAGTAAAAAATATATATCGTAAAAATATATATAGTAAAAAAATTCAAAAAATCATCGAGTAAAAAATATATATATGATAATGAAGAGTGTATCAACCCAAAATCTTTTGATGATAAATTCCAATGTTAAAATAGAAATATGAACAAGAGTAAAGTACTAATATTAGAATTATATGTAGTAAAACTATTAACAAGATTTCACCAGAACATTTTTGTAATTTTTCAATTAGGTTTTGAATATATATACCAGAGGATCAAAATACTTAAATTCTTATCTATCTATCTATCTATCTATCTATCTATCTATCTATCTGTATATGTTTATATATTTTGGTAAATCAATACGCATATGAGTCTATGTACGTATCCACACAGCCACAAACATAGATAAAATATATTTAGATAAATAAATATATGTGGTTTAACAACAGAGCAATGAGAAATTCTGTTGTAATTGTAAGACAAAGTATTGCTCAGCAACACTTGACATGAATAAGTCTCTTATAACCATAAAAATGAAATTTATCATTTCTCATGACTAAGATAAGATTGCAAAAAGCTTCATATACAACTTCAAAACTGACAGAATTTGGACCAAAGATTAATATTAATGCCATAAATATAAAAACCAGAATAATCACATTCCAATATTTATCTGGTTTTTGTATTTGTTTTATTATTAGCAAACTTTGGTCCAACCTTTGCCATTAGTGATATCAGTGATTGCAAATAATCCACATATATATAAAATGCAATGTGTGCGTATGCATATGTGTGTATATATATATATATATATATATAAAAAGTAGTTAGCGACCATAGTCGAGGGTGACCCGAAGGCTCCCTTTTCGATAGCTACTACACCAAGGTGTAGGGGAGGGCGCTACTCCATTCCCAGGATTGCTCCACTTTACCCTTGAACCGTACCTTATAATGCTGAGTGTTAAGCAAGGTGGTATCAAGTACCATTTTTAAAGTCTTTGGTATGACTCGACCTGGGATTGAACCCAGGTCTCCCGGGCCATTGGCGAACACTCTAACCGCTGGGCCAATATATATATATAAATATATATATATATATAGTGCATGTATTTCCATCCCTGGAAGAGTGCACTACTTAGGGATAGGAAAGATATGCTCCTAGTGTAATGGTAATTCTCATAAGAAATAGACATGGTGATCTGAATTCAAATCCTGGATGAGGCTGTTTGCATTTCACATAGTGCGAATACTTTTGGAAAAGTTATGTATTGAACTAATCACTCTCCTGCTATCACTGAATTGTAGGGTAGACTGTGCTCTTTAACCTTATTATGGCAATCAGTCTAGAAGGAAGAAGTCAAACCAATTGTGTTACATTTTAACCTTTGAAAGACCCATCAGTTAGAGATTTTGTAAGCAGGATGTGCACCTGTTTAATTAAAGAAAAATTAAATCAATTGAAATGCAAATTAATTCTTGAAAGAAAAAAGATGTAGATTTTCACTCAAAAGAAATAAATCGAAATGTATAGGTAAAGATACGTTAGTCACAGCTCGTTGAGTAAGCATAGACAAATCCGCACTTGGTAAAGAAATATTTCTTTCTTCACTCATCTATACAATTCAAGTTTGGTTTGGTTTCTTTGTTAAATGGCATATTAACCTTTGTAGGTTATTTAATGCCAAAGCCATTTCCTTAAAAGAACAGTAGTGGTACTATTTAACCCATAGCTGGGAGGATAAGGGGGTTCATACCTTTCCCAAGAGTATTTGCCCAGAAAGTGAATGTAATAGTGCGACTGGAATTCGAACTCGCTTACTACGATCCTGCAGTCCATCACTTTAACCATTACACCACGAGGACCCCCCCCCACACAATTTAGGTTGGCTTGAAATTAGCTAAAAAAGTTGATTTACCTATGAATCTAATTAATTAAAAAATTGTATTTTTAATATTTTGGGAAGGAAAAATTATTTTTACTTCTGATCCTTTAAACCTTTTACAGGAAGTCAAATATTGTTGTTTGCAAGATAATTTAAAAATTAGTGGGAATGCACCTTTCAATAAAACAAGAATTACAGCTTCTTGATCCTATTTTTTGACACAAAAATTAACACTATTTTTTTAATATGGAAATATGTTAGTTAAGTTCCTATAAATATATACTGACAGAATATAAAATTGCTGAAGGACAATGTCAATTTTAATCTGGCTAAAATATCTGCATAGTGGGTAGTAGATATTCTGATATAATGTTCAAAGTCTTTGGCCATAGCATGATATGACTCAAGGATTGACCTTTGGATGTGTGATATCCAATTGGGAACATATATATTACAATATGTTGTTTTGTGTACTTGATAAAACGAGGGAAGATTACACTCTAGAGCACAGTATCTTTAGCTGTGGGGTCCAGTTGGGAACCAATGGTCTACCTGGCTTAAGGTCTGCCATGTAACTCACACCAATGTACTGACTGATTATGAATGTAAAACTACACAGTTTTATTAACACTAAAAGAGGATTATCAGTTAAACAATATGAGCTCCTTGTAGTACTGTTGATAGACCCCTTATTTTGGAACCTGTGCACTTATTAATCTATATTTGTGATCATTTACTGTTAACCAGGTACAAATTAGTAAGTTTGTAGACCATAACTGTAAGAACAAAAGAATGAGCTTAGGCTTGTTTAAAACATTATCAACAAAATGTGTTTATAAACCATTTATGTTTTATATATATATATATAAAGAGGATTTGACAATAAATAACCTACAATGGTTGACATACCATAAAAGCCAACCAAACCAAATCATATACATTTATTCTATATGTATAAAGAGGATTTGACATTAAATAACCCATAATGGTTGATATGCTATCAAATCTAACCAAATCATATACATTTAATATATATATAATAAGAGGATTTTGCATTAAATAACCTAAAATGGTTGATATGCCATCAAACCCAACCAAACCAAGGGGGTGTCCTCATGGTGTAATGGTTAAAGCGATGGACTGCGGAATTGTAGTAAGCGAGTTCGTACTCTAGTCGCGCTATTAAATTCACTTTCGGGCAAATACCCTTGGGAAAGGTATGAACCCCCTTATCCTCCCAGCTATGGGTTAAATAGTACCGCTACTGTTCTTCTAGGAGAATGGCTTTGGCATTAAATTACCTACAAAGGTTGATATGCCATTAAACAAAGAAACCAAACCAAACCAACCAAACCAAATCATATACATTTAATATATATGTATAAAGAGGATTTGGCATTAAATAACCTACAATGGTTGATATGCCATAAAAGCCAACCAAACCAAATCCTATATATTTAATATATATGTATAAAGAGGATTTGGCATTAAATAACCTGCAATGGTTGATATACCATAAAACCCAACCCAACCAAATCAAAGAAAAAAGTCTTAAGAAACAACTAAAAAACTAAACAAAAAATATAGGTATGAATGTACAATGAATGCAATTCCCTGACGTCTTGGTATGAAATAACAGTAGGCACATTGACACGCTCTAAAAATAAAAATAAGCTAATCTGTTTAAAAAGAAGCAAGTTAGCAATAAGCTGAAACACAGAATCCAATCAAGTTCGAGCAATATGGCTCACACATGAATTCTTTTGTTAAATGTCAATGCACCTAATAAGTCAGCGAATGCTAAATAAAACCAGGTTTTTATTCCTGCAATTCTAAAGAGAAAGTAATCTTTGCTCACAGATTTTTCAGCCATTAATTGTTAAAAATGTCTTTTAAGTGAGAGTTGAAATGTATGACAAATTGGTTATTCTCTTTGAAGTCGGTGTTCTCTTTGTGAAAAGGCACTGAGCCTGAAGGGAGACAAAATTAAGCTTCTAAAGACCTTGGTAAATACAATTGAGCAAAATTTAAAATGGCATAACTTTCTTCAGAGATAGAATTGTGTTGAATACCAAATACTGAACAATGCTCAACTCACAAACCATTGACAATATATAAAATTGTATCATCATTCAGTGTTGCTTAACTATGGCCTAAGCTCAGAAGATATCTACATCTGCTTGAAGCTGGTTGATTGATTAGTTTGGTTTTATGGCATATCCATATTTACCGACTCCTACGCTCGGGCAGGATATGACGCAAGGTCAATTTTAAGCGGAGTTTAACAGGTTTGAATTCAGAGTTTTCCTTCTCCTAGACTAGTTGCCTCACCTAGTCTGCCCTACTATTTTACCCATAGCTGGAGGGAGAATAATTGGATTCATACCTTTCCCAAGGGTATTAGTGCTATGTGAAATGCAATCAGTCAGGTCCAGGATTTGAACTCGTGTCGCCGTGTCCACATCCTGCGACGATAACCATTACACCACAGTCACCTCCTTACACCACTTGGTTTTATGGCATATCAACCATTCTGGGTTATTTAATACTAAATCCTCTTTATACATAAATATTAATTATATGTGATTCCTAAACACATTTTGTAGATTATATTTTTAAACAAGCTTGAGCTCTTTTTTCACAATTAAATGGCTTCACTTATTTCTATGTTATAGGAACAATTATATTTACTATTAATAATTTGTTGGCACACAGTTAGATTTTTTCAAGTATTGCTACATATAACTAGCAATCCAATTAAACATCAGTCATTCATTTATACACAAATGATCAAAGAATTCAATTTCAAACAATTATGGAAGAAGAAACAACACAAAAACTACCAAGATGAGGACAAAAAGTCTGCAATAAATAAAAAAATTAATTCTCAGATTTACAAAACCTCATCTCAAAATGATTCCAATTAAAAGACAATTACAAATTCGGTACGAACCCGTCTATGTAAGACCAGATAAAGAGAACAAGTAATTGGATTTATAAGACCAAAAAATCCAACCTTGATCGCCCTTCAGGGCCCGTGGTGCAGTGGATGGAGGCGTTGAGTCTCTACAGTTCCAGGTAAGCATTGTCAGAAGATAACGGTTTCAATTCCTACCCAAGTGGCCAGAGGTTTACTTGGTCAAAAAACGTGGCGCAATAGACAACAACTATGGAAGGCAGTAATTACTGGGGATACGGTTACAAGACTCAGCATTCCTATCCGAGGTCGCGCTTACTCATCTGAAGAAGACCAGAGGTGAAATTTGGCCAAAACGTAGTGAAGAAGAAACAACACAAAAACTACCAAGATGAGGACAAAAAGTCTGCAATAAATAAAAAAATTAATTCTCAGATTAAGAAGCCTCATCTCAAAATGATTCCAATTAAAAGACCAAAAATTATAATATAAAATAATGAGTATGTGTGTGTGTGTACAAAGTCACATTATGTTTTCAATATGACTACTTCTGTTCATGTGTATATGTTATATATAATAGTTCGAAAGTCATGCAAACTATTCCTATTGTTGTCAGTTTGTTGCCCAGTCGGCTGGGGCTGTAGAATACACCGACTGCTTCTCTGCAGAGTTGTAAGACCCCCCCCCCAACGAGTGTCCTGGATATGACACTAAACAATCTGATGGTGAGGTTTCAGCAATGCTGGAGCTTTGGGGAATGCGGAGTACTCCTTCATTGCCATTGCTCCCAGGTCCACTCTGGCCCGGAGTGGTAGCACCTGAGAGGGCCCTATCTATGGGTTAATTAGAACTAACAGCATTCTTATGCTAAACTGAATTGTTTGAGTAAACTGAATAGCTTGAAAAAGAAATGTTTTTGACAATTAAACTGTACTTACATTTAAACTGCGTACTAATGCTTAACTGAATTATTTCAAATAGAACTGTTTTTCGACATTAAAATTGGATTTACATTTAACTGAATTGTTACATATAACTTCTTGAATAGTTTGAAATAAATGTTTTTGACAATTAAACCGTATTTGTGCTAAACTGAATTGTTTGAAATAGAACTTTTTATTTGAATAAAAATGGATTTGGCGTTAAATAACCTACAAAGGTTGATATGCCATAAAACCCACCAAACCAACCAACCATGTTGTCAGTTTGTTCCTCACTGTATACATCATACTGGTGGCCTTGTGCCAAACTGTAGTCAATGGTGCAAAGCATAGAGTGATGGTCTGTAAGCTTGTCTTTTTAAACAATTCAAATGTGGGGTGAGTTAGAGCTCTGTGCCAAACTTTGCTAAGCTGTGTAAATATGCACACACTCATGTACACATGCATATACATGCAGAGATTTTCTCGTAGGTTTGAAATTGACTTAAATATAGAAGGAGCTTTAGTCTTATGACAAAGCTGTGGTTTTATCATTAGAATTGTGCCCCTCCACTTCACAAGGAACCCCTTCCACCCCAAATGTATATATATATAATATATATATATTGAATATAATACTGAAATTCATGTTTATATATATGAAGACTACCACATCTTAACAGATGATAGCAGTCTTTACTGCCAAAATTACAACTTAAACATCCTGATTAATAATTAATTCAACTAGTGAAAAATATATACTGTAACTTGTCTTAGATTTTTCACACTAAAAGATATCTACTAGTCAGCAAATGTTTGCTACCAGAGCTTTCTTCTTTAGTTGTGATTTTAGAGTTAACTTCTCCTTGAAGGGTTGCCTTCATCATGGCTTTGTCATTAGACAGGAGCACCTTCCATCTCACAAGGAGCCCTTTCTACCTCCTATATATATATATATATATATATATATATATATATATATATTCTTGAGCTCTATGCTAACTTAGCTAAGCTGTGTAAATACGCACACACCCATGTACATACACATACAGAGATTTTCTCCTGTAGGTTTGAAATTGACTTATACAGAGTAGGTCAAAATGATCTGACACTTTTGTAGGTTTAATAAAAGCAAATTAGAATAAATAATGAAAAAAGAGTTTTTATTTTCCAAATCTACGTAAGATGCCATTTTAATAATTAATTCAACTTGTGAAAAATATACAAGATGCATGAGATAATTACCATTCTTAGATTTTTCCCATCAAAGAATATTCATTAGTCAGCAAAGGTTTGCTAGCAGAACTTCCTTCTCTATCTGTGATTTTAGAGTTAACTTCTTGAAGGATTGCCTTCACTATGGCTTTGTCATGAGACAGGAGCACCTTCCACCTTACAAGGAGCACTTTCTACCTTATATATATATATATATATATATATATATATAAAGTTAAATTACTGTAATTATAACTGACGGAAGAAATTTGAAAATAAAATAAATAGGCAAATAAAAAAACGGAAACTCAATAAAATGAGGTGGTAACTCCTTAATCTCTTCCCCCTCCCCCCACGTGTCTATTCTGTTTTATTTATCCATTGGATCTGAAGAAGTCCTGTTATATTTTTCTTCGTGTTTTTGGTTTAGACTAGAAACTGAAAAACAGGATGGAAATAAATTTATAATCCTAAATTAACCAGTCTTTGGTTTTTTCTTAAAGAAATATTGCTCTGTCATAAAATTACATTGAGCTCTCCACCAGGAAAATTTAAATGTTCAGCTCCTGAATGATTTTCTTGTCCTGAAGGAATTACTCCCAACTCTGGTTTAACTGGACCGAATAATACTATATATATATATATATATACATATATATATATATCCTTGAGCTCTGTGCTAAACTTAGCTAAGTTGTGTAAAAATGTACGCACCCATGTACACACACATACACATGCAGAGATTTTCTCGTGTAGGTTTGAAATTGACTTACGAGGTACCTATGATAAGTTTCCAGACTTTTTTCGTATGGGCACTTTTATTGATAGTACACACATGAAACTCTAGTCCTCTTCGAAGTAATCTCCTCCAGCTGCTATGCACTTGTTGTACTGTTCTAACAACTTCTGGAAGACCCCATGGAAGTCCTCTTGTGTGAGTGTGTCAATGAACTTCATCACAGCCTCTTTCATCTCCTCAATTGTCTCATAACAACAGCCTCTGAGCTTAGGGAATAACCAAAAGTCACAGGGAGCAATCTCTGGACTATAGGGAGGGTGAGGAAATGTCTTCATGCCCATCTTGCTCGAATAGTCTGTGACAAGGATGGAGTTGTGGACTGGTGCATTGTCCTGGTGGAAATTTGAAGAGTGCTGGCCTCTGCTGACGGAATCTCTTCCTGAACTCCCTTAAAACCTCAACATAGTAACCCTAACCCTTTGGCCAATCAACTCTGGGGTATTAAGTTCCTTACTCCTCCCACATCTCTCATCATCCCTCACAGACTCCGTGCCTTCCTTAAATCTCTTAGGCCACTCTAAAACTGATGCTCGATTCATGCAAGATGGTCAAAAAGCTGTCTGAAGCATTCCACATGTTTCTGTGGCATTTTTTCCAAGTTTAAAACAGAATTTTATTGCATATCATTCTTTTAAAGTGTCAGATTGCATTTTTGAAATTTACCAGCAGTGACAATCAGGCTTTAGTAGGGTGTATTCCAATTGCTGTTGTAGCTGTGGATTTGAACCAGAAATCATAAAAATTGGTCAGACATCTCATAAGATGTATAGCAATAAGATATTAAATTTTCAAGAGTCTACGACAATTTTAAATACCCATACGAAAAAAATCTAGAAACTTATTGTATGCACCTCGTATATATATATATGTATATATGGTATCCCTTCCACTTCACAAGGAGCCCCTTATATCTCAAACATATATATATGTGTGTGTGTGTGGAATATAGCAGTGAAATTAAAATCATAATAATAGTTTGATGTTTTCATGAGGCAATAACTCGATTGTTAAGAATGACAAGTGGTACTAGAGAGTGACACATAGAAAGCAAAAAATATAAAACTGAATTTAATTTACATTACTGATCCAAGAAGTCGACAGAAGAATCCGTTCAACAAAGATACCTTCAAAATTTTTTAATAATGTAAGAAACAGTTTAAAATTCCTTATTTTCATTTTTTTTTATGTAGTGATAGTGATTACTTAACATAATAGAAGTTTATTTTTATGTGTTAATATTTCTCTCTATGAATTTTTTTTTCACATTTTCGTATATATATATATATATAGCAAGAGAGGGGTTGAAGGGGCTCCAGTCTAATAACAAAGCCATGATAAAGGCCACCCTTCTCGGTGGAGTTAACTCCAAAATTACAACTATGAAAGGAATCTCTAGCATCAAACCTCTTGTTGGTATCCTTTAATGTGAAAATTCGAAGAAAAGGTACTCTGTAGTAAAACCTACAGTTTGTATAGTCACCAGTTATCTCGGTATGCTTGTCAGTCAGTTGTAAGTATGTAGACCTTGTGAGTGGCATAAGAGTCATACAAGCCTTTCACTATAATCCAATTATGTACGGATGTCTTATCATCTTATGCATCTTGTATATTTTTCACAAGTTGAATTAATTACTAAACAGGATGTTTGATTTATTATTTTGGTGGTAAAGACAGCTATCATCTGTCAAGATGCGGCATTGTCACTGGTGTCTTGCAAGGAGCCCAGTCAGCTGGGGCTGCAGAATACACCGACTGCATCTCTGCAAAGCTGTAAGATTCCCCCAATGAGTGTCCGGAATATGACATTGAACAATCTGATTGTGAGGCTCCAGTTTGCCATCACTCCCAGGTTCACTCTGCCCCTGGGTGGTAGCACCTGATCAGGTCCTATCTATGGGTGATATAGAACTGTTTGACATTTAAACTGAGTAAAAACAAATGACTTATGCTAAATTGAATTGTTTGAAATAGAACTGTTTGACATCTTACTGTGTGTAAGCAAATGACTGATGTTTAATTGAATTGTTAGTGATACATAGCAATACTTGGAACCATTTAACTTCATGCAAACTAATGAGTAGTATTGAATCGAATAATTAGTGTTAAATAGAAATATTTGTAACCACTTCATTGAGTGTCAACAAATGATAAATATTGGATAGAATTATAAGTGTTGGATAGCAATATTTAAACCATTTACCTGTGTAAAAACAATAGCAATATTGATGTGCAAACAATCTTAAGAGTGAAATTATTGACAAGTTATTCTCTTACATATTACATATCATGTATAATTATATAAATGTGGGCAAACAAATGACCGATATCAGATTATTACTGTTATATATCAATGCTTTAAACCATTTAACTGTGTACAAAAAAAAATGAGCTTAGGCTTGTTTAAAAATGTTATCTACAAAATATGTTAACAAATCATGTATTTTATATATATGTATAAAGAGGATTTGGCATTAAATAACCTACAATAGTTGATATGCCATAAAACCCAACAAAGCCAAATCATATATATTTAATATATACGTATAAAGACGATTTGGTACTAAATAACCTACAATGGTGTATATGCCATAAAAGCCAACCAAACCAAATCATATATATTTAATGTATATGCTTAAAGAAGATTTGGCATTAAATAACCTACAATGGTTGATATACCATAAAACCCAACCCAATCAAACTAAATCATATATATTTAATATATATATATAAAGAGGATTTGGTATTAAATAACCTACAATGGTTGATATGCCATCAAACCCAACCAAACCAAATCATATATATTCAATATATATGTATAAAGAAAAAGCTCATTGGTCTAGTGGATAGAGTGTTTGCCAATGGTCCAGGAGACCTGGGTTCAATTCCAGGTTGCGTCATACCAAAGACTTTAAAAATGGTACTTGATACCTTCTTGTTGCCCTCGACTACAGTTGCCAACTTTAGTTACTATAAAGAGGATTTGGCATTAAATAACCTACAATGGTTGATTTGTCATAAAAGCCAACAAAACCAAATCATATATATTTGATATATAATTTATAAAGAGAATTTGGATTCAATAACCTACAATAGTTGATATGCCATAAAACGAAAATAACCTAACCTAACCTTGCAAGGAAATACATTAGCATCATTATGAACTTTTGTCTTGTTTGTCTTCATAATCCTGTCTGGGGGCAAAAGCTGCTGGTGGTACCAGGAGTTGGCAGTACCGCCTTAATCATCAAAACTGTGGTATCACCCCTGGTCAGTGGATGATGAGGACAGGGTATCTCGTGTTTTTTTGCACGTTGTATGACAAAAAAGAAATAATCTGCCGAGACTACTTATTTCAAATGTCAATAGATCCAATAAAAGTAAATAGTTTGAAGTTTTTGAAATTAATAGATCCGTTTATATACCCTGGCAGCAATATCTCATCTACTGAAACCGTTATCAACATATGCCTTATGATAGTATTGGCTTCTGTTGGCAGGTTATTGACCATTTGAAAATCTGGTCCCTCATATGAAATAAGATGGGATTTCTTCCAAACTGTGATGATGTTAATACTATTGTGTGGATGCACCACCTTGACACTAAGGAAATATTTGGAGAAAAAGTTAGATGGGAACTGTGCAAGAATGGATCATGGAGTTTTGAACAAATCCTATCAAAACAGCAGTTTTACAGCCACCTGCCTCCCATCTCACAAACCATCCAAGTAAGATGAATAAAGCATGCGTGGAACTGCTAGAGAAGTAACAACAAAATCATATGTGATGCCTTTTTTTTTTTTAACTCCAACACCTGGACATGCCAGTGTTAGCCAGCAAAAAGTTGCAGACATTAGCTTTGTGTGGACACTGGATGCATTGAGTCTCTACAGTTCCAGGCTAATCATTGTCAGATGATAACGGTTTCAATTCCTACCCAAGCGGCCAGAGATTTACTTGGTCAAAAAACGTGGTGCGATAGACAACAACTATGGAAGGCAGTAATTACTGGGGATACGGTCACAAGACTCAGCATTCCTATCCAAGGTCACGGTTACTCATCTGAAGAAGACCAGAGGTGAAATTTGGCCAAAACGTAGTGAAGAAGAAACAACACAAAAACTACCAAGATGAGGACAAAAAGTCCGCAATAAATAAAAAAATTAATTCTCAGATTAAGAAGCCTCATCTCAAAATGATTCCAATTAAAAGACAAAAAAATATAATATAAAATAATGAGTGTGTGTGTGTACAAAGTCAAATTATGTTTTCAATATGACTACTTCTGTTCATGTGTATATGTTATATATAATAGTTTGAAAGTCATGCAGACTATTACTATTGTTGTCAGTTTGTTCCTCACTGTATACATAATACTGGTGGCCTTGTGCCAAACTGTAGTCAATGGTTCTAGAAGACCTATCAAGAGTGATGGATAATAGGGACAGATGGTGAGATAGAATGAAGAAAGTCTATGCTATCACTACTACTTGATGATAATGATGATATATATGTATGAATATATAAAGATGAAGCAATACACACATAAACGCATGAATACACAAAATGCATATGCAGTGTGCAAGCATGCACACACACACACACTCTCTCTCTCTCTCTCATACACTATTTGCATCTCAGTTCTAAATTTCTATATATTTTTATATGCGTGTGTTTTATGGGTACCACACAAACACACAAATTCATTCATACGTACATGCAGGGTCATTGCTAGGGTTGGATAGCATTGTCCCTGAATTTATGATACCGGGTCCCCTACTTGACAACGTGTCAATTTTTATAAAGCAGTATTCATAGAAAAT
Source organism: Sepioteuthis lessoniana (assembly GCA_963585895.1). Classification (NCBI taxonomy): domain Eukaryota; kingdom Metazoa; phylum Mollusca; class Cephalopoda; order Myopsida; family Loliginidae; genus Sepioteuthis; species Sepioteuthis lessoniana. The sequence continues at coordinate 78,312,407 of OY757929.1, forward strand.
ATATCAAACTCACACTTTTGGGACCAATAAGTAGGGTCCCTCCTCTTCTATAAGGAAATAATATGGTAAAAAGTGGTAGACAGATGGCAGAATAACAGATTGATTCCCAGTTTTGTTATATGTGCCTCTAGCAGAATAGCTTAAGGCATTGTTCATGAATGATGAAACAAGGGGATTTTGAGAAGGACCTTCTTTACTTTTGCTACATTCTTCTTTAACAGTTGGAAGATCTAAAAATATTATGAAAAGCTAAAAAGAACTATTGCTTTGCTAATGATCAAATGAAACTTATAAACTCATCCCTTATTCTATTTCACAATTGCTGTTAGCAGTATAAGAAAGAAGGTCCATTGGTTTGCAGAAGATCAAATCAATCCTCTAAACTCATCCCTTATTCTCTTTTTCAATTCATCTTGTCAGTATAAGAAAAGGTCTTTTGGTTTGCAGAAGATCAAATCAAACTCATAAACTCATCCCATATTGTCTTTTTCAATCACCCTTTAAAAGAAATTAAAAGATAAATAACCATCCAAAACTGATTATAATAATTATTGGCAAGGTTTCATCCAAAAAAAAAGAAAGATAAAAAGAAATATGTGCACAAAATGAAAAAATAAAATGTTTATGAATTATCAATATTTGATTAATAATAAACGGAAATGTAGTTGATTTTGGTAATATTTATTTGTATGATCTTCCGAATGTGGGAACATCTTTTGTTCGATTCTATCTGCTTATAAATTGAATTATAGAAAACATTTTTATACCCACGTACATTATGAAGTTTGTGTGTGTTAGACAGTGCAAAGCAAACAATATTAGAAAAGGCTTTCAAACACTTGGCAAATTGCTGGCTGAGCCGACAGTGACAGCAATCTCCTGGGGAAAGAAGCAGGAAGAAAAGCCCGAGATAGAATCAAATTGTGGCTTTACGTGCCTCATGGGATAAATAAAATGAAGATGGTGATGAATAATAAAGATTATTCATACTCACATCCGTCTGTTTACTGCCCAATATGGATTCCAACACTTCAACTCTGACCCAGTGTTTCTTGCTAACCTGATGCAAGAAGCAGTTAATCATGGCAAGAAAGACATTGAGAGAATCTTGGAGTAAACCATAAAGAAAATTGCCATTTGGTTCCTGTACCATTCTTAAATAGTTCCAAGTGTCTTGCAACATGCAGAAAGCAAGCAGATTTAAAACTATACAAAATATATTTCCAGCTTAGCTGCAAAGTTTTACGAGGCTGCCGACCTAAGAGTGATTGATTAGGTGGCAAAACTTAAAAGATTAGTGCTATTAAATTTTGAATTTTAATACTTGTGACTTTTTGGGCTACTTTTAAAATTAGAAATAGCATAAAAAGTCAATGATTGATTGTTTATGAATTTATAAAAAAGTAAGAAAAGTTGGCAACCATAGTCAGGGGTGACCCGAATGCGCTCTTTTCAATAGCTACTACACCGTGGTGGTGGTGGGGGGCACTACTCCTTTCCCTGGATTTCTCCACTTTACCCTTGATATGTACCTTATAATGCTGAGTGTTAAGCAAAGAGGTATCAAGTACCATTTTTAAAGTCTTTGGGATGACGCGACCTGGGATTGAACCTAGATCTCCCGGACCATTGGCGAACACTCTATGATTCAAAGATACATAAAGATATACATTTGTAAGTCAGCCTATAATCCTAATTTTCATTAAATATCTATTCTGATAATCTATATTAAAATGATTTGATTTTTGTAAATATATTACACAGTAACAAAAGGAAATTGAAATGAAATTTTGAAATGAATGTTATTAGATGCCCAAGCTTTAAAAAAACTGCAATCCAATTTGCAGCCGTGAGTAGCTGTTGAAATAGTTGTAAAGTTGGTGACCTTAGTCAAGGGTGACACGAAGGCTCCCTTTTCAATAGCTGCAACACTTAGGGGTAGAGGAGGGCACTACTCATTTCCCTGGATAGCTCCACTTTACCCTTGATCCTTACTTTTATAATGCTGAGTGTTAAGCAAGGCAGCATCAAGTACCATTTCTTGAGTCTTTGGTATGACTCAACCTGGGATGGAAACCCAGTCTCCTGGACCATTGGTGAACACTCTACCTTTTGGCCAATAGTCTGGTTAATAAAAGTAGTTGCAGTGGAAAAAGAAGAACCACAATGTGACCAGATATGAATTGCTAAAATATTAGTCAACATTAGTATCTATATATAGTAAAAGTAAGGAAAGTTAGCGACCATAACCGAGGGTGACCAGAAGGCTCCCTTTTCAATAGCTACTAAACCAAGGTGTAGGGGAGGGCGCAACTCCTTTCCCTGGATTGCTCCACTTTACCCTTGATACGTACCTTATATTGCTGAGTGTTAAGCAAGGAAGCATCAAGTACCATTTTTAAAGTCTTTGGTATGGCTTGACCTTGGATTGAACCCATGCATCCCAAACCATTGGCAAACACTCTACCCACTGGGCCAATGAGCTCCATATATATATATATATATATATATATTACGCACACACACACACACACATACACACTCTCACACACGGACGCACGCACACACACACACACATACACACACACACACGTGTATATATATATATATATATATATACGTGTGCGAATACATATACATATTAATGTGTTGTAGTAAAATGATTATTATTGTAAGAAATTGACATCACAAACCAAGTTCAAATTCTTGAGACAGCTGTTTGCATTTCCCATTGTTCAAATTCCTTTGAGAAAAGTATAAATCAAATTATTCTCCAACTATAGATAAATTGTGGCGCAGACTAGGCTTAAAAAAGGCCAACCAGTCTAGGAGAAAGAAAACCTGTTGAATTCCACTAAAAAAATTGTGGAGGGGTTGGCTAAAAGCATAAATATTAGGTTTTCTATGCATAATTAATCTGGCTCATTGATTTAGTGGGTAGAGTGTTTGCCAATGGTCTGGTAGACCGAGGTTCAATCCCAGTTCGCCTCATACCGAAGACTTTAAAAATGGTACTTGATACCATCTGGCTTAACACTCAGCAATATAAGGTACGTATCAAGGGTAAAGTGGAGCAATCCAGAGAAAGGAGTAGCACCCTCCCCTCCACCTTGGTGTAGTAGCTATTGAAAAGGGAGCCTTTGGGTTGCCCTCGACTACAGTCGCCAACTTTACTTTGCTTACTATGAATAATTATAATTTATCAGAGAAAATATCAAAACAAAAATATGTTAAATCTATCTAAATATTATCAAGAAATCCAGAAAACTTTTCAAGAAATTAATACGAGGCAGACACCAGGCCTTGATGGAAGCCCCTTTGAACTCTTACTTCATGAGGTTGACAAACTTTTTACCAAATCCATCATGTCTTGTTAGAACTCAAAGACTTTTTTTTGTATCCTATAATTGGATACTATTTGCCAATGTCTCCCACCAGACAAGGCTTGACACAAGGTCAAAAGCCCGAAGGCCGATTAAAGTGGGGATAAAGGGGAGGGGAAGGTTGGGAATGAGCCAAGGCTTAAACCCTGCTGGTCTGTGCTGCTCATTGAGCCACTAAGTGCAATGTGGGTCTAATGAGGCAAGCAGTTTCACGAACCAAAATGTTAGTCCGGGCACGTATGCCAGGTTATAGCTTGAACTAGACAGCAAGGTCTACTGCTATACATGGAGGACAAAGGAGTCAATGTTGCAGCTCGCCCACCTTGAGGTAGCCCAGCAGAAACTGGGAGCCTTACGGCCTCAATTCTGCCATTGTTACTTTGCGGAGCCCAAACAGGCTCCTGAGAGTGTCCAGAATTGGATTTATGCAATCTTAATGCCAATTTTCAAAGGAAAGTGTTCCAAGTCAGTATGCAGTGTCTGCTGAGGCATTGATTCACTCGAAGCTGTCATCAAGTTGGTTTCAAAACTCTTGTTAGATGAGCTAATGAGATGGATCTGTAACACTCACACCACCACTACATAATAGCCAGTGTGGTTTTACATCGGGTCATGACACAATGAAGATCATTTTTTTTTCTGCAAGTCAACTCCAGGAAAAGTGCATTCAACAAGTAGTAGGACATTTTTGGCAATCACACAAAAGTTTTCTATACCAATAACTGGACCATTCTAGGAAAGCTTAACTCTCCACCAAATTTCACTGTCACAGTGAAACAGTTATATCACAACATGAAACTTCTGGTAAACTTGAATGGTAAAACAGTTATATGATGACATGAAACCACCTGATTAACTCTAATGGTTCACTAGGGGTGTCTCTAGGTCACAATATATAACATGTTTGATTGCTGCCTCAAAATAAATGAGGTAGAACTCTTGTCACACTCTAACTTTCATTTCCAGATGAATATTCTTGGGAAAGGTATGAGGCCTCTGATACCTCCAGCTATGGGTTAGATCGTATCACTGTTGTTCTTATATTAGGATGGCTTTGGTATTGAATCATCCACAAAAGTTGATATTCCATTAAAAACAAAGATACCAACACTGAATCAATGTTTCACTATCAGAACCAATAACCATTGAAAATCTAATTAAACAAGGTGATATTTCCACTCTTATGCCCTTTTCAAGTCTGTGACATCAGAGTTGTTTTAGAACTCCTGGTAGAGTGTTTGATATCATGTGTTTTAAGGTAAATTTTAAAACTTTACAAATTATCCAAATATCTTGAATTTTGAGTATTGTTGCTGAAAAGACTGTGCGCTACTATATGTTACAATTTACTTCTTAAATAAACAGCCGTGTCTGGTGGGGCTGAAGAATGCACTGACTGCATCTCGGCAGAGGGGTGAGATCCCGCCCCCATCCCCAATGAATGTCCTGGATATAACACTAATCAATCTGATGGTGAGGTTCCAGTAATGCTGGATTTTCGGGGAATGGGGAGCACCCATTCATTGCCATCACTCCCAGGTCCACTCTGCCCCAGAGTGGTAGCACCTAATAGGGTCCTATCTATGGATGAAATAGAACTGTTTGACATTTAAACTGAGTGCAAACAAATGACTTATGCTAAATTGAATTGCTTGAAATAGAACTGTTTGATCATTTAACTGTGTGTAAACAAAAGACTGATGTTTTAATGGATTGTTAGCGATACATAGCAATACTTGGAACTATTTAACTATGCTAATGAATAAGCTTAGGCTCATTTAGAAATGTTATCAACAAAATATGTTTAGATATCATATATTTAATATATATGTATAAAAGGGATCTGGCATTAAATAACCTTCAATGGTTGATATGCCATAAATGGAGGTGCTGTGGTGTAATGGTTATCGGTGTAGGAAATAGACACTGAAGAAACTCTGAATTCAAACCTGTTAAACTCTGTTTAAAAATTGACCTTGTGTCATATCCTGCCTGGGTGGAGGGGTTGGTAAATATTGATATGCCATAAAACCAAACGAAACGAAACCAATCCTTATTCAAATTTAGCCACTAAAACAGACTTTGCATGTTATAGACAATGAACAATATTTGGACTGCATATTTTAGCATATTTGTATTTTTGCTTTGAGGTAAGTATGTACAGTGTAACCATAGTAACATAACTTCATTAGGTTGTTTGTTTGGGTTTTATGGCACAACAAGGTTATTTAATACCATATCCTGTTTAAAGATATACATATTAAATATATAGGATTTGTAAACATATTTTGTTTGGGTTTTATGGCACAACAAGGTTATTTAATACCAGATCCTGTTTAAAGATATACATATTAAATATATATGATTTGTACACATATTTTGTTTGGGTTTTATGGCACAACAAGGTTATTTAATACCATATCCTGTTTAAAGATATACATATTAAATATATATGATTTGTAAACATATTTTGTTTGGGTTTTATGGCACAACAAGGTTATTTAATACCAGATCCTGTTTAAAGATATACATATTAAATATATATGATTTGTAAACATATTTTGTTTGGGTTTTATGGCACAACAAGGTTATTTAATACCAGATCCTGTTTAAAGATATACATATCAAATATATATGATTTGTAAACATATTTTGTTTGGGTTTTATGGCACAACAAGGTTATTTAATACCAGATCCTGTTTAAAGATATACATATTAAATATATAGGATTTGTAAACATATTTTGTTTGGGTTTTATGGCACAACAAGGTTATTTAATACCAGATCCTGTTTAAAGATATACATATCAAATATATATGATTTGTAAACATATTTTGTTTGGGTTTTATGGCACAACAAGGTTATTTAATACCATATCCTGTTTAAAGATATACATATTAAATATATAGGATTTGTAAACATATTTTGTTTGGGTTTTATGGCACAACAAGGTTATTTAATACCATATCCTGTTTAAAGATATACATATTAAATATATAGGATTTGTAAACATATTTTGTTTGGGTTTTATGGCACAACAAGGTTATTTAATACCAGATCCTGTTTAAAGATATACATATTAAATATATATGATTTGTACACATATTTTGTTTGGGTTTTATGGCACAACAAGGTTATTTAATACCATATCCTGTTTAAAGATATACATATTAAATATATAGGATTTGTAAACATATTTTGTTTGGGTTTTATGGCACAACAAGGTTATTTAATACCAGATCCTGTTTAAAGATATACATATTAAATATATATGATTTGTAAACATATTTTGTTTGGGTTTTATGGCACAACAAGGTTATTTAATACCATATCCTGTTTAAAGATATACATATTAAATATATATGATTTGTAAACATATTTTTTAATAACATTTTCAAACGAGCCTGAGCTCATTTTTTTTGTACAGATTTAAATGGATTCATATATTTCTATCTAACATGAATTTTCTATTCAATTATTTGTTTGCACACAGTTAAATGGTTTAACGCATTGATATGTAACAGTAATGATTTAATTCAACATCAGCTGTTTGTTTGCACACATTTAAATGGTTAAACATATATGATATTTTGTACCTAATTCTATTTTTAAATGAGTTAGAACTAATTTGTTTGCACACAAGTATTGTGCGTATTAAATTTCTACACAATTTAATTGTTTCATTTATAGCTATCTAAAAATTATTCTAATCAATATTGATTATTTGTTTACTCACCTTGAAGTGGTTACAAGTGTTGCTATTTAACACTAATAATTCTATTCAGGGTTGTCCTTGTAGTGTAATGGTTAAAGCGATGGACTGCGGAGTCGTACTAAGCGATTTCGTACTCCAGTCACGCCATTACATTCACTTTCAGGCAAATACCCTTGGGAAAGGTATGAACCCCCCTTATCCTCCCAACTATGGGTTAAATAGTACCGTTACTGTTCTTCTAGGAGAATGGCTTTGGCATTAAATAACCTACGAAGGTTGATATGCCATTAAACAAATAAACTAAACTAAACTAATTCTATTCAACATTACTCTTTCATTTGCACTCAGTCAAATGGTTCCAAGTATTGCTATGTATCACTAACAATTCAATTAAACATCAGTCATTAGTTTGCACACAGTTAAATGTCTAACAGTTCTGTTTCTAACAATTCAATTTAACATGTCATTTGTTTGTACACAATTTAAATATCAAGCAGTTCTATTTTACCCTATCAGGTCCTACCACTCCGGGTCAAAGTGGACCTGGTAGCAATGGCAATGAAGAGGTCACTCCACATTCCCCAAAGCTCTAGGACTGGAGTCTCCTCATCAGATTGTTTAATGTCATATCCAGCACACTTGTTGGGAGGAAATCTTACCCGTCTGTAGAGATGCAGTCAGTGTATTCTGCAATCCTAGCTGACTGGGCTTAACTTCACTTGAATATAGAAGATAACGTAAAATTTTACATAATAGTAAAGAAATCTTTTGAAACATTTGAATATTATTTCATTTTTTGTAATTTGAATTTTATATCTTTTTCTTTTTTCTGTTACAATGATTAATAATTTTAACCTGAATTTTTTTCTTCATTTTAATTTTTCTTTTTCTTTAATCCCTCTTCATTTGAGTTGTTAACTCTATGGTAGAAAGGACCAAGGAAACAACAATAAAAGATAAATTTTCATTTCAATTCAAACTCACATCTTTCTGTCTCAAGGAATTCTGGTATTCCATACCAGCAGTCTGTAGCACATTTCTATAAGAGCAATGGTATTGCGGTTGTCCAAATAACTCCTATAAACCTAGCCAATACTTTTGTATCCACTAAAAAATATTCTTCTATTAAGAATGTATCAAACATTATTTGATGATATTTGGTTTCAAATTTATGATGCACATATATATATATATATATATATATATATATATATAATGTGTGTGGGTGTATAAAAGTAAAAGTAAGTAAAGTTGGTGACCATAGTCGAAGGTGACCCATAGGGTCCCTTTTCAATAGCTACTACACTGAGGTGCAAGGGAAGGTGCTACTCCTTTTCCTAGATTGATCCACTATACTCTTGATCAATACCTTTAATGCTGAGTGTTAAGCCAGGCAGCATCAAGTAACATTTTTTGAGTTTTTGGTATGGCTTGACCTGGGATTGCACCCAACTCTGCCGGGCCATTGGTGAATACTCTGCCCACTTGACCAATATATATATATATATATATTTACCAACCCCTCTACACAAGCAGGATGTGACTCAAAGTCAATTTTTTAAGTGGAGTTATAACAGGTTTGAGTTCAATTTTCTTTCACCAGTCGTCATACTAAGATTCAAGATCCCAGTGTACCTTACTATTTACCCATAGCTGAAGGGAGAATTCTTAGATACATACAAAGGGATTAGTGGTATGTGAAATGCAAACAACCTCATCTTGAATACGAACTTGGGTCACTGTGTCCATATCCAATGACAATAGCTATAACATCAGAAGGAACATTACACATAAATCCATATTTGAGAGTGGGGATCATTGTTGGTCTTATCCGTTCCTATATAATGCATATAATTTTTTGATGAATATTGATATAATGTAGGTTTTTCAGATATTACAATCTATATAAAGAAAAAATATATTTACTCATGGTTAAAAATAAAGTTTTCTGTGTCTAATTTTCTGATATGAAGTCAGATAATTGTTGTTACTTACAATATTTGGACTATTGATGTTATACTCACAACGTTTCAATCAATATGTCCTTTGGCCTTCTCCAGGTATTTCATGTCAAATTCAGGAGCCCACACAGTATCTTGAACTGAACCGTTTATTTGAACCACAGAGGTAGACTGTTCCAATTCTGTTAACCATACCCGGGTACAAGTGTTAAGTTACAGTAAGTATTCCTTGTTATTCTTACCTGTTGTTGGGATTGAACCTGCAACCTCCAGATGATTTCATTCAGAAGCACTTTCCAATGAAATGCCTTATCCACTGCGCCACGTGACCTTGCCAGACATATGCTGCCATTTTCTTTCTCTTGTGTAAATATTTTTTGAAATAAGGATTTTTCTTTTTAAACACAACATATAGAAACTGAATAATGAATGAACTTATTATGCAAAATGACTTGAAGATATTTGTTGATTAAAAAATTACTATGAGACTACAAGATATTAGTTGATTAAAAAATTACTATGAGATTATAAGATATTAGTTGATTAAAAAATTACTTTGAGACTATAAGATATTAGTTTATTAGAAAATTACTCAATTACTTTTTAAAAAAATCTTTCCTGGATAAAATTGTCACCCTCCAGGAAGAATTTTCATTTGATTTTCCTCTCTGATTTATTGATTGATTTTAACAATGACTAATTTATTGATTGATTTTAGCAATAACTGATTTATTGATGGATTTTAATAGCATTGCAAGTTAGGAGATTGCATACTTTTTACATTCTTATTTACAATTTTTGTTTGGTTTCTCAAGAGTTTTTTTATATGGTATTCATTTTGAATATGAATAATTTGTGACCCAATCTATTTAACCTATTGTCCTTAACAGGACCTGAGAGTAATGGCATGAAAGAGCATTCCTTCATGCTCCCCAGATCTCCAGAACTTGAGCCTCACCCTTAGATACAGTTAAATGTCATATCTAGGACACCACTTTCTAGGGTTGAAGGTCTTACCCCACTGAAAGAGATACAGTTGGCACATTCTAAGCCTTGTGGACAGGGCAAAGATTTAAACGAGGATAAATGGTTTCAATCACACTGTTACCAAATAATAAGAATGTGGAGATCATTATTCCTTAGAACCCAAAGGTATCATTATACCAGTACTTTCTCACAGTGTGGAGACTTTGTAGGATTTTGAGCATTTGGGTTTGAACCCAAAATATATGGAATAGAATGGATCTCATTGCTAGCAAATAACAAAACAATGTTAAGATGATTATTATATGGAATGGACTGGAAAATTTAAACAAGGATAAATGGTTTCAATCACAAATAACAAAATGATATGAAGATCATTAACATATGGAATGGAAAATTTTTTATCTTTTTCAGATTTCAGTCGTCATGGCTATTCATGATTAACTCTTTGCTGTTATCATTATTCTTGATAAATGGGGGTGTCCTCATGGTGAAATGGTTAAAGCGATGGACTGAGGAATCGTAGTAAGCGAGTTCGTACTTCAGTCGCGCTATTACGTTCACTTTTGGGCAAATACCCTTGGGAAAGGTATGAACCTCCTTATCCTCCCAGCTATGGGTTAAATAGTACCACTACTGTTCTTCTAGGAGAATTGCTTTGGCATTAAATAACCTACAAAGGTTGATATGCCATTAAACAACCAAACCAAACTATTCTTGGTAAAGATAGTGTTGTGGTTTTCTGTTTTTTCCTCCATGACTTTGAATTCAAATTTATTCTTCTCCTAGATTGGTTGCCTATCACCAGATTACTCCTATGATTTTATTCAAAGCCGGGGAAGAAAACAATTCATGCTTGTCCCTATAGAACAAGACCAGTTTGTAATTTGATCTCAGTTTACTAATTCTGTTTTTCATGTTAATGACCCTTTTGCAATTTTTTACCTTTTATAGTAATTCTATTGAATGTCAGGAAAGTGAAGACAAGCATTTGTCTTAGGAGGAGAGAAAAATCATAAAATTGATTGATCAATAATTTCCCTACCTTATTTCTTGTAAAATCATCTGAAACCCATTAGCTGAAAGACCTTGTACCCCAAAGTAGACTACATACCTATACAGTAATGGGCTTGTAAAGTCTTAAATGCTTATAAATCTCTCTTTTCTATTCTGGTCTGTATTTGTGTCTCCAGGGTGACTGAAAAGTTACTATTTCAAAATAAGATAAAATTCTTTTCTTGTAAAAATCATATTTAAGGATAAATATTTTTTTTCAAATAGGAAATTACTTTTCAATCATCCTGTATATGTATAAAAGTGCAGATGTTTTAAAAATTGTCAGGTTATAAGAAACACAAATGGTTCTCTGTCTATTTATCTGTCTCTCTGTCAATATATGTAGCCCCTTACTCTAGGGCTAAAGGTTAATTCTTTTTTCATCTTTCTTCTAACCAGCTGTTTTATTCTTCCTTGCCCATCTCCCCTCTCATACAACTCCATTTCAATAACTGGATTCAAGTCACAGGTTTTTGGAGAAGTCATTTTGAAGTTGGTTTCTGGGGAAGTCATTATTTAAGCATCAAAAAAATTTACTTCAGTTGGAAAAGGAAGGATCTTAACTTTCTTCTCAACAGAAACCTAATTAACAACTTGGGCTTTCCTTCAGCAGTCTGATGTGTAATTTTGACTGAAAACTACAAGTCATCACAGGTTCTCTATGTTCCAATCTAGTCTTACACATTACTACAAGTTACCATATATGAGTGAATAATTGAAGATCTGGCTTTTTAAGCTAAAAATTGATGAGATAACCCACTCCTGGCTAAGAGTTTCATTATTGAAAATTATTCATCAGTCAGAAAATAGAAACAAAAACTTTATTACAGTCTTCCCTAAAATAAATAAATATGTGGTGCATTCAATAAGTTTCCAGACTTTTTTGTACAGGCATTTAAAATTGTTGTAGACTCTTGAAAATTCAGTATGTTATTGCTATACATCTTATGAGATGACTGACTAACTTTTAAGATTTCAGCTTCAAATGAACAGCTACAGCAGGAATTGAAATACACCCTACTAAAGCTTGATTGTCACAGCTGGTGAATTTCAAAAATGCAATCTGGATGTGAGGACATTTTAGAAGAATGATATGCAATAAAATTCTGTTTTAAACTTGGAGAAAATGCCACAGAAATGTATAGAATGCTTCAGACTGCTTTTGGAATGAATCAAGCATGAGTTTTTGAGTGGCATAAGAGATTCAAGGAAGGCAGGGAGTCTGTGAGGAATGATGAGAGGTGTGGGAGGAATAAAGAAGTCAATACACCAGAGTTGATTGGACAAAGGGTTAGGGTTAGGGTTACTATGTTGAGGTTTTAAGGGAGTTCAGGAAGAGATTCCGTCAGCAGAGGCCAGCACTCTTCAAATCGGGTCAGAGGCATTTCCACCAGGACAATGCACCAGTCCACAACTCCATCCTTGTCGCAGACTATTTGACCAAGATGGGCATCAAGACAGTTCCTCAGCCTCCCTATAGTCGAGACCTTGCTCCCTGTGACTTTTGGTTATTCCCTAAGCTCAGAGGCTGTCGTTATGAGACAACTGAGGAGATGAAAGAGGCTCTGATGAAGGTCATTGACATGCTCATACAAGAGGACTTCCATGGGGCCTTCCAGAAGTTGTTGGAACGGTACAAGTGCATTGCAGCCGGAGGAGATTACTTCGAAGAGGACTAGAGTTTCATGTGTGTACTATCAATAAAAGTGCCCATACAAAAAAAGTCTGGAAACTTATTTAATGATCCTTGTACTTATATAGAAATTACACAATATTTTCACTGAAATTTCTCATGTGATTCCTGTATTCTCCCTGTAGAGCAGAGGACCAAATCTGCAGTTTTGGTTATAGGTCAGTTGTTTTTATAGGGTGGAGTTGCTAACCCTTTATCCAGCTTTTTTTTGTGGGGTGGGCAGAGAATAAAATTTTTGAATTTCTGTCAGAGAACCCTCATAGTAGTTGAATTACCTTTTGTAAGAGCTAAGAGCTCTTTAGTTGGTTGGTTGTCAACCCTTGTTGGATTATTTAATGCTGGAGTCAGTCTGGCATGAATCCAGTTATTGATAGAAATACAGTTGTATGAGAGGTGAGATAGGCAAGGACAAATAAAACAGCTGGTTAGAAGAAAGATGAAAAAGGAATTAACCTTTCATTCATGAGTCAAGGGCTTCATATATTGAGAGAGACAGACAGACAGACAAATAGACAAAGAATCACTTGTGTTTCTAATAACTTGGCTTCAGGTATTCCTATCTAACACTAATAATTTCCAAATAGATCTATTTGACCCATTGATAGGTCAGTGGACCTGAGAATAATTACAATGAAATGGTATTGCTACACTCTCTTAACAGGTGAATTTATAAATTTTAAAATAACTTCATAATAATCAGTTTTTGCATGAAATATGATTATTATTATTATTTGTTTGTTTGTTTGTTCTGCCTCTTTGGGAATCTCTGCTTTTTACTATCTTTTATGGCAACTTGAAAAAAAAACAAACAAAAAAAACATCTTTCACTATTAATTTAATGAGTAGAGTATTTGTCAAGGGTCCAGGAGACGGGGGTTCAAAGGGGGGTTCAATCGTACCAAAGGGGGTTCAATCGTACCAAAGGGGGTTCAATCATACCAAAGGCTAAAAACATCGTACTTGATGCTGACTTGCTTAATACTCAGCATTATAAAGTAAGGATCAAAGGTAAAATGGAGCAATCCAGGGAATGGAGTAACACCTTCCCTTACACCTCAGTGTAGTAGCTATTGAAAAGGAAGCCTTCAGGTCACCCTCGACTAAGGTCGCCAACTTTACTTATTAAATTCTGTTAAATAATCCATCTAATAGTTCCCCAAAATGCCCTTTTCAATTCTTTTCTTACCATTTTTTTCTGAAATCATCCAATTTATTCTTAAAATTTTTTACATGATTGCTCTTTATGTCTTAACAATACTACTTATTCTGTATTTAATTTGGTTGGGTTTTTTGGCATATCAAGTATTATACGTTATTTAATGCCAAATCCATTTTTATACATATAAACAGTTCTGTTTCAAACAATTCAGTTTAACATAAGTACACAGTTTAGTTCTATTTGACCCATAGATAGGACCCTATCAGGTACTAACACTCCGGGCCAGAGTGGACCTGGGAGCGATGGCAGTGAAGGTGTGCTCCACATTCCTGAAGCCTTACCATCAAATTGTTTAGCATCATATCCAGGACACTCATTGGAGAGGTCTTACCCCTCTGCAAAGAAGCTGTCAGTGTATTCTACAGCCCCAACCAAGCCATTTGTATTTGGTTTCATAATTGATAATATTTGTGTAAATATGGATGTTAGGAAAATGAAGATAAATTCAACAGCCTTTGTTATTCATATTTCATGAACTCTGACCCAGTTGATATTTATATTTTATTTTAAGAGTTTTCACAAGCGGATGAGGAGTAATCGTTTGACTTTAAAGAAACATTCAAGAACATTCGGTAACATTTTCATATAAAACAGACAAAAAGTTTATGTGATCGAACATCCTATACTTTTCCAAATGTAAACTATAGTACTGCATTCCAGAAAAATTTGGGGTGCAGTTTATTACTGTTGGAAAGGAGACCTTTTTAATTGTGATTGCATCTTGAGTTCTTTCATGTATGTAAAGTAATTTCAAATAAACCTTTGATTAAATGTTTGTTTATATTTCTAAAAAAAAAAAAAAAAAAAAAAAATAGGAAAGCTGCAGGGCTGGACAAGATTCCCCCAGAAGTATGGAAGACCAGACAATTCGACGACATACTGCTCCGACACTGCAACGCAGTATACAATTAAAATCCGATAGATAGATGGATGAAGGGATGCATACTCCCCTTCCCTAAAAAGGGGGACCTCGGATTAGCCAAAAACTACCGAGGCATAACACTTACATCCATAGCTGCCAAAATCTACAATGCCCTACTACGAAACCACATAGAACCCAAAATTGACAACATACTTAGGAAAAACCAAAATGGCTTCCGAAAAAATAGATCCATGACCTCACAAATATTAACCATCTGTAGAATCCTTGAAGGTGTACGGGCAAAAAACCTACAAGCGACATTAATATTTGTCGACTTTACCAAGGCATTCGATTCCATTCACAGAGGAAAGATGGAACAAATCCTACTAGCGTACGGCATACCTAAAGAAACCGTAGCAGCAATAACAATTCTCTATAGAAACATCAAAGTAAAAGTACGATCACCAGATGGAGACACAGAATACTTCGACATTGTAGCAGGAGTACTACAAGGGGACACGCTGGCTCCGTACCTCTTTATCATTTGTCTAGACTACGTACTTAGAACATCGATTGACAAAATCAGAGAGAATGGCTTCGAGCTGACGAAGAAAAGAAGCAGAAGGTACCCTGCAAAAACAATTACCGATGCCGACTACGCCGATGACATAGCGATACTGGCAAATACACCTGACCAAGCCCAAACACTACTGCATAGTTTGGAATGAGCAGCCGCCAGCATAGGCCTCTATGTTAATGCACACAAAACGGAATATATGTGCTATAATCAAACGTGGGGGCATCTCCACTCTAGAAGGAACCCCTCTTAAACTAGTAGACAAATTCACTTACTTAGGAAGCAGCGTCGAATCAACCGAAAAGGACATCGAAATGAGGTTAACGAAAGCATGGACAGCTATCAATAGGCTATCGATTACATGGAAATCAGACCTAACCGATAAAATGAAACGCAGTTTCTTCCAGGCAGCGGTCACATCGATACTGCTATACGGGTGCACCACATGGACGCTAACAAAATAGCTGGAGAAGAAGCTAGACAGCAATTACACAAGAATGCTGCGTGCAATCTTGAACAAGTCCTGGCGGCAACATCCCACAAGACACCAACTGTACGGCCACCAGCCTCCAATCACAAAAACTATTCAAGTTAGACAAACCAGACATGCAGGACACTGCTGGAGAAGCAGGGACGAACTCATCAGAGATGTACTCTTATGGACCCCCACACATGGCCGTGCAAAAGCAGGACGACCAGCACGAACATACATTCAGCAGCTATGTGAGGATACGGGATGTTGTCCTGAAGACCTGCCTAGGGCGATGAACGATAGGGAGGAGTGGCGAGAGAGGGTTAGGGATATCCGTGCTACCAGCGTGACATGATGATGATGATGATATTTCTCTCAGTAGTTTTGGCCCATTTACTGAAGAATTTGTTGAAACCCCACCACACAAATAACAAAACCATCAACAACAAAATTTTGAAAATTAAAAGAAAAATGAAAAATTGATCCATTTATTTCAATTTTCTTATGTTATTCTTCACCCATCCAATGCTGGGTAACTCAACTACATAGTTATTGATTATCTAAACTAATTTTTTTTTCATCTTGTTGAAGCAAAAACCTCAGTGAGTTAACATAAAAAGCAACTCGAATTAGAAAGGTTAAAATCATTAATTATTCTGATTGATAGAGTTTCATCAAAAAATCAGATAAAATAAAAATGAATTCTATGAAAAGTGCTGAAAAGTCTTTGGCCCAACCAAGAAGATAATAACCTTTTTTTTTAAATTTTTATTAAATTTTTTCAGAATAAATAAATTTGAAAAATAATATGTCAAGTGTGTTGAACTATAGGAAGAATATATGAAATAACATATATCTATTTACCTAACCCCTCTACCATGGACAGGGTGTGACACAAGGTCAATTCTTAAGCATAGTGCTGTAGACTTGAATTAAGAGTTTTCTTTCTCATACACTGGTTGCTTTACCGAGCCAAGAGAAACCAGTTGACTTTAATATTTACTCATAGTCGGAGAGAGGAGAAAAGAAATGGATTCATGCCTTCAGAATTAGTGCAATGTGAAATACAAACAACTTCATCCAGGATTTGAACTCATTTCATCAGTTTTATTTCCTTTGATGGTAACCGTTATAGGAATAATCGCCGTGGCACAGTAGCTAACGTACTGGATTGCAGTGTCAGAGTGAATTCAAACTCATCAGGATATTTTGTTTACTTGAAGACTAGTACCTTTGGGAAAGGTATAAACTTTCTTATCCCCTCAGCTTATGGTTGAATAGTATCACAGCTGTTCTTCTATAAGGATGGCTTTGGCATTAGATAACCCACGAAGGTTTATTTGCTATTAAACAAAAAAAAACCATAAATGTTATACTAAATGCACCTATAGTATAGCACGTATATAGCTGCAGGTCTTTCCTTTCTTGTTGGGCTAAGACCTTTTCAGCATCCCCCCACATAGAAAGTCCTCTTTTGAGACTGCTATCTGCTTTCATATACCAAAACTGCAGTTATGTAATCATGGGGAAGAAAAAGTAGGAATGAATAAAATTTTTTAAAAAACTTTATAACTTAGTTACATTAAGACAGGGATGGGGGGCACAATATATATTTTATAAGGACATGTGGAGAGGGTGGTGCAATAAGTCGCTCTTACAGAGTACTTTTTGATCTTGTTGTGGTATTGTGAATAACTAAGCTTCGCATATATCCTTAAATGTTAATACCTCAGAAAATTGCCATATCTGTTTGTGAATGACATACTTTTTTTCACATTTTTAAGCTGAATAGTTAGGGGAGTGTATAATACTCAAGAACTTAACATTAACTTTTTATCTGGTGATATGCATCACCATATTCAGGACAACATGACTGGATGTTAAATTGTATCTACAATCCAAACTGACTTATGTGTAACAAACAGTTGTGTTTTATAACACTACAGAGAAATAACCACTGGAATGTGTGTTTGTTTATAATTTTATTTCTCTGAGTATGAGATTATTAACTCCACAAGCTTGTTGCATTTTTATGAGAACGTGATTGTGCATTTCCGTTAAACACTGTACAAATGTTTAACTTCAAAATATAAGTAAACTATATAAATTTTCATTTCCAGTCGACACAATCTGGAGAAAAGATCAAACAAATGTTGAATTTACATGCTACAAGTTCTAAAAAGTCAGTGCGTATTGCATACAAGATATGTTTTTTTGGCTTTTTTTCTCAGAATTTCGTAGCCCAAATTTAGAACTGAGTTTTATACATGAGTGTGTGTTACACATGAATAACAGTAATATTACCATATCAGCTTTTATACAAGATCAGTCCAGAATTATTTGTCTTCACATAAATCCCGCACACTTATCACAGCTTCTTTCTACTTTTCCAAACAATCTGCAAAGAACACTTTTGGGATTACCATCAGCTTCCTTTTGTTCTCCATATTTTTATCCATAGTCTGAAATCACCTTCCCTTCAATTCAACGTCTAATTTAATTTTGGAAAACTCCAAGAGTTTCAGAGAGACAAACCTATTTAGATGCTTACAAGAAAACCCTAGCAAAGTAAAAAAAAAATGTTTTGATCAGAGAATTGTTGTTTTTTTTTATTATAATGGCATGCATCAGTCTTGTGAGACCCCATGGATCTGAACCTGGATATCAACACAATCCTGGGCAAGGTTGTATGGAAGACATGCAGTTGCCCATGCTGCAGGCCTTTCCTCTTCAGGATATTAGTATTATCCAAGGAAAAGAAAAGGTGCTATACAACTTAGTATTATTATCACTGCTTGAGTTCTGTGAATGACATTGAACACAAGATCAGACTGCCTAAGAAACTTTAGCTTCTCGGTTTTGTCGCTGTTATATCAGACTGCCAAAGAAACTTTAGCTTCTCGGTTTTGTCGCTGTTATATCATGGGTTCTTGAAGCAAAGTTCATCCAAGAGGTAGTAGAGAGGAATTAGTTTTCCACATAAGGAAAGAAACGATAAGCACATGGTTATAAAAAACCCACAAAACCCATTGATGTTTTATTTTAGATGTTATCTCCTTTAAAAAGATATTTTAAGTGGTTTTCTTTGTACAAGAAAAGGAAAGTATTGTTCACCTGTCAATTATCTCTACCTCTCAGTATTTTATAGATGAACAATCATTTGTGCTTTTTTATTTGACAAAGTTCTGAATTTATCAGAGTATTTAACTCATTTGCCCAGAAAATCTCTCAGAAAAATGGATTGGATTCTCAGTAACTTTCCTTTTTTTTGTTTAATATTCTGTATATGTTATCAATCATGATTTGGTCTGGTTTTATGGCATATCAACCATTGTAGGTTATTTAATGCTAAATCCTCTTTATACATATATATTAAATATATATGATTTGGTTGGGTTGGGTTTTATGGCATATCAACCATTGTAGGTTATTTAATGCTAAATCCTCTTTATACATATATATTAAATATACATGGTTGGGTTTGATGGCCTATCAACCATTGTAGATCATTTAATACCAATTCCTCTTTATACATATATATTAAATATATATGATTTGATTTGATTTGGTTTGATGGCCTATTGGTTTTGGTTTTGTTTGATGGCCTATTGATTTGGTTTGATGGTTATTTAATACCAATTCCTCTTTAAATATATATGATTTGGTTTGGTTGGTTTTATGGCATATCAACCATTGTAGGCTATTCAATGCCAAATCCTGTTCATACATAAAAAAGTATATATGTTTTGTAAACACATTTTGTTGATAGCATTTTAAATGAACCTGAGCTTATTTTTGGCACACAGTTAAATGGTTTCAAGTATTACAATTTAACACTAATTATTCAAGTCACCATTACTCATTCATTTGCACAATGTTAAATGGTTCCAAGTATTCTTATGTATCACTAACATTTCAAACATCAGTCATTTGTTTTCAAACAGTTCTATTTCTAATAATTCAATTTAGCACAAGTCATTTGTTTACACTCAGTTTAAATGTCAAACAGGTCTATTTGACCCAGAATGGACCTGGGAGTGATGGTAATGAAGGAGTACTCCACATTCCCCAAAGCCTCACCATCAAATTGTTTAGTGTCATATCGAGGATACCTGTCTTTGGGGAGGGGGGTCTTACTCCTCTGCAGAGATGCAGTCAGCGTATTCTACAGCTCCAACTGGCTGGGCTATATTCATGTTGTATAGGTGGTTCTTCTTTTGTCAGAAGAGAGATGAATAGGTTCTCTATATCAGGAAGAAAAAACAGATATATGGTTATGAAAAACACTCACGTTTTATTTCAAGTGTTATCTCCTACAGACCAGTAACAAAAATATTTAAACCTGTGGTGTGAGGATTTTTTTGTTGAAGAAAATGGAAAATTGTTCATTTATATATCATCTTCCCCTCTAAAACAAGATTTCATATTATTCGTCTTTTTAATTCTCCTTTTTAGTCATGTCTGACATAGCCAAGCACTGAAGTCATTGGTGGCAACAGGGACGCCATATTGCAAAAAGGTATAAATAATATATAAATGATATTGTCTAGAGAACTGCCCAATTAAGTAATGACTGAGTACTCAAAACACTATGAGGCCCAAGGAAAGGTTTAATTTTTTAAGTAGCCGTATATCAATCAATGTTTTACAACCACAAAACCTTGAGGTTCCATCAATATAATTCAATCAATTTGTTCATAATGGTACTTCATAAAAGTACCCCCCATAGCTCTGAAAATAAATACCCCAATAGCCACGTTTGTATCTGTTAATTCTAAAGATCTTGATATATCAGAACATTTAATTCATTTGCCAGAATATCTCTTAGAAAACTATCTTAGCAGATTGGGCTGTCTAAAACAATTATTCTTTTTAAATATCCTGTTTATGTTATCAATTATGCTGGTTCTTATTTTGTCAGAAGAGCAGAAGGGATAAAAAGGCTCTCCACATCATGAAAGGAAAAGCAATCATGTGGTTACAAAAAAAACTTATATCTTATTTTGGATGTTAGCTCATTCAAACCAGTAAGAAAGATATTAATATTATTACATGGAGTTGCTTATAGAAAAATTTACCTACCTAAGTATTCGTTTAGAAATCTTTGGTTGAATTTGTATACAGATATATATATAGACAGAATTTGGCATTAAATAACCTACGAGGGTTGATATGCCATAAAACCCAACCAACCAGTCAACATTACATGGAGTTGTTTTCTTTGTCAATAAAGGAAAACCTTTGGTTTATCAATAATTCATTACCCTACCTTGAATGGGAGTGGCAGTTTCATCCTTCCTTCTTTCTCTCCTGGTACTAAGTGACCCTTTTCAAATCTCCCTAAATCTCTCACCCTTAAAACAAGAGTTCATACAATTGACCATTTAACCTCTCCCTGTCAGTCACACCCATTATAGCTAAACACTGAGGTTGTGTAATATAATGGCCGAGGGATTTCGTTTTATATATCTTGCCTTTGGGTTTAGTTAGGCTGAGAACCTTTCGCTTAGCGCATGGGTTAGTTTGGTGCAAACTTGAGCACAGGTGTTGATGCACGCGCGGGGAGGATGTGTCATTCAGAGATGTCAAAATAAAAATCCCAGATAGAAAATTTGACCAGGAGATGTGAATGACGTCATGCACTGGAAGCGCGCGCAGAGGATTTTGGGGATTTTGAAAAAAGTGAGAGTTGAGTCCTGCCTCGGAAGAAGATGGTTTACTTCGCTCGCTCGCCATGGCCTTGGGTTGGGTGTGCACATAGTTTGGGGTGGATGGAAAAGTCAGGTGTATCTCTCTCCTTATGTCGAAAAACCTTTAAACTCAAAGGTAATAAAACGTTTCGTACCTGAACTAAGAAGTCGTAAGTGTTTTTGTGTTTCAGGATTCCTATGTTCTATGTATATATGTTATGAACATTCTATGTATGTTTCACATATTCATGTATGGGTATGTTACAGTTGTTAATGAGAGGGAAGTCCCCACATTATACTATTTGATCATAGCAAGTTAGTCTCTCATACTGGTAGAGTGTCTGAATTCAAAGTTTTCCTTCTCCCAAGTCAGTTGCCTTTACCAAGGCTAATGCTCTTAGTTTACACTGTTAAGGAAAAGAGATGAATTCATACTTTTCCCATGAGTGAAAGTGAAATGCAAACTGACTTATCCAGGATTTGAACTTGATTCACCAAGTCTATTTTCTTTGACATTAACCCCAACCCTATTCACACTTCTAGTCGAGTCAGCTGGAGCTGTAGAATACACCGACTCTATCTCTGCAGAGGGTAAGACTCCCACAACAAGTGTCCTTGATATGACATTAAACCATCTGATGGCAAGGTGCCAGCCTTAGAGATTTGGGGAATGTGGAGTATCCCTTCATTGCCATTGCTTCAAGGTCCACACTGACCCAGAGTGGTAGCACGAGATAGTGTTCTATCTATGCATCAAATAGAACAAACTGTGAGCAAATAAATGACTGATGTTAAATTTTCTGTTATATAACAATATTTGAAACCATTTAACAGTGCAAAAAAAAGTTCAGGCTTGTTTAAGAACGTTATTGACAAAATGTGTTTACAAATCATATATATATATATTTAATATATATGTATAAATGGAAAAAGTGGATTAACCAAAACATAGACAATGGACATAAATTGGTCTAGTAGGTAGAGTGTTCGCCGATTGTCCAATAGACTGGGGTTCAATCCCAGGTTGTGTCATACCAAAGACTTCAAAAAATGGTACTTGATAACTCCTAGCTTAACACTCAGCAATATATGGTACATATCTAGGATAAGGTGAAGCAATTCAGAAAAAGGAGTAGTGCCTGCCCATACACCTCAGTGTTGTAGCTATTGAAAACGGAGCCTTCTGGTCGTCCTCGACTTCAGTCGCCAACTTTACTTACTTATTTCATCAAAGATTTCTGAAGAAATAAGTGTTTTGGTTTATCCACTTTTTCGATTTAATCTTTCACATCTTGTCAGATTCTTCCTATCTACTATTTCTCCATATATATATATATAAACAGGATTTGACATTAAATAACCTATAATGGTTATTATGCAATATAGCTAAAACTATTAACTATTTATCCACATGGCCCAGTCGGCTGGGACTGTAGAATACACTGACTACACTTCTACAGAGGGATAAGACCCCATCCCTCAATGAGTGTCCTTGATATGACAATAAACAATCTGATGGTGAGGCTCCAGTATTGTAGGAGCTTTGGAGAATGCGGAGTACCCCTTCATTACCATTGCTCCCAGTTCTACTCTAGCCCGGATTCTTAGCACCTGATAAGGTTCTATCTATGGGTCAAATAGAACTAAACTGTGTGCTTATGCTAAACTGAATTAATTGAAATAGGACTATTTTTACATCTAAACTGCATACTTATGTTTAACTGAATTGTTTTAATATAGAACTATTTTGACATTTAACTGTGTGTAAACAAAAACTGTACTTATACTAAACTAAATTGTTTGAATCAGAACTGTTTGACTAAACTGAATAGCTTGAAGTAGAAATGTTTTTGACAATTAAACTCTGTATTTATGCTAAACTGAATTGTTTGAAATAGAACTGTTTATTTGTATAAAGATGGATTTAGCATTAAATAACCTACCAGCATTGATATACCATAAAACCCAAACAAACAAACAAACATTTATCCACATTTCCTAAAATATTTTCTTGATAAAGAACTCATCAACAGAAATGTTTTGGCAGATAAAAAAAGATAGATATCTAAATAATTCATGAGATATGACCAAGGTGATTCTCTTAAATAAAGTACATAGCTTACTTGAATGGTCATCTTGTCAATACAAATCTAATCAGACCAATTCTAAGCCAGTATACAAAAAACTCAGATGACCTACTTAGAGTTGTCAATGAGCCAGTAAATAAAATCAAATTAAAGAGTGGTGGGTAGCTCAATGACCAAACCATTGGACTGTAAAAATGTGTCTGGTTTAATGCCAGATGTTTCATAGAGAATATTCTTAGAGGAAAAACAAACCTTGTGTTACAAAGTGTACAAAAGAGGTCATTGAGCCAAATGATGAAGTAATGAATCCAACGTCATCATCATCAGCGGCAGCTCTATTTCTACCAGCCTCATCATCATTATGAGCAGTTTACCCACACACGTTGCCCAGTTGGCTGGGGCTGTAAATTACACCGACTGCAACTCTGCAGAGGGGTAAGACCCCTCCCCCAATGAGTGTCCTGGATATGACAGTAAACAGTCAGATGGTGAGGTTCCAGTGATGCTGGGGCTTTGGGGAATGCAGAGCACTCCTTCATTGCCATTGCTTCAGTGTCCATTCTGCCCTGAAATGGTAGCACCTGATAGGGCCCTATCTATGGGTTAAGTAGAACTAACTGCATACTTATGCTAAACCGAATTGTTTGAAATGGAACTGTTTTTGACATTGAAACTGTACTTACACTAAACTGAATTGTTTTAATATAGAACTGTTTTGTCATTTAAGTGTGTGTAAACAAAATCTGTACTTATACTAAACTGAATTCGCTGAAATAGAACTATTTGAATAATTTGAATAGCTTGAAATTGAAATGTTTTTGACCATTAAACTGTGTACTTAGGCTAAACTGAATTGTTTGAAATAGAACTGACTATTTGCATAAAAACGGATTTGGCGTTAGATAACCTACAAAGGTTGATATGCAATAAAACCCAACCAACCAACCAACTACCCACACAACCACACTCAACATCATCATCATTGTTCTTTGTTTCAGCATAATCAGAAACAGCATCATATTTACTTTTCTTCAACCACGGATATTATCAACAACATCTCTCTCATAAGTACCTTTATCATCATCATGATCAGTTTCAATGTCCTTGATATCAACATCATCAGCATATTTGCTATTATTTCCATTCTCCTTAGCATCAGTAACATCACTACTCTTATCATCTTTATCACCACTTATTTCAACTTTGTTGTCAGTCTCATTAGCAACACCATAAGCTTTATTAATACCTCTGTCACTCTTAGCAAGTTTATCATCATCATCATCATCATCACTACCAACAACAGTACCATCAGCACTATCATCATCAGTTCCAACAACCCTATAATTAGCATCATCACAATCAACATAATCTTTATCATTACTTCCATCTCCCTTATCATCACTGGGCACCTCTGGTGGTATAATGGTTTGCAAGTTCAACAAGAAAACCAACATCAGTGAGTTCGAGTCTCATTGGGCGCCCCTTTCATATGGCCTCGTTCCACATCTAAGTAAAAAGCTTAGTAAATTACCACTTCCCTCATCATCATCCGTTCCAACAACCTTATTATTAGCATCATCATATTCAACATAATCTTTATCATTACTTTCACCACCCTTATCATCCTCATCATCACCACCATCACTACCAACAACATCATTAGCAGCACTATCATCATCAATTCCAACAACCTTATAATCAGCATCATCATCACCACCATTCTCAGAATCATCATCATCAGTTCCAACAACCTTATAATTAGCATCATCGCAATCGACATAATCTTTATCATTACTTTCACCACCCTTATCCTCCTCATCGTCACCACCATTACCACCCTTATCAGCACTATCATCATCAGTTCCAACCACCTTATTATCAGTATCAGCGCCATCACCATCAGTATCATCATCATCAGTTCCAACAACATTATCATTAGCATCATCACAATCAACATAATCTTTATCATCACTATCACCGCCCTTATCCTCCTCATCTTTAGCCCCATCACCACCATCAGTTTCAACAACTTTATTATTACTTCCGCCATTTTTATCATCACCATCACCATCATCTTTGTTACTAATTCAACCACCATCTTTGTTGTCAGTATCATCCCTGACAACATCATTACTTCCACCATCTTTGTCACCATTACATGAATCTTCTCAATAACAAGACTTTGTAAATATTTTTTTTGGTTTCCATTTTGTTTCTTTTTTTTCCTTTTAACTTTAATTTTTCAACGTTGTACAATTTTTACTATGGCAGTCTTTTTTTTTATTTCTTTTCTTTTTTTGTATTTTAAATAATTTTCTCTTGTTTATTTGTTTGTTTTGTTTTTAATCAGTTTCTAATTGTGTCTTCTCTTAATGGAACACCTTTTACACATTTTAGAGGCTCCTTGTTGCTTTAAATTGAAGGTTCATGGCAGCAAAGAATCCAAAGAGATAAAGACTTTAAGGCTTTTGTTATTTGCTACCAAATTCAAGTCAATGAGATTAAAATTCTGACTAAAGCAGAAAATGGAGAAGCCTCAAATGAAAGAGAAAACAAAAGTAAAACCAAAAAAAGTAACAAGATAGAAAAATGGATATTTAATTAGAAATTATTAAGAATGAAAAAAAATAAGGCCGCAATTTAACTTCATAATCAACAGTTTGTTAATCTATTCAGTTCATAATTTTTTTTTCTTATTTCATTTTTTATTTCTTTTTCGTTCTCCTTCTTTAAAAAGTTTTGTCGACCTTTTTTCATCCCTTATTCTTTTTGGCCATTTCTTTTATTCATTATTTCATTATTTTTTTTCCTTTTTTCTGTCATTCCTTTTTTTCAATTTTTCTTTTCTTCTTTCACTGTCTTTTAATCTTTATGTTTTCTTCTTTGTTTTTTCTTCTTTTTTTTCTTCTTTTATTTTTTAATTCAGTTTTTTTCATATTTAATTTATTTTATTTTACCTTTACTTTTCCATATATTTTTCCTCAGGACTAAAATTTATTCTTTCTTGCTTTCATTCTTTCTTTCTTTCTTTCTTTGATAATTCACTCTCCTTCATGTTTTCTTTTGTTTATTTTTTCCTTTCACAATTTTTGCTTTAATTTCTTGTAAGTTGTATTAAAGATAATTTTTCTTCTGCCTTTTTCTTCTTCGTTTTTTTTCCCTGAATTTCTTTCTTTTTTTTTCTTGAATTTCTTCCTTGCTTCTTTTTGTATTTTTACCATTTAAAAAAATTATCTTCCTTCCGTCTCACTCTTTTTCACTCTTTCTTTTTTCTTAGACACATTATTTCTAAATTCTTCATTCTTTTCATTAGTCTCTTGATTGTTAACTCTTTACTTATTAAATTCCCTGCTGAGTAATCATTTTCTTTTAATATTCAATGTTAAAAACTTCCTCGCTTCTTAGCAAGATGCTCAATAGAAAGGAAATTCTCTTTCCTTCAAATTTTCTAAAGAACTTCTCCTCAAAGATGTGATAATCTTCCATTGAAAATATTTAATGTATTCAGTATGAAAACACTACATTAAATTATAAACAGGAGACAAGTGACTTGCAATCCCAAATGAGAAAAATCTCCATTATTTCCTTTTGGTAAACTTGTGAAGCATTGTGTCATATCTTTGTTTTCAGGGTTGGTTTTTACTGGGTGCATTTTCAAGCCATAAACCTACTTTTCCTTCTTGAATGAGACTTGGGGTTTATGGAGTTGTTCTATCAGAATAACGTAATTTAGCCATCTTTAGATGTTATGGTGATATACTGCAAGGACCCTCCCCAACACTATTTATAGTGACTGACTCGATAAACGAGACAAGTGAGTCTAGTCAGTTACTGTTACTGTCTGTATTTCTATAAATATATACTGTTGTAAACCTTACATCTTCATTTCTGGCCCTTCTAGGCCACAACATTATATCACTTAAAAGCATCAACTTTAAAGAAAGAATTTGAAAGTGATAAAATTTAATATGAAGGAAATGACACAAAAGCCAAATTTAGTATTTTACTGTGTAATGTTTTTAGGGGGCATTAGCGTGTAATTTTAGACAGTGAGTTCAAACTGTAAGTTTCACAGCTTTCTAGGTTGGACACTGATTCGAAATCATAACACAGACAATAAAGCTTTTAAAAAGGAATCTTATACAAGATAAACTAAAAAGGGATAGAAAAGATAAAGTGTTGCAAACTTTAATGCAATTTGCAAAAACTTATCTGAGAGAGTGTCCAGGAAACAAATTTCTTGGAATTGAGTATTTTTCTTCTTTTAGTTTTGTCAAATTGTTTCAGTTCTCATTTAATTTCAAGTCTTCCGAAAAGGGTTGAATTTTCTTTCAGTTGTTTAACTTGCTATAATTTCAGTAGTTGACTTTCATTTAATTTTACTTTTATTTCTTGGGAAGCTTCTTGCCAGTTTGAAATACATATCTGCTGTTCAAGAAGTAAGTGATGAAACCCATCTGCTGGCAATTTTTCCTACTTTTCCAGTTTGCTCCCAGAATTTGTACTGAGGGTCCCAATAGGAGTTCTTAGCAAATAGTGGCAGGTAGCCTTTTGGTGCCTTGTTGTCTGGGATTACTTCTCCCTTTTCCACTCTGGCCAAAAGTATTTCTATCTAATACAAGTAATTGTATTAACTATTAATCCTAAATAAATCATATAAATTTCAATAAATTAAATAAATCATATAAATTCAATATATTTGTATAAAGAGGATTTGGCATTACACACACACACACACACATATATATATATATATATATATATATATATATTTAGGTTGATATGCTATAAAACACAACCTAAGCAAACCAAATCAAATGTATTTAATAGATATCTATAAAGAGGATATGGCATTAAATAACCTACAATGGTTGATATGTCATAAACCCATCCAAAACAAATCATGTATATTTGATATATATTGTGACGGGGAAATTGACTAAAATCCCAAAACGGGACTTTTTTCGCACGTGTGAAGACGGGGCAGGTTGGCACTTGATCCCCTACAGAAATAAGCCCTGTTCAGAGTTCTTTTCTCAGGCAGATAAGAACTGGCATATTACGTGAGGGAATAATTTAGGGCCAGACTGGCCACCGCTGGCAAAGGGGTCCCAAAATTTCACACTATCACACACCCACCAGGCCGCTAAACTTCTTCCCCTTAGATAATAGAAGAATACGGGCCTATAGGTCTTAGTTGAAATAATATTAATATTGTTATAGTCGGCAACTCCGGTTTCCCGTGTGATACTTTAGGAATTAATAGGACAGTTCTAAGCAAGATAATGTAAGGCGAATAGAAGCTGAAAGGAAAGCATGAAATAATAACATAGACCACATGGTAAAATGAAAATACATAGGTTCTTTACTACGGTTATATACATATATATGTTCAAAGTGTCAAAAATATATAATAGGATAGTCCATGAATATAAATGTCTTTTCTTGGCTTTTATCCTTTTTCAAATTGAGAGAGAGAGTGGTAACAAAATTTGGGTGTAAAGGGAAAAATGTCCCAAAGTTACTTATCTTATTTTTTTGACGGGGTTCCACTGGAGAATTTCTCTTCTTTCACGGGCGAATAGACTTTGTACTGTTTTTAATGCTGGCTTGAAGGATTTTGGAGTTCTTCGTGTCTCAGTCTTTTTGTCTTTAGCCCGGAGTAAAATGGCTATCGTCCGTCTGCCACGAGCGTTGCTGAAAAACTACCTTTTTTGTGTTTACTTCCGCTGAGGGGAAGGGAACCCCACTTCCGTTTGGAGTCCCCGCCAATCATTTTCTTCATTTTTCTTTCCCCTTCCGATGTCCGGCGACCCAAGGTCACTTAAGTGCGAACATCTGCGCGGCCCACATTCTCTCCTAACGGTCACTTTTTGACTGCTAGATAATTTTAGTCCAACGGGGGGAGGGAGTATCATTCCCACCTCCTCGTCCCCGTGAGCCATCACGTGACAATATGTATAAAAATGATTTGGCTTTTAATAATCTACAATGGTTGATATGCCATAAAACCCAACCAAACCAAATCCTATAAATTTAATATATATATAGAGAGAGAGGATTTGGCATTACAATGGTTGATATGCCATAAAACCAAACGAAACTGAACCAAAACAAATCTGATTTATACATATATGATGTGTAAACGAATAGTTTGCAGGTAACAATTTTTACTCCTTATCAAATCACTTATTGTCATATACAGGACACTTGTTGGGGGGCTCTAACCCTTTTGCTGAGGTGCATTTGGTGTATTCTAAAGCCCTAGCCAACTAGGCTGTGCTGCGAAAAGAAGTCTCACATCAAGAGAAAGAAAATTATAAACAAACACACATTCCCGTGGATATTTTTCTGTAATGGTGCAAAATGCATTAGTTTAGACTACAGATAGTCCTTGTGTATCGTACACATCCCCAGTTTTTGTGCTGGTAGTAAATCCATTTAAACCCAAAGTTTTGGACGGTTATAAATGTTAACTAAGTAGCAAAGCAAATTAGGTCAATGACTTCTGAAAAAAGGAAAATACTACAACTGTTTATTAGTTCAACAATCTTACTGTTCTGATCCTCTTTGGAAAGGTATGAACCTTCTTATCCCTTTAGCTATGGGTAAGATAATATTACTGCTGTTCTACAAGGATAGTTTTGACATTAAATAACCCAAGAAGGTTGATATACCATTAAACAAAAGAAACCAAACCAAACCTTACTATTCAAGGTAGGAAAAGAGATGAAAGGAAATGGTTTACAGATAATGTGCATCTGCAGACTTATCTGGGTAGTTGAAAATACGTCCTTGTAACTCGGACACGTGGTAGGTTTCAATAGTAATTGACAGTTTCCTCCTCGAGGTTGTTGGCTATGTACTCCTTTTACTTTCTAAAGTGGCAGTGTGACCTCTAGGAGTGCTGAGATTGGTTCTTGTTGGTCATTCAATGTCTGTTCGATAAATTCCAATAAAATCTGGGGAAAAAAGTGCATCTTCAACACAAATAATGACAACACACACACACACACACAGAGATTGAGATCTGTAAACAGCTAAAGAGCTTATAATATCAGTCCTGATTGCAAACATCTAATAAAAAAGGTCTTTGTTTTATTGTGGCAATCCTCCAAACATATTTTTTAGGACTCATTTTATCTTTTCTTGAATATATGTGTGTGCGTGTACGTTCATAAATATTTACATATCCTTCAAGAACTCTCTTTTTCATGAATACAAACACAAACAGAAAGAAATCTAATGAAGAAAACAGACAAAAGCCAACAAGTAATCCAATCACGCCAATCCACCACAAGCACCAAAATTCCTTAATATGGCTGCAAAGATTCCACTGATATTCACACCTGTGGCAACCAGTCTAATTAATTAAAGGATTGGTATCTTCGGCTGTTTTTTTTCTCTTTCCTGTGTACATTTGATATAGCAAGGAATGAAAAATAAATAAGGAAAAAGAAAGATGTTTAAGAAATGAAGAAAATAGCATGAAGAAAATAAGAGAGAAGTAAAAAATGAAGACTTAGCAATAGAAAGAGAATTTTAAAATTGTCTAGCCCTTGCGCTTAGAATACACTGATTATAAGAGCCCTCCAAAAGGGAGTCTCCTAAGTATGATACTAAAAATCATCTGGAGATCTGGGGAGTGTGGAATACACCTTAATTGCTATTACTCCCAGGTCCACTTTGACCTGTAATGGTAGTACCTTTAAGATATTCATCTAAGTTCAAATAGATCTGTTTGCAAGTTTTTTGTATTTAATAGGAATACTTGATGGCATATAAACCTTCGTAGGTGATTCAGTGCCTAAAACTATCTTTGTAGAACAACAGTAATGTTACTGTTTAACCCATACTTGGGGGATAAGGGAGTTCATGCCTTTCCAAAGAGTATTAGTTATTTATTGTTGCCTCCCACCAGACAGGATTTGATTCAAAACTTTTCTTATATTGGGGGTTTTAGGGGTGGAAAGGTTGGGCACGAGTTGAAACTTGTGCCAGATTGTCCACGCTGGTCTGAGGCTCACTGGTTGCAATGTGAGCCAAGTGACCCTGCTGGACTTTGACTCACTGAGCACAATGTGAGTCTGGCACATAGCTTAACCCAGACCCGAAGGTCTTGTGCTATGCTTTGTTTGTCAATGATTCTTTGCCCACCTGAAGGTGGTAGGACCAGAGCCAGCAGCCATTCGACCTCGAATCTATCATTGAGCTTAATACCTCATCCGGCACGAATGCCAGACAGTCCAGCTAAAAAGCTAGGGAAGTATTAGTTCGAAATTAAACGTAATAACATGACTAGATTTCGAACTCAATGACTATGGAGTCGCTATCTAACTCGTTAGCCACTATGCCTTGTGATGTGAAAACTGTTGAGAAACTGCACAAAAATGTAAATGTAAACGTGCACAATTCCATAACCTCTTGGTATAAGATAACCCTGGAATAGTCAACATGCTATTAAAATCAATCTAGCAAAATTTGTCAGTGAAGGAAAAGATGGATAGAAATTATCATTACCTTTTCAACCCTTAGATATTTAGTTCTCAAATACCCTGGGTCAGACCTCTCAAAATTCTCAATGACATATTCAAATTTTTGTTTAAAGGTGCTGACATTTTTAAAGAGGAAAACTGGAAATGGTCTTCATATTAACCCTTTATATTATTATGTGAAACAATGAACGCTGATTTATTTTCTTATTAAATTTGTAAAGTAAGTGTAGAATTCAAAATAAATGAATTCAAAAGTTAACTGGTAATTCGTTAGAAGAAGAGTCATAGAAAATAGCTAGAGATATGATAGACAAGAATTGACTCCTGGCTGACCTTTTTAGTAATTCTCTGACTGGTTGGTTCTGTCGTGAGAACAGGACAGGTAGGTAGAGTTAATGAGAGTAGTCCAGGGCTCCGTAACGAAAGGACACCTAAAATGGCTATTTCTCGAGCCATAGGTTGAACGCAGGAATTTGGGTGAATAATGACGTCGAAAATCAAAGTTTTTGTATCCGTTTATTAGAAAAGAAGTGGACACACAGACCAAGACCACTCAAAGAAGTCCCTGATAGAAGATACAACAATTAGCCACTGATCTGATTTCCCTCAGCGTGAAATATTGGTGTTTAGTAAAATAGCACTCACTTCCTCTCTCTCTCTCTTTGAAGTTTCTAATCTTTTCTTTTTATGAGATATTTATCGAATATCAACTTAGGATTTTAATATATAATTCACTCTGTCGGAGGTGATTAGAATATGCTGACTGTATCTGTAGGGATTTATAAAAAGAAAATAAAAAAGTAAAATAAAATAGAATTTAAAAATGTAGCAGTTCCCAAAAGCCCTCTGACAAGAAGCAAGAATGGTGCATGCCTAAAATAAGAGGGGTTTCTGGGTGCTAAAGAGAAATTCTCTCAGTTAAGCAGTGGCCATTCTGAGCAGAAGGACCAACTCCTCTGCTGTTGCTGCTGGTGGGAAGATTGCATGTCTGCTTAGCAGTACGCTGGCTCACTCTCCCACCAGCAGCTGCAGCAGCCTTTGCTGAATGTATCTACTAGACCACAAAACAGACGTTCAAACTCACAGCTCACTAAAAACACACGCTAGGCATAACCACGGTCTTTAAACTCATAATCCACCCAAAATTACTTATATATTGTCAGGGAAACATTACATAATTCTACTGGTTCATGAAAACTTTCCTACTACAGAATAGAAATTAAAACCCTAAAATCAAGTTGCAGTTAAAAGGTATCTTAGTCTCTTTTCTTCCTTTCTTCCCTGGTTCTCTTGCAGCCTTCCACAGACAAAGAAACCAACAAGTTAAATGGGGTACGAAGAACAAAGGACTTAGATACTTAAACCCAAAATCAACGACCGATGACCAACAACGATGACTATTACTGCTACCTATGAAACAAATAAATACCCAATTCAACCTTCTTACGCCCCATATACCCTCTGCTGTGGTGTAAATAATCACCCAAGAAACGGTATCTTGGGTATGACCTTAAACGGAATCTTGTGTACTATTGTTTAGTGTCATATCCCAGACACTTGTTGGGAGAGTCTTACTCCTCTGCAGAGAAGCAGTCAGTGTATTCTGCAGCCCCAGATGACTGAGCTAGAAAGTATTTGGATTCATGCCTTTCCAAAAGGTATTAGTGGAATGCAAACAGCCTCGTCCAGGATTTGAACTCGGGTCCCCGTGTCCATTTCCAACAACGATAACCTTTAAACCACAGGTACCCACTCTACATATTAAGATGGTGAGACTTCAGTACTGCTGGAGCTTTGGGGAATGCAGAATTCTCCGTTATTGCTATCGCTCCCAGGTCCACTCTAGCCCGGAATGGTAGCACCACCTGACAAGGTCTTATCTATGGGTCAAATAGAACTCAACTGTGTAATTACACTAAACTGAATTGTTTGAAACTAACTGTTTTTACATTTAACTATGTGTAACAAAAATTTGTACTTAAGCTATAGTGAATTGTTTAAAATAAAACTGTTTGATCATTGAACTATGTGTAAACAAGTGACTGATATTTAATTGAATTGTTAGTGATAAATAGCAAAACCTGGAACCATTTAACTTTGTTGACATGCTAAACTGAATTGTTTGAAATAGAACTGTTTATTTGTATAAAATAGATTTGGCATTAAATAACCTACAATGGTTGATATACCATAAAACCAAATCATATATATTTAATATATATGTATAAAGAGAATTTGGCATTAAATAACCTACAACGGTTGATATGCCATAAAACCAAACCATACCAAACCAATTATTCTTCCCCCATTTTTTGGTAAATAGTAGGGCATATTGGGCTCTTGAGCTTTGATATGGTAACCGGTCTAGAAGGAAAATTCTGAATTCAAATCTGATAAAGCCTGCTGAAAAAATTGACCTTGTGTCACATCCTGCTCCTCCAAAGGAGTTGGTAAATATATATATCTAACATGTGGAATTGGCTTTATCTAAATCGGGTGAATGCTGTCACACACATACACACACAAACTTAAGTACACGTGATGAAACCTAACTTGAATTTATGAACATCTCCAAAGACAAATCATGGCTTTCTTTATACATATATAGATTTACTTTTGTTCTGTGGAATATTTGTCTCATTGAACAATTGAAGTATGGATGACCTAAAATGACCTCTGAAGTATCCTTTTACTAAGCTTTAGTTAGCTACAACACAAGGCCAGAAGTATAGGCCACCCAGTGAGACTTGAATTCACTTGTAATTTTCTACTAGCTCAGCTTGCTGACAGTTATCCCATGTGGGACATCAAGAATTAAAATTAAATTATGGAGGATCTAAAATGACAAAATCATCTTACACAAAATAGCAAAAGTGTTCTCCTAACATTTAAAACACCTCGTAACAGGCAATGCATTCAATTAAAAGCTATTTAGCTATTTAGTAAACACTTCTAATTATTTCCGTACAATAATATCAGTTATGGACTGATCACTATTTCCATTAACCAATTAAGTCATTAGAAATACATTACAATTAATTTCTCTTCATGGCATCTCTTAAGGCAATTATTTGAAAGTGCACGTCTCTTTTCTGATTTACATGTGACAGGTTGCACTAGATTACATGGTACTGGCAGTGTAATACACTGCTTAACTCGTTTTATTGCAAATGTTGTTAGAATATTTTTAAAGAAACTCTGGGGTGGTGATTCCAAATTAAACATATATATATATATATATATATATATATATATAGAGAGAGAGAGATACTTCATCTTTATATATATATATATATATATATATATATATGATATATATATCATCATCATCATTATCATCAACATGTGTTGCTAGCACAGATTTCCTGGATTCTCTCTCACCATTCGGCCCTATCATCCATCGCTCCTGGCAGGTCTTCCAGACTACCTCCTGTGTCCACACAGATCTGTTGTAGGTAAGTTCATTGTAGGTCAGCCAATACTGGTATGTCCATGTGAAGGGTTCCATCAGAGAATATCACTTATGAGTTCAGCCTTTCTTCTCCAGCTGTATCCCGCTTGTCTTATTCGTCGTTTTTTAGAGATGGAAGTTAAGTGGCCGTACAGCTGTTGTTTCGTGGGGTGTTGCTTCCAGGATTTTTTCAGTATGGCTTGTAGCATGCTTGTGCAGTTCCCGTCGACACAAGAGCACTTAATGCTGTTTTGTACAAATCCTGAAAGCAGATCCCAACAAAACAGTGTTGTACGGCCACCTGCTTCTCATCTCACAAACAATACAAGTAAGATGAACAAGACATGCTGGGCGTTGCTGCTGAAGTAAAAGACGAACTCATAAGCGACATTCTCTTATGGACTCCTATACATGGACATATCAGTGTTGGCCAACCAGCTAAGACTTAAATACATTTGGTCTGTGTGGATACTGGATGCAGTCTAGAAGACCTTCCAAGAACGATTACTGATAGGGACGGATGAGGAGAGAAAATCAAGAGAATTTCTGTAATCAGAACGACTTGAGGATAATTGGGTTAAATCATAATTTAAAGGAATCCATCATCTAAGAAACAGAAGCAATTTCAGTAAAACTCATGGTATATTTTTATTATTCGACCTCTGCGCAGATATCCTAGATATGTAAAAAAAATCCTGAGTCTCTATTTTTGTGGTTGTTGCTCTGCTTTCATGTAGCTTGAGGAGTAGAAGCTGGTTCATGCCTTTCAAAGAGCATTGAGTGCAAACTAGAGGTGTCTAAGGAAATGGAGCCAACAAATCTTGTTCATATCTTTGACATGGCTTTTTTTGCATTTCATATTGCATATAGACCTTCAGAAAAGGCATAAGCCCTTCCCTTCTTCTCCCTGCTATCAATAAATATGAGGGCATTCTGGGTTCTCTAGCTAAGGTAAGGCAACTTATCTAGCAGAGTTCAAAGGAGTGCTGTTTGTAGGATCTGTGGTGAAGCGGTCCACTATTTTTCTGTTATCAGCTCATCCCTAAAGGGTGCTTGGCGCTACGCAATCTTTCCCCACTACAAACAGATCACCTGTGTAGTTTATTTGCTAAGTTTCAGCTTAATTAAAGGGTCATCATTGAATTAATGGAAAAATATGATAACCAGCAGTGTAAATCAGATAAAACAAGAATTCATGTGTTTTAAACGAGATGGAGCCTTCCCCACTTTATGTGGCGTGCCTGTGAAATTAATAGACCAGTTCACATACCTCGGCAGAAATATCTCATCTACTGAAAGCGGTGTCAATATACGCATAAAGAAAGCACAGACTGCTGTTCACAGGTTGTCGATCAAATGTATAGGAACAAGAGGGATTTCTGATTTATCTGATAAAATAAAAGGGGAATTCTTCCAAGCTATAGCCGTGTCAGTACTATTGTATGGTTGCACCTCTTGGATTTAAACAAAATGACTGGAGAAAAAGTTAGATGGGAACTATAGAAGGATGCTGTTTACTGTTTTGAAAAGCAAAAACTTGTCAGTGACATTCTCATGGACTCCTACCCATGGACACACCAGTGTTGGCCAACCAGCTAAGACTTATGTACATCAGCTCTGTGTAGACAATCGATACAGTCTAGATAACTTACCAAGAGCCATGGCCGATTGGGACGGATGGCGAGTTAGTGCGAGAGAGCCAAGGGAATCTGTGTTGTCAGCATGCCTTAATGGTGATGACAACAATGATGATAGAGATGAATTCTTACATCGTAATAGAAATAATGGTAGATTAGCTTTCTTTTTTCTTACAGAAGATATGAAAACAATTAACTATTGAGAAAAGTCGGTATTGTTTGTAGCGTTAGAGGGTGGGGCAAATCCTATTCCCCCTTAGGTTCCAAAAAGTATTGGTCTAAACATTGTGATCATAACAACCAAGATGAGGATAATCGTCCAAAGAAATCGGTTTATAATGACGTTAAGCTTGCAAAGTATGAATATTGTGGAATAATTGTTCCTATAATATTGATATTCTTAAAGGCATATCTTTAAAAAAAAGAAGATAAAAAAAAACCGATAACAACAACAACAACAACAAAAAAAGACATCAATGAATGTTCACGTATGTAGACACTTGTCTTTTTAGTTTCTCCTCATCTGTCTCACGATATGTCATCGTAAATAATATTTTTACCCCATGTTTATTTATGAGATGTCTCCGGTCCTTGTTTGCATTCGTATATTGGCAGTTTTATGACATCTGTTGTCTTCTCTTTACTTCTTTCATTCAGTTTCTATTTAGAATCGTATCGTTGCATATTATAGATGTGGAGGAAAAAAGATAAATAAACATTATCGTTTATTAATATCAGTGAGAGTTTTGCAAACAGCGATTAAGTCTTTTTTTTTTATGAATAAATCAAAGTGTTTCCATATGTCTTTTCTTCTTACACCGTTTTTTTTTTTTTTTGGCGGGGGGGTTGTCGTTAGCTTTCTGCATTGCAATTCATGTTAACATTTCTCTCGTGTTCTTTTTGTCTCGCCATATTCATCTATTTTACGTATATTTATTTGTCCTTTATTTTCATTTGTACTCATTTTA
This sequence comes from Sepioteuthis lessoniana, assembly GCA_963585895.1. Classification (NCBI taxonomy): domain Eukaryota; kingdom Metazoa; phylum Mollusca; class Cephalopoda; order Myopsida; family Loliginidae; genus Sepioteuthis; species Sepioteuthis lessoniana. The sequence continues at coordinate 78,350,657 of OY757929.1, forward strand.
TCCAATTTCACGTCTCCATCTTATTTCGTTTATCTTTACTCTCTCTTTCTCCCCCCTCTCTCTCTTCTTTAAAATAATCTATTACTGCCTCTTTCTCTTTTATTTTTCTTATTTCTTTTCCTTTTCGTAACTTTTCCCCCTTTTATTTGTTTCTTTTTCTTTATCACTCACTGTCTATCTCTTTCTCTTTTTCTTTATATGTTCCTCTTTTTTCTTTCTTTTTTTTTTCAAATCCTTTCAATTTTCTTCTTTCTTTCTTTTTAAATATCTGTCAATCTCTTTCTCTTTTTCTTTACGTTTTCTCCCCTCCTCTCTCTCTCTCATGTATATAAAATTTTAAATATTCATTCATGAATAACTTCTTGTCCTGATGGAATTACTCCCAACTCCGGTTTAACTGGACCAAGAATACTATATATATATATATATATATATATATATATATAATATAATATCTCAATCATTTTCTCTTTTTTCCTTTTTAAATCTCTGCCCATTTCGTCTTCTTTTTTCTTACACTAGGGTCATTCAATAAGTAAGGATAATATTTTTGATAAAAAGCGAATGAATTTTTCTATTTCCAGATTTTTTTTTCCAGAAATATAAATTCTGGGAGGTTTAGAATTGGTTTCTACCAAAAAATTATCCAATATCGCAAAATATTTGTTTTCAGGAAATTCAAAATGGCGGCAAATCAAGCAGAGTGCTCTAGGCTTAAACTGAGGTCTGTCAGAAATTTTGGGTGATTAAGAAGTGCAAACCATATGAAATTTATAGAAGAACGTGTAATATGTAAGGAGGAGCATGTTATATATATAAGTTGGCGACCGTAGTGAGGGCGACCAGAACGCTCCCTTTTCAATAGCTACTACACCGAGGTGTAGGAGAGGGTGCTACTCCTTTCCCTGGATTGCTCCACTTTACCCTTGATACGTACCATATATTGCTGAGTGTTAAGAAAGGAGGTATCAAGTACCATTTTTAAAGTCTTTGGTATGACGTGATCTGGGATTGAACTCTGGTCTCCTGGACCATTGGCAAAAATTCTACCCCGTAGGCCAATGAGCCGGTTACATATATACACAAATGGACTAAACCTGGGTTTGCCACTACTAACCTGAGTCAGTTCATGTAGTGGAAAAACTCTGACTCTGATAAAGAAAAAGTTTCATGCTCAGTGGTCAGTAAAGAAGGTCATGCTGATAGCACTCTGAGAGCAGAAATGGCCCATCTGTATTAAAAAAGCGGCACTTGTAAATAATACTTCCTATTTGCAACTAATTCAAAATTTAGCATATTTCATTCATATAATGACCCTCATATATTCCCCCATTTCCTTCCTCTTTTTCTCTCTCTTCAAATCTTTTCAGCTTCTCTTTTTCCTTTATCTCTTTTTCCATCTTTCTTTCTTGCTCTTTTTCTTTATATTTTACCATTATGCCTCTCTCTTACTTTTCAAATTCTTTCTTTCTTTCTTTCTTTCTTCTCAAATCCTCTTTCTTTCTTTCATCCTTCTCAAATCATTTTCTTTCTTTCTTTCTTCCTTCTCAAATCTTCTTCTTTCTTACTTTCTTCTCAAATCCTCTTTCTTTCTTTCATCTCAAATCTTCTTCTTTCTTTCTTCCTTTCTTTCTTCTCAAATCCTCTTTCTTTCTTTCATCCTTCTCAAATCATTTTCTTTCTTTCTTTCTTCCTTCTCAAATCTTCTTCTTTCTTACTTTCTTCTCAAATCCTCTTTCTTTCTTTCATCTCAAATCTTCTTCTTTCTTTCTTCCTTCTCAAATCATTTTCTTTCTTTCTTTCTTTCTTTCTTCCTTCTCAAATCTTCTTCTTTCTTACTTTCTTCTCAAATCCTCTTTCTTTCTTTCATCTCAAATCTTCTTCTTTCTTTCTTCCTTCTCAAATCATTTTCTTTCTTTCTTTCTTTCTTTCTTTCTTTCTTCTCAAATCCTCTTTCTTTCTTTCATCCTTCTCAAATCATTTTCTTTCTTTCTTTCTTCCTTCTCAAATCTTCTTCTTTCTTACTTTCTTCTCAAATCCTCTTTCTTTCTTTCATCTCAAATCTTCTTTCTTTCTTCCTTCTCAAATCATTTTCTTTCTTTCTTTCTTTCTTTTTTTCTTCCTTCTCAAATCATTTTCTTTCTTTCTTTCTTTCTTAAATCCACCTCTTCTTTCTTTCTTTCTTTCTTTCTTTGTAAAATCTCCCCTAAATCTTGCTATTTTCTATTTGCTTTTTGCTTTCTTTCTTTCAGTTCTTCTCAATCCTTTTCTATTTATTTAGGATAGAGCCTCTACAAAGTCATATCTAGACTGTGGTTAAAACTCTCTCTCTCTCTCTCTCTCTCTTTCTCTCTCTATTTATAAATATATACTATTGACAGGCTCTCAATTATATGGAAATTTAATCTCTTTCATAAAATAAGAGGGGAATTCTTCCTAGTTTTAGTTGTGTCAGTACTGCTATACAGTTTCACTACACAGACTTTAATGAAATACCTGTAGAAAAAGCTATGAGGGAAATTCACAAGAGTGCTGTGTACTGTTCTGAACAAATCCTAAAAGCGGCACCTCATAGAACAGCAGCTGTACGGCCACTTACCTTCCATCTCACATACCATCCAAGTAAAACAAAAAAACATGCCGGGCATTGCTGGAAAAGTAAGGTCAATCTCATAGGTAAAGTTCTTTATGGACTACTGCACATGGACACACAAGTGTTGATAAGCAAAAGCTTACACTCATAAGCTCTGTGCAGAAACTGGATGCCATCTAGAAGATTTGCCAAAACTGATGAATGATAGGGATAGATGGCACGAAATAGTCAAAGGAATCTGTGCTGTCGGCATGTCTTAATGATGAGGATAGCTTCAGAATTCTGTATTACCGGAATTTCTGGTTTTTATTTTGATCAATAAATTTTAAATTTAAATTCCCTCCTTTAAAGGTGATGATTAAAAAGATCAAATATCAGCATAAAAAATTTTGGATCAGGACTATTGAAGATTACAGTATCTTTGCAATCTACCTAAAAGTTTGGCTCCCATATTCTTCTGCTTAGGATTAGACTGTAGTACCTGTACACTCTGCTAGGATGAACATGGTACCTTGTAGAATCTAATTGCAAAATACTTACTTACTCTTACACCTATTTTCTACAGTTTCTTTCATAGTAGTCTCTTATCTGCTATTTGCACACTGGACTACAAAGAATACTGCTCACAAAAGGTAGCAGCAAAAGTCCATACTACATTTTTGTTCTTGAATGATGTTTAAATTTTCAAAATTTATACATCTAAAATATAGTACATTAAATGAATTTATAAACATTTTGAAAAATTTAAATACCAACCACATTTTTGATGTCTCACTCTGGTAAAACATGATAATCCAGTTATTTCTGGTCAAATCATAATCTTATTATTACAATAAATTCTAATTTACTATTTGTTGCTGTGTGCCTCATGTGCCATAATGCTTAGTTTGTGAGGATAGTACACTCTTATCAGTGAGACTGATTCTCACTAGGAACCTCATACTTCTGGCCTAGTGCCAAACTAGGTTCAACTGAATAAATCATTACCATCTATCTGGTGTGTATTTTTGTATGGACAAACACACATAAATAAAGTATGTATGGACACACATGGACACATAATATGCAGTAAATATGGTGTGTATGGGCATGCACACACGTGTAATAAATATGCTATGTATGGACACACATATATATGCACGTATGCAGATATGTGTCATGAATATGCTGTAGATGAACACATACCAATATATATTATTTAGTAAATGTGCTATGTAGGGACACACATACAAATGTATATATGCAGACAAAATGAAATGTTATAAATACGTTATTTATGTCATAAATATCCTATGTATAGACGCACATGCAAACACTTATAATGGACACACACATACACACATATCCACATATGTGACTAATATGCTATTTATGGGCACACACAGACACATATTGTATGTCATAAATATGCTATGTAAGGACGCACATGCACATCCCATTGCATATCATTTGTAATGAATATGCTGTGTATGGATACACATGCAAACATATCATATGCCATAAATATGCATGGACACACATTCACATAAATATCATATACAGAATATACGATGTTTGGACACAAATACATATGCACATATGCAAACATACCATAAATATCCTATGGATGGACACACATATATACACATATGTACACATGGCTTATGTAATAGATATGCTCTGTATGGACACACTTACATATGCACATATCCACACACGTTTAAGCAATAAATATGCTATGTATGGACACACATACATACATATATTATGTAATAAATATGATATGCCTGGACACACACATATCATATGTAATGAATATGCTATATATGGATACATATGTGTACATATAGAATGATGTATGCTATGTGTGGACACACATACATATGCACACATATCTTGTGTAATATGTATGATATGGATGGATACGTGTGTAAACAAATGTCATAAATATGATATGCCTGGACACACACATATCATATGTAATGAATATGCTATATATGGATACATATGTGTACATATAGAATGATGTATTCTATGTGTGGACACACATACATATGCACACATATCTTGTGTAATATGTATGATATGGATGGATACGCGTGCAAACAAATGTCATAAATATGATATGTATGGAAACACATGCAGACATACCATTCCTGTGCTATATAGGGACACATACATATGCACATATATGATTTAATAAATATGCTATGTATGACCACACACACATATACACACATATCATAAATAGGCAATGTATAGATACACACATATTTATAGATGTCATATGTAATAAGCATTCATATATCATATAGTTAATATGCTACTTATTGACATTCATATATATGCACATATGAGGTGCCTTCAATAAGTTTCCAGACTTTTTTTGTACAGACATTTACAATTATTGTAGACTCTTGAAAATTCAGTATGTTATTGCTATACATCTTATGAGATGACTCTCCAATTTCTATGATTTCAGGTTCAAATGAACATCTACAGCAGCAATTGGAATACACACTACTGAAGCCAGATTGTCACAGCTGGTGAATTTCAAAAATGCGATCTGGACGTGAGGACACTTTAGAACAACGACATGTAATAAAATTCTGTTTTAAACTTGGAAAAAATGCCACAGAAACGTATGGAATACTTCAGACTGCTTTTGGAACATTTTGCATGAATTGAGCATCGGTTTTTGAGTGGCATAAGAGATTCAAGGAAGGCAGGGAGTCTGTGATGGATGATAAGAGGTGTGGGAGGAGTAAGGAAGTCAGAACACCAGAGTTGATTGGCCAAATAAAGAATTTCATGGATAAGGACCGTCGTGTATCTATAGAGACAATAAGTGCACAGTTTGATGTCAGTGTGGGAACTGTACACACAATTATTCGTGAGGAACTGAAGATGTGGAAGATTTGTGCGAAGTTTGTCCCAAGGGTACTCAGAGAAGATTAGAAAGAAAGACGTTGTCATGACAGCAGGGAGATGGTCGAGCTGATCAATTCAGATCCTGCAGTTCTTGACGCTCTGGTGACCTGCGATGAAAGCTGGATCTACTGCTATGACCCAGAGACCAAGAGACAGAGTTCCCAGTGGAAGTATGCTGGCTCTCCCAGACCCAAGAAGGCCAGACAGAGCAAATCTACCCACAAACTTTTGATGATCACTTTTTTTGATAGCACTGGCATGATCTACATGCACTGGGTTCCCACTGGACAGACAGTCAACAAGGAATACTCTGTTGAGGTTTTAAGGGAGTTCAGGAAGAGATTCCGTGGGAAGAGGCCAGCACTCTTCAAATCGGGTTAGTGGTATTTCCACCAGGACAATGCACCAGTTCACAATTCCATCCTTGTCACAGACTATTTGACCCAAATGGGCATCAAGACAGTTCCTCAGCCTCCCTACAGTCCAGACCTTGCTCCCTGTGACTTTTGGTTATTCCCTAAGCTCAAGGAAAAACTTAGAGGCTGTCGTTATGAGACAATTGAGGAGATGAAAGAGGCTGTGACGAAGATCATTGACATGCTCACACAACAGGGATTCCATGGGGCCTTCCAGAAGTTGTTGGAATGGTACAACAAGTGCATTGCAGCCGGAGGAAATTACTTGGAAGGGGACTAGAGTTTCATGTGTGTACTATCAATAAAAGTGCCCATACGAAAAAAGTCTGGAAACTTATTGTAGGCACCTCATCTATATTAGAAATATGCTGTGTATGGATACATATATTATATGTCAAAGATATGCTGTGTGGATACACATATCATAAATATGCTATGCATGGACACACATACCCATATATCGTATGTTATTAATATGCTAAGAGAGTGGAGACAAAAACAGATGTTTACATTGATAAATAAGGATGTTAATATCATTTTCGCTCTTTGTTTGTATTTCGTCTTTAGGCTGTTAAAATGTAGACAGACAGATAGTGTGTGTTTCCTCATCTATTCTGATATATATAATTAATTCCTGAGAAATTATACTTCTTATATGTCTATTGGTAGATAAAAGAAGGTCATCTAGTATATATCTGAGTCTGATTGTTTTCATCATTGCGATTGAGTGTCCCCCAATGCCCGTGAAAATGTTTGTGTGTCTGTCTGTTTGTCGCCCCACCCTGTCAGCCACATGCAACCTGCCTTTTTAATAACTGAGCCTTTCTGCTGCAGTCTCTATCTACGATTACATCTTAATGTGTTTATACACATGCATGTAAATCCTTCAATATCTGAAAGCTGCAGTTAATATCAATGCATAAATTTATGCAGTCTTGCACTGTCCAAAGGCGTTCTTCACTTGCCAACCTGTCTTTATATTTACATAGATTTCTTCAGGGTTTTTTTTTTGGTGGGGGGGTTATACTTCTCTTCTTTTTTACACCAATTGCCTTTTCCTTTCTTCACCTCTTACTTCTACTCTTATTCCTCTTCCATTTCTTTCACCTTTTCCTTCTTTTTCATCCTCTTACTTCTACTCTTATTCTGCTTCCATTTCTTTCACCTTTTCCTTGTTTTTCACCCTCTTACTTTTACTCTTATTCCGCTTCCATTTCTTTCACCTTTTCCTTCTTTTCACCCTCTTACTTCTACTCTTATTCCTCTTCCATTTCTTTCACCTTTTTCTTCTTTTTCATCCTCTTACTTCTACTCTTATTCCGCTTCCATTTCTTTCACCTTTTCCTTCTTTTCACCCTCTTACTTCTACTCTTATTCCGCTTCCATTTCTTTCACCTTTTCCTTCTTTTCACCCTCTTACTTCTACTCTTATTCCGCTTCCATTTCTTTCACCTTTTTCTTCTTTTTCATCCTCTTACTTCTACTCTTATTCCGCTTCCATTTCTTTCACCTTTTTCTTCTTTTTCATCCTCTTACTTCTACTCTTATTCCTCTTCCATTTCTTTCACCCTTTCCTTCTTTTGCACCCTCTTACTTCTACTCTTATTCCTCTTCCATTTCTTTCACTTTTCCTTCTTTTTAACCCTCTTACTTCTGCTTTTATTGCCTTTTTATTTTTTTTACCCTTTCTTGTTTTTTCACCCTCTTATTTCTTTCTTATTTATTTCTTTCCTCTTATTTCACCCTTCACTTCTTTTTCATCCTCTTACTTCTACTCTAATTGGTCTTCCATTTCTTTCACCTTTTCCTTCTTTTTTACCCTCTTACTTCTACTCTTATTCTGCTTCCATTTCTTTCACATTTTCCTTCTTTTTCACCCTCTTACTTCTACTCTTATTCCTCTTCCATTTCTTTCACCTTTTCCTTCTTTTTCACCCTCTTACTTCTACTCTTATTCTGCTTCCATTTCTTTCACCTTTTCCTTGTTTTTCACCCTCTTACTTTTACTCTTATTCGTCTTCCATTTATTTCACCTTCTCCTTCTTTTTTACCCTCTTACTTCTACTCTTATTCCACTTCCATTTCTTTCACTTCTCACTTCTTTTTTATCCTCATACTTCTACTCTAATTGGTCTTCCATTTCTTTCACCTTTTCCTTCTTTTTCACCCTCTTACTTCTACTCTTATTCCTCTTCCATTTCTTTCACCTTTTCCTTCTTTTTCACCCTCTTACTTCTACTCTTATTCCTCTTCCATTTCTTTCACCCTTTCCTTCTTTTTCACCCTCTTACTTTTACTAATTGTATTTTTTTTTTTTTCATTTTTTTCTTTCTTTTTTACCCTCTTCTGCTCATTGCATTTACTTTTTTTTTAATGTTTTCTTTCTTTTTTCTTTTTTTCACCCTCTTACTTCTACTCTGATTGTTCTTTTTCTTTCATCTTTTCTTCCCCCCCATTTGATTCAATTATTATATCTTGAACATCTTGCCTTGTTTTAGTGGTTACCAAGCTAATTTTCATTTCAGCTGAATAGTGACTTTGTATCTTACATAATCTCCTATACTTTCAGGCTTTGTGCCAAATTTATGCTGTTCTTAATTTTTTAGAAGAGTACTTAGCATGGTGTCGTAGCTTGTGAGCAAGACTAGCAGGTTATATTTATTGAGTTTGATTCTCACTAAGTGCCCCATACTTCTGCTCTTCTTCTAAATTAGTAAATGAAAATGTGCTGCATTTCTTTTTCAATTTTTTTTCATATTTTCTTATTTTATTTTCATTTTCCATTCATGATATTTGGGTTAATTTTCTTAAGATACTTAGTCTCTTACTTTCCAAAATTTCCTTCTTTCGCTTCCATCTCTCAATTCCAATTCTCTCTCTGTCTCTCTCTCATCTACACATTTTCATTTTCTTTCCCCTTTTTCCTATACTTATTCCTATCACCTCTTTTCTTTCATCTTCTTTCCCTTCTTTCACTGTGTTATAAGGCATAGAATATGCCAATTTCTTCCACTGCTAAAATGTGTGTCCTGAGCATGACACTTAATTGGACTTGGTGGTGAGGCTCCAGTTCTGGAATTCTGTGAAGTGTGGAGTTCTTCTTCCAATACTCCCAAATCCATTCTGATCTGGAGAGGTAGTACCTGCTGGTGTCCCATTTATAGGTTGAATATGTAATTACCCAACACCTTTACCATGATGTGACATGGGGTCAATTTTTCAGCAGAGTTGAGCTGGTTCAAATTCAGAAATTTCTTTCTCTTAGACCCATTGCTGTATCAAGACTAAAGAACCCAGTCTGCCTTACTTAGCTGGAATTGGGAGAGAAGAATTTATGTTTTTACCAAAGGCATGAAATGAAACATCAACAATTTCATTTGAACTCAGGTTACCCATTCCTTTTCCCAAGATAATAATCACAAAGCATGCCTCCATGGCACTTTTTTATGGTTCAAATAAATCTGTTTGAAAATTATTCATATTAGATAGGAATACTTGAAACCATATAACTGTGTTCAAACAAATGATTACTATTAAACAAAAATAGTTACTTGAAACCTTATAATTGATTGTAAGACAAACTTTGGCATTAAATAACCCAACAGTGGTTGACATACCAAAAGCCAACCAACCAACCAACCTTTTTTTCTTTTTCTTTTGTATTTGTTGTTTTTTTTCATCATTTTTTCATCATTCTGTAATTATTTTTTCAATGGTTTTGCTCCAATTTTTCCTCACCCTGTCAGCCAGGGCTATAGAATACCCTGATTGCACCTCCAAAACAAGTCTTCTGAGAATGACATTAAACTGCATCTAATTGTGAAGCTCTCGTCCTGGAGTTTTGGGGAATGTGGCATACCCCTTCGTAGCCATTACTCCCAGGTCCACACTGATTCAAAGTGGTAGTACATGTTAGGGTCCCATCTATTCTATCATTTACTGAACCTGAAACCATTTAAATGTGTGCAAACAATTGGTTAATTTTAGATATAATTATTGGTATTAGAAAGCAATACTTTAAACCATTTAAATGTGTGCAAACAAATGAATAATTTTGAATAGAATTATTAGTGTTTGATAGCAATACTTGAAACTATTTAACTTTGTGCAAGTGAAGGAATTATATTGAATAAAATCATTAGTGTCAGATTGTAATACTTGATCTCATTTGCCTCTTGGCAAACAAAGGAACTCTGGCTCATTTAAAAATAATGGATACCATCATCTAATGAGTAGAGTGTTTGCCGATGGTCAGGGAGACCAGGATTCAATCCCAGATTTAGTCATACCAAAGACTAAAAAAATGGTACTTGATGCCACCTTGCTTAGCACTCAGTACTATAAGGTAAGGATCAAGGGTAAAGTGGGGCAATCCAGGAAATGGAGTAGCACCCTCTCCTACACCTTGGTATAGTAGCAATTGAAAAGGGAACTAAGGTTGACTACTATATATATATATATATATATATATATATATATACATGAATTTTTAGCTAGGCCCTGTGTAAGACAGAGAAACACTTATCTGAATAATCCTCACGATGAGTATTTATGCTTATTAAATGATTGCCAGTAGCGGACTCATGTAGCCTGTGAATGTTCGGATTGACTAACTCATGTTTGTTTACGCATGAAGCTGGGTACATATTGATCAATTCTCACCTTTGAATGGTTTGACCTCTAATCTTTGGATGGATGAACTGTCCAAAGATTAGAGGTGAAAATTGCTCAATATATATCCAGGCCTGTACACAAATACGTGTTGTGAGGATTATTCAGATGAAGCCCAGTTGGCTACAACTGTAGAATACGCTAACTGTATTTCAGTAGAAGAGTAAGACCCCCACACACCCAAATAATGTCCTGGATATGACACTAAATAACTGTAGAATACACTAACTATCACATTAAATAATCTGATGGTGAGGTTCCAGTAATGCCGAAGCTTTGGGAAATGTGGAGTGCCCCTTCATTGCCCTCTCTCCCAAGTCCATTCTGACCTTGAGTGGTAGCACCTGATAGAGTCCCGACTATGTGTTAAATAAAATTGTTTGACATTTAAATTGAGTGCAAAGAAATGACTTATGATAAAGGGAATTGTTAGAAATAGAAGTGTTTGATCATTTAACTGTATGTAAACAAATGACTTATGTTTAATTAAATTGTTAGTGATATATAGCAATACTTGGAACTGTTTAACTTTGTTTACAAACCATATATATCTAGTATATATATAAAAACAGTATTTGGCATTAAATAACCTCCAATGGTTGATATGCCATAAAACCAAATCATATCTATTTATCTTTGGTCTGCTTTACCCTTCTTTGATATTTGATATGTTTATAGTTGTGTGTATAAACATATCAAATATCGAAAACAGGTAAAGCAGACCAAAGTAAACACATTCCTGGAAAGAGGAACAAGGAACCATATATAAACCAGTTTGACCAACCAAGGTTCATTTATACAGGAAACCAGAGTGATTTCAAGTCTCATTGAGTACCCCATTAAAAACGCCTTGTGCTACACATGTTCTCTGACGAAAGCTCTCATCAATGTTCATCATTTTTATAGCAGATGAATTCTTTTGACAATCAAAAAATAAATATTCTTACTTATCACTTTTGTTTATATATATATATATATATATAATCTAGAAGAGTAATTTTATAGTTGTCCGATGAACGTACAGGAATATGTCATTAGTTTTTTTATAGCATGACATTCAGTATCTAGGATGGTATAAAACAAATTTACTGTGAAGATAGAGTAGTTGTTTTGAAAAGTGAATACCTGTATATATATATACATATATATATATAGGAGGAGGAAATTAATTTTGCCCAGGATATTATTGGAAGGGGCATTCACTTTTAAAGTTGAGGGTACCAGAGTTGTTATATTTAATAGTATTAAAAAAACTTCTATCTTCCTAAGATATCTTGACAATATACTTATTATTACCAATGATACTAATGATATATGGGAGGTGCCCGTGGTGTAATGGTTATCGTCGCAGGAAATGGACACGGCAACACGAGTTCAAATCCGAGACCTGACTGATTGCATTTCACATAGCACTAATACCCTTGGGGAAGGTATGAATCCAAATATTCTCCCTCCAGCTATGGGTAAATAGTAGGGCAGACTAGGTTCTTCAGCCTTGGTGAGGCAACTAGTCTAGGAGAAGGAAAACTCTGACTTCAAACCTGTTAAACTTTGCTTAAAAATTGACCTTGTGTCATATCCTGCCCGAGAGGAGGGGTTGGTAAATATGATGATACTAATAATATACAAGACATTTCAAAAATATTCAACCCTTAATTTCACCCATGAACTAAACAAAAACAATAAAATCCTCTTTCTAAATGTTTTTATTGATACTACTTCTAATAATAACTTTACTAACTCTACTTACAAAAAGCCTAATTACAATCCTGTACCCTCAACTTTAAAAGAGAATGTAACTTCCAATATATATATATATATATATATAGACAGAAAGGTTGGCGACTGTTGTCAAGGGTGGCCATAAGCCTCCCTTTTCAATAGCTACTGAGGTGTATGGGAGGATGCTACTCCTTTCCCAAGATTGCTCCACTTTACCCTTGATATGTACCTTATAATTATGAGTGTTAAGCTAGGAGGTATCAAGTACCATTTTTTGAGTCTTTGGTATGACTCAACCTGGGATTGAACTCCAATCTCACAGACCATTGGCAAAGATTCTACCCACTCAGTGAATGGATATGCTGTTACCAGTTCTCATCACTTTTTGTCACTTCTTTTTATAAAGAAGCATATCCAGTCTTTTAATAACTGTTTTAAAACTTTCTAAAAACACTTATCTTCACAAAAACTTTTCACCTGATGACAAAAGTTAAAAACTATCAAATAATAAATATTCCTATTTGACATATCTCTTTGATATCTATAATATATATATAAACACTGGATGCGATAGCAAAATGAGGAATATTCTAATATAGTTATAAACAACTCTATCATAAAATAAGTTTGATTTTAATTTTAAAAAGTAAATTACAGTAAATTTACCCAATATGGCTGCCATTTTTTTGTTATTGTATCAACATGCCTTCAAAATAAATTCTTCAAACATTTTATTCCATTCCTCTTCAATAGCAGTCTTAAGCAAACCAGTATTTGTACGGGAAGTTGCATTTGTTTTGTTTTCTAAAACACCCTATATAGCATAATCAAAATAGTTAAGTAAAAAGTAAAGTTGGTGACCAGAGTCAAGGGTGACTTGCAGGCTCCCTTTTTGATAGCTACTACACCAAGTTGTAGGGGAGGGTGCTACTCTTTTCCCTGGATTGCTCCACTTTACCCTTGATCCATACCTTATAATGTTGAGTGTGAAGCAAGGAGGCATCAGGTACCATTTTTTGAGTCTTTGGTATGACTTGACCAGGGAGTGAACCCAGGTCTCCCAAGCCTTTGGCAAACACTCTAACCATCATGCCAATGTCCTGTCAAAGGATTTCAAGTCTGGCCTTAAATCTTCTTTAATTGTTGTCCTCTGAGGTGCCCGTGGTGTTTTGGAGGTGTCCGTGGTGTAATAGTTATCGTCGTAGGAAATGGACATGGCGATATGAGTTCAAATCCTGGACAAGACTGATAGCATTTCACATAGCACTAATACCCTTGGGAAATGTATGAATCCAATTATTCTCCCTCCAGCTATGGGTAGGGCAGACTGTGTTATTCAGCCTGGTTGAGGCAACTAGTCTAGGAGAAGGTAAACTCTGAATTCAAATCTGTTAAACTCCGCTTAAAAATTGACCTTGTGTCATATCCTGCCCGACCGGAGGGGTTGGTAAATATGATTTGCATCTCTTGAAAATATATTCTTCAGACATTTTATTCCATTCCTCCTCAATAGCAGTCTTAAGCGAACCAATATTTTGATGGGAAGTTGCATTTGTTTTGTTTTCTAAAATACCCTATATAGCATAATCAAAGGAGTTAAAGTCTGGGCTTAAATCTTCTTTGTTGTCTTCACAGTTTTCTTGTAGACTTTCAATTCATGAGCATGCCTTTTTTATTGATGTTTTAGGGTCGGTCTTAATTGCTGTCGAAAGAGCAGTTAAAAAACCTCATTTTCATCTAATCCTCCACTTCTCGTTTACCTTAAAAAGCTCTTTTTCTGTAAAATAATTTTCTTTGTTTTGTATATGGTAGACAAAGAAACTTGGGCTTGGTTTCAGTATTAAGTAAATCATAGATTATTTGTCATTTCTTTTCTTGCTCACTCATATTGGGCTGAATTTTAATTTAAAAAGTGCTTGAATAATTGAGTTAATCATGAAAATTTTGACTTATCATGTATTTCAAAAAATGGAATTCATCTGATTAAAAAAATAGTTTAAAAAATTATTCCATATTTTACTTCCATACCCAGTATATATATTTAATTAACCCTATAATCTAGAAGGGTAATTTTATTATGGTCTGTTGAATGTACAGGAACATGTCAATCAGTATTTTATTGCCAGATATTCAGTATTAATGATGGCATAAATTAAATTTACTGTTAAGATATGATTATTGTTTTGAAAAGAGAATACATATATATATATAAATATAGGCACCATTCCCTCTTTCAAACAAATTTGGTTAAATGATATAGACACAGATTGTCTATAGAGTTTTATCAAGATCCTTTCCAATTTCCAAGATCCTTTCCAATTTATCTACCAATACAAACCGGAAATTTGTAATTTCCGGTTTGTATTGGTAGATAAATTCACCAAATGTTTCTCCCAAGAACTTTTGGACACTTCATAGGCCATCATTAGTGGTGGGGGTCACAAATGCGAAGAATTGTTGTTGTTTTTTTAATTGCTAAAACATGATAGAGTCAGGTTTTTTTAAAAATTACTGGAGTGAGATGGAACTTGTTTGTGTATGGTTTCTTATACAAGCAATGTTGAAAGAGGATAAGAATATGTATATACATATTCTTAAAAGAATATGTATATATATATATACATATATGTATATATATATATATTCTTAAAAGAATATGTATATATATATATATATATATATATATATGATTTTCATTCAGTAAATGGATAAGCTATATCAAGAGTATTCATCTTTTTTGTCTAGTCTTTTATAGCATAACAACTCTTTAAAAACTCCTTGAAAATCTTTTTCACAAAATCTTTTCTTGTAGTGATAAGAGTTTCGAACAATCAAAAAATAAAAATTCTGTTTTGTCTTATCATTTTTGTTCATCTCTCTCTCTCTCTCTCTCTCTCTCTCTATATATATATATATATATATATACATACACACACACACACACTTTATAATCTAGAAGGGTAATTGCATATTTAGGTTGTCTGCCCAAAGTACAGGAACATGTCAATAGTTGTTTTATAGACAGAAATTCAGTAGCTAAGGTTGCATAAAACAGGATCCTGTTATTGTTTTGAAAACAGAATATCTACTTACGCTGCAGTTATGTAAACAAATAAACAGTTATTTAGTAAAGATATAGTTGTTATGTAAACAAAGTCTTAGTTGAATTATTGTCGTTGTTATATATGCAAAATAAAATACTAGTTGTCAAGTAAACCAAAGCTTAGTAGAATTATTGTATTCATAACCCGTCCCCAACAAAAAAAAAACAAGCTGCTAAGATAGAATGATGTGTAACAGTAAAACTCTAAAAGCTATGAGAAATTATAAAAGTAGAAACTTTATTCCTAAGTTTCATTTAACCTTTGATTCCAATTGCCAATAGGTTAAAATGAATGTAAAACAAAGAAAATATTGTAAATATTTTGAACAAATCAGAAGAAAATATTTATACTAAAATTTTATTTAAAAAGCAAATCAAACTAGTCCTAAATGTCATTCTGTAAAATTTTGTGACGCTTTTATCGGTTGCATACCAAGCAAATATTTTCATGCATGTTTTGCATAAAATGTAGACTGTACAGTAATATCTATATTTCACTAAATTCCCATTATATATATATATATATATATATATATATATATATATATATATATATATATATATATATTGTCATCATATACGTGTGTGTGTGCATGCCTGTAAAACTATAAGTAGTCGAGGGTGACCTAAAGGCTCCCTTTTCAATAGCTACTACACTGAGGTGTAGGGGAGGGCACTACTCCTTTCCCTGGATTGCTCCACTTTACTCTTAATCTGTACCTTATAATGCTGTGTGTTAAGCAAAGAGGTATCTAGTACCATTTTTAAAGTCTTTGGTATTTGAACCTCGGCCTCCCAGGCCATTGGCAAACCCTCTACCAATTAGGACAATGGACCAGTACCAAAAATTGCACCTCATAACAAAAATTTTATATACTTAACATTATATATATATATAGAGAGAGAGAGAAAGAGAGAGAGGTACAAGTTCTGTTAAATACCACAGATTGCCTCTTTTTTATGTGTGAAGACGTTCAAATCTTCTTACTAGTCATCATATTTCTGGGTCGAGATGGTGGAGACAGAAACCTGTATTAACCCAAACGCTTTCAACCATTGGGCTGGTCATTTTCAGGGGTAGTGTTAAATTGTTTGTTATTTGAAAAATTGTAAGTTTTATATTTATTCGGAGCAGCTTTTTTTTCTCCACCCTCTCTCGACCCGGAAATACAAAGAATTGTAAGAACACTTGAACGTCCTCACTTGAAAATCTTAAAAGAGAGGCAGTCTGTGGTATTTAACAGAACTGATCTAGATGAAAATTTGCTGCCTAAATATATATATATATATATATATATATATATATATATATATATATATATACATGTGTGTTCTCATTATATACATCTGTGTGTGTATAAATGTAATCCAGCAAAAATTGCACCTCATAGCAAAAATGTTATATACTTAACAATGTTGTAAAGTTTTTATTTTTGTATAAATGTAATCTTTTAATCAACCAAGGAATTATTTATTATATTGTTAAAATCCTTCATTCTTTCCTGAGTAACAACACCAACCTAATTATAGACAATTGTTACAATAAGACCCTAATGGCTCTACCAGTTACCTCGTTGCTAATATACTCATTGCTATATCTGTCTATCTTTTATTAAAAGTCTCATTATGAGTGTGTATGTATTATATATATTCATGTATGTATGTGCATATATATATGTACAAATGTGTGTTGTTATAATTATGTATAATTATTACAAGATTCTAATGACTCTACAAGTTACCTAATTGTTAATTTATCTATCTATCTATCTATCTATCCTTGTTCCGATCTATCTATCTATCTATCTATCTATCTATCTATCTCAGTGTCTTTTTATATATATATCTCAGTCTTTTCTTATCTCTCTATCTATCTATCGATCTATCTATCTCAGTGTCTTTTTTTTTTGTCTTTTTATATCTATCTTAGTCTTTTCTTATCTATCTATCTATCTATCTATCTATCTATCTATCTCAGTGTCTTTTTTTGTCTTTTTATATCTATCTTAGTCTTTTCTTATCTATCTATCTATCTATCTATCTATCTATCTATCTATCTCAGTGTCTTTTTTTTTGTCTTTTTATATCTATCTTAGTCTTTTCTTATCTATCTATCTATCTATCTATCTATCTATCTATCTATCTATCTATCTCAGTGTCTTTTTTTGTCTTTTTATATCTATCTTAGTCTTTTCTTATCTATCTATCTATCTCAGTGTCTTTTTTTTTGTCTTTTTATATCTATCTTAGTCTTTTCTTATCTATCTATCTATCTATCTATCTATCTATCTATCTATCTATCTATCTATCTCAGTGTCTTTTTTTGTCTTTTTATATCTATCTTAGTCTTTTCTTATCTATCTATCTATCTCAGTGTCTTTTTTTTTGTCTTTTTATATCTATCTTAGTCTTTTCTTATCTATCTATCTATCTATCTATCTATCTATCTATCTATCTATCTCAGTGTCTTTTTTTTTGTCTTTTTATATCTATCTTAGTCTTTTCTTGTCTATCTATCTATCTATCTATCTATCTATCTATCTATCTCAGTGTCCTTTTTTTGTCTTTTTATATCTATCTTAGTCTTTTCTTGTCTATCTATCTATCTATCTATCTATCATTAAAAGCCTCATTCTGTATGTGTGTATTATGTATATGTATGTGTGTATGTAGCTATAACCCATTAAAAACAGCACATCATAGCCAAATTTTTATCAGAGCAACAAAATATGCTCAGATGTAGGGGATAAGGCAATTTTCAGTCCAACACTCCAATAAAGTTTTCACTCATGCTGAATGTTATGTTATGTTAATCTAAATTTACAATATAATGAAACATATATTAAATGCTAATTAGAATCCCTCATTACTTCCTAAATAGCAGCATCAGTATCATTATGGACCACTATTACAATGAGACCCTTATGGTTCCCCAAGTTATCTATTCATTGCAATTGCTCCCAGGTCCACTCTGGCTCGGAATGGTAGCACCGAATAAGGGTCCTATCTATGGGTTAAATAGAACTAAACTGCATACTTGTGTTCAACTGAATTGTTTGAATTATAACTGTTTGACTAAACTGAATAGCTTGAAATAGAAATGTTTTTGACAATGAAATTGTTCTTACATTTAAACTGCGTGCTTATGCTAAACTGAATTGTTTGAAATGGAACTGTTTTTGACATTGAAACTCTACTTGCACTCTACTGAATTGTTATAAAATCTGTACTTATACTAAACTGACTTAGCTGAATTAGAACTGTTTGAATAAACTGAATAGCTTGAAATAGAAATGTTTTTGACAATTAAACTGTGTACTCATGCTAAAATGAAATATTTGAAATAGAACTGATTATTTGCATAAAAATGGATTTGGTGTTAAATAAACTACAAAGGTTGATATGCTATAAAACCAACCAACCAGGTTATCTAGTTGCTAATATATATATATATATATATATATATATATCTATTTTCTATCACTAAAATTCTCATTAGGTGAGTATATATGTATTCATATGTATGTGTATAAGTAGCTATAAGCCATTAAAAGTAGCCCATCACAGCAAGATTTTTACTTGAGCAACACACTTAATATGCTACAATTTATAGAATAAGGTAATTTCCTGTCAATTTGGCAATTGAATGATACTTATATGAAGGCTACATTGATACTGAGCAGTATTCTTTATTAATCTAAGTTAACAATTTAATGAAATTAATTTAAAATGCTAATGAGAATTCTTCCTAAACAGAAGCATCAATATCATTATGGACCACTTGTATAGGAGAACATGATGAGTTCATGGATCATCTTGTTATTCATTAGATGTTTATCTGTAAAAATAATGTATATACGTAAATAAACTGTTAAAAGTAGGCATCTAATGTTCGCTAGAGAAGATTCACATAAAAAGTCTGTCCCTTTCCAGGACTTGGACCCTAATTAAATCTGACAGGAGCTCCTGCTACTCTTTAGATCTTTTATTGACAATGCTCCCTTTTTTAAAAATCTCTTATCGCCGCATGATCCTTTATCTTTCAAATTATATTCTTTTCCTGCAGAGAAGAGAAAGACTTAAACAAATTAAAATTATTTATTTACTTTGGGTTTGTTTTTTTTTTTGTTTGTTTGTTTGTTTATTGTTCTGCATTATCTGCAGCTGCAACACAGCTGGTCAAAGATATGCTCCATCCATTCCGGTGAAAAAAAAAAAAAAAAAAATGAGAAAATTGAAAAAAATATTCGGGAAATTTAAAAGAAAGGAAGTAAAAAGAAAACAAAAAAAATATACAAAATTAAAGAAAAGAAGTTCTCTGTAAGATATTTTGCCAAAGTAGTGACTTAGTGCAGTGGTGTTTTTCTTAAAACATATGGAAAATATTTACTTTCCTTAAAAGGGTTCTTTTCTCATTAGAAAAAAAAAGTTTTCTTTTTTCTTCCTGAAGAATTAGAATGTTTAAAAAATGCTTCTTTTCTTTATTGGAGTTACTTGTAGCAGATGGTAGACATAGTTTAAGTGAAAAAAAAACACATGTTAAAGTTCACATGTTAATATACTTGGGTATCTATCTCTCTCTCTCTCTCTCTCTCTATATATATATATATATATATATATATGTGTGTGTGTGTGTGTATATCATGTACAATACCATGCAAAAATCTTCAGCCAGTTTAAACTAGTGTAAATTTCTACAAATTACTAACTTATAAATAGAGGTTTCCCATCATGTTTTTTTACAGATGAAACATTGACCCTGTTGGTGCCATTTCTGTCTCAATAATTACATTTTGTCACAGGGGTTCTGAATAAGGGGGAAGAGATACAAGACCACCTCTAAAAGTGGTCATGCAAAAGTTTAAAGTTGCCAAAGATTTCTGCAGAGTAATGTATATATATATATATATATATATATATATATATATATATTTCAATCATACATCTTAGATGCATCAGGGAGGTCTTCAGTGATGCGCTGTCTTCATTGCCGATTTCGGGTTATTTCTGCATCATGTCGGCTCCGACAGTAACCCCGGCATGACTCTGAAAGAGCCAAGCCGCTTCCGTGATTGCGACGTGCTACGCTCGTGCCTCTACCAAAGCAAAGAAAAAAATATAATAAGGCCGGACTTCAGCCGTGCTTATAGACATCTGTCTTTTAGTAAACAGCCAATGAAAACATTCCTCTGCTATATAATACCATCTTTACCTCATCCGGTTTCGCCACCGAGGTAAGATGTTATTTTAATACTCGTCCATGTCCATGATTTACGCTTCACTAGACTTACACGAATCTCCCGCCAAATCTGTCCTATACTAATACTTATATATATATATATATATATATATATATATATATATACACCAACATGTACACATGTAACATTCCCTTTTATTTTGACATCTGTGAACGACACATCCTCCCCACACGCGCATCAACACCTGTGCTCAAGTTTGCACCTAACTAACCCATGCACTAAGCGAAAGGTTCTCAGCCTAACTAAACCCAAACAAAATCCTTTGGCCATTATATTACATACATAAATATATATATATATTCTTGGTACAAAAAATCTCTTTTATGTGTAAATTAAACTCACCTATCATTTTCCTTCACATTTTTCTTGTAAAATGTAATTAAATAAGTTAATTTATTGATATATTGATGTATACAATTATCTGTATATAAATATATATTTTTCATTTGATTATTGTCAAGAAAGACAGGCTTTTCATGAAGATATATATTTGTGTGTGTGTGTGTATATATATATATATATATATATATAGACATAAGACTAAATTTAAACTATAAAAATTTAAAAACATAGAAATAAATAGTGAAACCAGGAAAAAAAACGTATCCAACATACACACTAGGAAAAAATAGGTAGCTAATTAAATGGTATCGAAATTAATATAAGCATTAATATTTCTCTTAAAAGTTAATTATTGAACTTAACATGAAAAGAAAATAAATTAAACAAATAAATAAAAAAGTTAAATTACCATAACTATAATTGACAGAAGAAATTTGAAGATTAAAATAAAATGGAAATTCAATAAAACGAGGAAGTAACTCCTTAATCTCTTCTCCCTCCCCCTCCACCCCACGTGTCTATTCTGTTTTAATTAATTATCCATTGGATCTGAAGAAGTCTTGTATAAATTTTTTTTTCTTCGTGTTTTTGGTTCACGCCAGAAACTGAAAAACAGGATGGAAATAAATTTATAATCCTAAATTAACCGGTCTTTGGTTTTTTCTTAAAGATATATATATATATATATATATATATATTGAATATTAGATGAACATTAGATGCCTACTTTTTAACTCTTTATTTACTTATATCTATGTTGTTTTTTTTTTTTATAGATTAACATCTAATAAATAAAAAGATGACCCATGAACTGTTCATGTTCCTCTATACAAGTGGTCCATAATGATATTGATGCTTCTATTCAGGAAGGATTTTTTTCAGCATTTCATATTTATTGCATTATATTGTAAGCTTTGATTATTAAAGAATACTTTATTATTCAATTGCGAGTTTGACTGGAACTTACATTATTCTCTCAATACATACATATATATATATATATATATATATATATATATATATATACAGGAAAATCTCAGCTCTCACTTTCCATAAATATGCACTAAGAGTTGTTTGCATACATGCATATACAAACACTCATTTCTGTCTCCCAAAATCCATTTGAATCTATTTTTTTCTATTTATCAATCTTTCTCTCTATCTGTATATTCAAATAAAATCTGTGGTATATATCATCATCATCATGTCGTGCGGCCAGCACGGATATCCCTGACCCTCTCTCTCCACGTCTCCCGATCATTCATCGCCTCTGGCAGGTCTTCTGGGCTACATCCCGTATCATCACATAGCTGCTGTATGTATGTTCGAGCTGGTCATCCTGCTTTTGATTGGCCATATGCGGGGGGTCCACAGGAATACATCACTTACGAGCTCGTCCTTGCTTCTCCGGCAGTGTCCGGCATGACTGGTTTGTCTAGCTTGGATAGTTTTCATGATAGGTGGTAGGTGACCATATAGTTGGTGCCTTGTGGGGTGTTGCTGCCAGGGCTTGTTCAATATTGCTCTCAACATTCTTGTATAATTGCTGTCTAGATTCTTCTCCAGCCGTTTAGTCAGCGTCCAAGTAGTGCATCCATATAGCAGTATCGACACGACCACAGCCTGGAAGAAACTGCATTTCATTTTATCGGACAGGTTTGATTTCCATATGATCGAAAGCCTATCAATAGCTGTCCATGCCTTCGTTAGCTGTGTGTCGATGTCTTTTTCGGTTGATGAGACGCTGCTTCCTAGGTAGGTGAATTTGTCAACCAGTTTCTGAGAAGTTCCGTCTAATATGGAGATGTCACCTTTCTGATTAAAGCACATAAATTCAGTTTTGTGTGCATTTTTAGCAATTATGTATGTGGATGTGCCTATGTATTTGTGTGTGTGTGTCTGCATTTAAAATGTAATAAAATCAAAAACAGACGTGCTGCCAACAAGGCAAAAAAGTAGAAAAAAGTATTGCATAATTGTTACATCTTAAAGTTATTTTCTTGTTTTGTTTTGTGTCTTAGTCATTTCATTTTTCTTTTTTTGTGGCGGGTGGGTTGTTGTTTTTTTGTTTCTAACTTTTATTTTCAACAACTGAAATGTGTGAAATATTTTCTTTTCAACAACTTTTAACAAAGACGGTTCACTTATTTCATCTATGTATGTTGCATTTGAACTAAGAATAGCTGGTTGCAGTGAATAAACAGTAAGAATGATTTATCTATGGTCCAGTAAATCTTTCCTGAGTTCAAATATATATATATATATATATATATATATATGTATATTTCCTTAAGACATGCAAGACACTGCTGGAGAACCATGTACAAACTTATAAGAGATGTTGTCTTATGAACTCCTACACATGGATGTGCTGATGTTGGCCAATCAGCAAGAACTTATTTACGTCAGCTTTGTGTGGACACTGGATGTAGTTTGGAAGACTTGCCAGAAGCAATGGATAATAGGGATGGATGGAGAGAGAAAGTCAGGGTAATCCATGCTGTCAGCACAACTTGATGATCAGGATGATATATATATATATATATATTTGGTAATGTGCTCTGCTGGATTTTATAAGCATGCTGATTTAAAATACATTCAGAGGAAGCAGTTTGACAATGATACAATATTACAAAGATTATTTAGACTTTATCATAATCCTTATTCATCTCCTTTTCCTTAACCAGGCCCAGTCGGCTAGGGCTGCAGAATACACCAACTGTATCTTTGCAGAGCGGTAAGACTCCTCCAACAAGTGTCCTGATATGACACTAAACAAATTGATGGGGAGGTTCCAGTAATGCTGAAGCTTTGGGGAATGCAGAATACACGTTCATTGCCATCATTCCCAGGAGGTCCACTGTGACCCAGAGTGGTAGCACCTGACAGGGCCCTATCCGTAGGTCATATAGAACTGTTTGACATTTAAACTGTGTGCAAACAAATGAGTTGTACTTAATTGAATTGTTAGAAATAGAACTGTTTGATCCTTTAACTGTGTGTAAACCAATCTCTTATGCTAAACTGAATTGCTTGAAATAGAACTGTTTCACCATTTTACTTTGTATAAACAAATGACTGATGTTTGATTGAATTGTTAGTGATGCATAACAATACTTGGAAGTATATAACTTTGTGACATGCTAAATTGAATTGTTTGAAATTGAACTGTTGGCTCTTTTAACTGTGTGCAAACAAATGACTGATGTTTAACTGAATTGTATGTGATACATAGCAATTCTTGGAAAACATTAAACTGTGTGCAAACAAATGATTAATAGTTAATAGATTTTTTTGTATTAGATAGAAATATGTGAAACCATTTAACTGTGTGAAAAAAATGATCTCTCGCTTATCTAAGAATGTTATCTACAAAATGTGTTTAGAAATCATATATTTAATATATCTGTTGAAAAAGGATTTTGCATTTAATAATCTGCAATAGTTGATATGCCATAAACCCAAACCAAACCAAACCAAACCAAACCAAACCGTTCTTAACCCTTTCTTTGCTAAATCCGACTATATTCAAATTATAGGAAGTGCACATATTGTTATGGATATCATCATACAAAATGGAATTGGTGAGTAGAATTCACATTCTAAATAAGAATATTTGGATTTCACTCTATGCTAATGCCCTTAGGAAAGGCATGAATCCATCTTTTCTCACTCAGCTGTGGGTAAATAGTAGGGTGAACTGTTTTTTTAGCCTTGTTTGGGCAAACAGTCTAGGAGAAAGAAAATTATTTATTCAAGTCAGTTGTACTCCACTTATAAACTGATCTTGAGTCAAATTATGCCCATGGTGGAGTGGTTGAGTAAATATGTGTTGTCAAATTCCTTAAATCATGTTATGTGCAATTCCTAAAGCCATGACATGAGAATTCCTAACATCATGCTGCAGTCAAATTCTTAGAATTTTTTATTTGATTGGTTAGTCTGTGTTTTATGGCATATCAACCCTTGTGGGTTATTAGAAGCCAAATCCTGTTTATATATGTATGATACACTTGTTAGGAAACTTGAAAGGATCCTAACAAAATTCTATAGACGACATTTGTCTTAATTACGTGGTGCATTCTATAAGTTTCCAGACTTTCTTTGTACAGGTATTTAAAATTGTTGTAGACTCTTGAAAATTCACTATGTTATTGCTATACATCTTATGAGATGACTGACCAACTTTTATGATTTCAGCTTCAAATGAACAGCTACAACAGCAATTGGAATACACCCTACTAAAACCTGATTGTCACAGCTGGTCAATTTCAAAAATGCAATCTGGACATGAAGACACTTTAGAAGAATGATATGCAATAAAATTCTGTTTTAAATTTGGAAAAAATGCCACAGAAACGTATGGAATACTTCAGACTGCTTTTGGAGCATCTTGCATGAATCGGGCATCAGTTTTTGAGTGGCATAAGAGATTCAAGGAAGCCAGGGAGTCTGTGAGGGATGATGAGAGGTGTGGGAGGAGTAAGGAAATCAATACACCAGAGTTGATTGGTCAAAGGGTTAGGGTTTTAAGGGAGTTCAGGAAGAGTTTCCGTCGGAAGAGGCCAGCACTCTTCAAATCGGGTCAGTGGCATTCCCAGTGGGACAATGCACCAGTCCACAACTCCATCCTTGTCACAGACTATTTAAGCAAGATGGGCATCAACATAGCTCCTTACTCTCCCTATAGTCCAGACGTTGCTCCTTGTGACTTTTGGTTATTCCCTAAGCTCAGAGGCTGTCATTATGAGACAATTGAGGAGATGAAAGAGGCTGTAATGAAGGACATTGAAACGCTCACACAAGAGGACTTCCATGGGGCCTTCCAGAAGTTGTTGAAATGGTACAACAAATGCATTGCAGCCGGAGGAGATTACTTCGAAGGGGACTAGAGTTTCACGTGTGTACAATCAATAAAAGTGCCCATATGAAAAAAGTCTGGAAACTTCTTTAATGATCCTCGTATTTAATCAAATCTGCTTAAACGAAGGACTGCTGTCCAACTATCCAAGTATAAAAATGTTATTACAATTTAAAATATTCTATTTCTGTTGATAGCATTCTGTTTTAAATTTGTTTGACGTCATTAGATTTTTAAAAAATAAACCATGTTTGCCATCTTCTTACTATCTTAGTTTAATACAACTATATATTTATGTATGCAAATATAAAACTGTTTTTTGTGAATAAAAAAAAAACATTCTTTACATTTGCAATTTCCTCCCCATGATGGCCAATGAAGGGCCTGAAAGCACTTGGGAAAATTTCTGTAAATTCATCTACCAACTCCAACCTAAAATCAAAGCCCCGTTCAGGAAACTTGAAAGGACCCTAATAAAATTATAGAGATGTCATGTGTCTTAATTATTTAACTGCATGTTTTTTAAAAAACTTGAATATATGTGTGTGTGTATGTGTGTATATATATATATATATATATTTAAGAGTCGGACTCTTTATTTTGTTTGAAAGTATTGGAGACAATCCATATTTTGTCCTGCAGACCTTTTCTCCGTAAACAAAGAGAATGCCTGCTAATATTATTTTGGTATTGTCTCCAATATAATTTTTTTTCCCACCTCATCATAAATATTTCCCTTTTTCTTAGTCAACACAATATTTCCTCAATTTTGCTCTATTGAGCAAGGACAAAACTGGTCATCACTTTTTCTTTTTTTTGCTTTTTATGCTTTTAGTTCCATCATAACTAAGTCTTTGGGTCTGTTTGTTGCATTAATATATATATATATATATATATATATATACAATTTTCAAGTGAATAGATTTTTAGGCAACTTAATTTTGAAATGAGTTGTTAAAACTCATTGTTTTCAATCACAAATGGTTTCAAGTATTCTTATCTAACATTGATAATTTTTGTACTTGTCTTAATTGGAATCATTTTTGAGATGAGGTTTCTTAATCTGAGAATTCATTTTTATTTATTGCGGACTTTTTGTCCTCATCTTGGTAGTTTTTTTATGTTGTTTCTTCTTTCACTATGTTTCGGCCAAATTTCACCTCTGGCCTTCTTCAGGTGATTTACCGCGACCTCGGATAGGAATGCTGAGTCTTGTAACCGTATCCCCAGTAATTACTGCCTTCCATAGTTGTTGTCTATCACACCACATTCACCAGAAGGCCAGAGGTGAAATTTGGCCGAAACGTAGTGAAAGAAGAAACAACACAAAAAAACTACCAAAATGAGGACAAAAAGTCCACAATAAATAAAAATTAATTCACTGATAATTTTGTTGGATATCACTCACTTGTTTGCACCCAATTAAATGGTTTCAAGTATTCTGATCTAACATGAAGAATTCTCTTCAATATTAATCGTTTGTTTTCACTCGGTTAAACGGTTTCAAGTATTCCTATTGAACTCTAATAATTCTATTTAGCAAGCATTCCTATGAAATATAAATAATTGGTATACAGCCGTATGGTTTCACATAACTAATCGCAATAATAATCCTTGGTAGATGATTAAACAGTTCTATTTGACCCACTGATGGGACCCGAACAGGTACTACCACTTTAGGTCAGAGTGGATCTGGGAGTAATAGCAATGAAGAGGTATTCATTATTCTGCTAAGCTCTGGGACTAGAGCTTTACCATCAGATGCAGTTTAGTGTCATACCAAGGACACTGTGAGGGTGCAGGATCATACCTCTTTTGTTGTTGTGTAGTCAACATATTCTACTGCCCCCAACCAACAGGGTGGTAAAATTTCGTTGAGTGTGGCAATAGTCAAATTCTTCAAACTGCACTGTATGCAACAATAGCTGAATTCTTAAAACCATATTTGGTATAACTCTAGTTGGATTTCCGAAACTATCTAATCAACAACTATAAATGGTTATAATCAACAACTATAAATGTTGTTATAATCAACAACTATAAATGGTTATAATCAACAACTATAAATGTTGTTATAATCAACAACTATAAATGTTGTTATAATCAACAACTATAAATGTTGTTATAATCAACAACTATAAATGTTGTTATAATCAACAACTATAAATGGTTATAATCAACAACTATAAATGTTGTTATAATCAACAACTATAAATGTTGTTATAATCAACAACTATAAATGTTGTTATAATCAACAACTATAAATGGTTATAATCAACAACTATAAATGGTTATAATCAACAACTATAAATGTTGTTATAATCAACAACTATAAATGGTTATAATCAACAACTATAAATGTTGTTATAATCAACAACTATAAATGTTGTTATAATCAACAACTATAAATGGTTATAATCAACAACTATAAATGTTGTTATAATCAACAACTATAAATGGTTATAATCAACAACTATAAATGTTGTTATAATCAACAACTATAAATGGTTATAATCAACAACTATAAATGTTGTTATAATCAACAACTATAAATGGTTATAATCAACAACTATAAATGTTGTTATAATCAACAACTATAAATGTTGTTATAATCAACAACTATAAATGGTTATAATCAACAACTATAAATGTTGTTATAATCAACAACTATAAATGTTGTTATAATCAACAACTATAAATGGTTATAATCAACAACTATAAATGGTTATAATCAACAACTATAAATGTTGTTATAATCAACAACTATAAATGTTGTTATAATCAACAACTATAAATGGTTATAATCAACAACTATAAATGTTGTTATAATCAACAACTATAAATGTTGTTATAATCAACAACTATAAATGGTTATAATCAACAACTATAAATGGTTATAATCAACAACTATAAATGTTGTTATAATCAACAACTATAAATGGTTATAATCAACAACTATAAATGGTTATAATCAACAACTATAAATGTTGTTATAATCAACAACTATAAATGGTTATAATCAACAACTATAAATGTTGTTATAATCAACAACTATAAATGTTGTTATAATCAACAACTATAAATGTTGTTATAATCAACAACTATAAATGGTTATAATCAACAACTATAAATGTTGTTATAATCAACAACTATAAATGTTGTTATAATCAACAACTATAAATGGTTATAATCAACAACTATAAATGTTGTTATAATCAACAACTATAAATGTTGTTATAATCAACAACTATAAATGGTTATAATCAACAACTATAAATGGTTATAATCAACAACTATAAATGTTGTTATAATCAACAACTATAAATGTTGTTATAATCAACAACTATAAATGTTGTTATAATCAACAACTATAAATGGTTATAATCAACAACTATAAATGTTGTTATAATCAACAACTATAAATGGTTATAATCAACAACTATAAATGGTTATAATCAACAACTATAAATGTTGTTATAATCAACAACTATAAATGGTTATAATCAACAACTATAAATGTTGTTATAATCAACAACTATAAATGTTGTTATAATCAACAACTATAAATGTTGTTATAATCAACAACTATAAATGGTTATAATCAACAACTATAAATGTTGTTATAATCAACAACTATAAATGTTGTTATAATCAACAACTATAAATGGTTATAATCAACAACTATAAATGTTGTTATAATCAACAACTATAAATGTTGTTATAATCAACAACTATAAATGGTTATAATCAACAACTATAAATGTTGTTATAATCAACAACTATAAATGGTTATAATCATACAAAATAAAATTGTTAAACGGAGTTCAATTTCACTTTGCGCTTATGCCCTTGAGAAAGGCATGAATCCATCTATTCTCCCTTAGCTATGGGTAAGTAGTAGGGCAAAGTAACTTTTTTAGCCTTGGTTGGCCAACCAGTCTAGGAGAAAGAAAACTCTTAATTAAAGCCTGTTGGTATAAAAAAAATTGTCATAAATCCATCTATTCTCACTCAGCTATGGATAAGTAATAGGGCAAACTAACTTTTTTTAGCCTTGGTTGGTCAATCAGTCTAGGAGGAAGAAAATTTTTAATTTAAGCTTGTTGTAAAAAAAAGGTCACGAATCCATCTATTCTCACTCAGCTATGGGTAAGTAGTAGGGCAATCTACCATTTTTAGCCTTGGTTGGTCAACCAGTCTAGGAGAAAGAAAACTCCAGCTGGTTATACTCCACTTTAAAAAAATGATCCTAAAACACAGTTGTACATGGCCAACCAGTCTAGGAGAAAGAAAATTCCAGCTGGAAAAAAAGGTCCTAAAACACAGTTGTACATGGTTATGATCAAATTCTTAAAGACATATCTTGTGCAACTTTAGTCATTTTTTTTATGTTTTTCTCACATTTTGCCATTTGCATTCTAAAAATACGTAAGAAAATGAAAAGTAAAAAAATAGATTGATAGATATTTTAGGTTTGTCTGGAAAGTATCCAGCCATTTATTACAAAGAAAGATAACTTACCTATGGCAATTGTACCTTCGACCCATTCAAAGTGCACTTTTTGAGACCTCATATCCCAGGGTTCTTTTTACTTTTCAAAACAGTCTAACAACTATTAACTCTCTGATCACATATTCCTTAATCTTGTCCAAGGTGTTTCAGTGGTGATTTTGACTTTGGAAAAAGCCAAGAGTGACATGGAGCCAAATCTCGACTGGAGACTGGCTGACATACCTATGTGATGTGACACTTTGCCAAAAACACTTGCACAGTTATTGTAAATGGCGTCTCCGAGTTGATTGGGAAACTCAGTGCTGTGTGTGACTCTAGTCAAATTAGTAAAGCCATCTGACGTTCAAATTTCATATAATGTTCTGTTTGCTTGTCTGTATTTTCCAGCTGTATGTTTACATTGATTATTATAAAATTTTGTCCTAACTTAAAGATCTTTCTATCTATTTGTTATCGTTGTGTTATCTTCAATAAAACATTTCTACTTACACATCTCATTATATCTTTTTCAGTCTGCTCAGATCTATTTTTCTACCTCAGTATACAATCTATCTGTGTATATATATATATAAATTATAACAGTGTTGGTTGTCACTAAATCACTTTGTGGGTTTGTGTTGAACCAAGTGCAATATGATATGGAGAGTTCTCAATATCTAGGATAGATCTATTATATAATAATAATAAATAAATAAATAAATATATATATATATATATATATATATATTATATTATAAGAGTGTTGGTTGTCACTAAATCACTTTGTGGGTATGTGTTGAACCAAATGCACTATAATATAGAGAGTGCTCAGTATCTAGGATAGAGCTATTATATAATAATAATAATAAATAAATATATATTAGATATATATATTTAATTCATGGAATGTAGACTCTGACCCTGGGTTTCATGGAGTTTTTTGCAAAACAACAATCATCATCATCATCATCATCATTGTTGTTTTGCAAAAAACTCCATGAAACCCAGGGTCACAGTTTATATTCCATGAATTAAATATATATATCTAATATATATTATATATACACATATATATATATATATATATATATATATGCAGCGACCACTACAATGATGGTTTACAAAATGCAAAAGCAATGTTTTGCTTATCCATTGGTGACTTCTTTGACATTGTTGTTGAAGTCATGTAACATACTGACCCTCGACCGAGCCTACAATCAAGAAACAGGTGCATCCAGTCTAAGATATCGGAATATCACCTTGACCTGTGGACGTGGTTGAATTCAGTGCAGATACGTACACCCACAGGAAGCAGGTGGGCGTCAAACAATTATATGACCAGGTGCCACAGACGGCTTGAGTTAGTTGGAGTTCGAGTTGCATTTTGAGGCAGTGAGAACCAGCTCCAGACAGAGGGCTTGGGCCCTCAGGACCCCAGTTGAGCAACCCAGCAGAATGTGGAAGAAGTGCTGCTATGGTCAGAGGAACTTGGGGTCAATATGTAGCAGTCTGTTCCCGTCTCCAACTCACCTCTCACACAACCAACATCAACCCTTTCGCAACCCTTTTGAGAATAAAGTGTGAGAGGTATATTTTTCTAAAAAAGTGTGTTCATTCATCATTATCGTTGATTATGTTTCCGCATGTATATGTATACATATAGTTGTATCATGGCTTTACAACAGTCATGCAAGGAGAGACATTAGCATTATATCTGCTTATTATCTGCCTAGATAACGTGCTACAAATAGCTATAAATCTAATAAAAATATGGCTTTACATTAATGAAGACAAGAAGCAGACGATATCCCACAAATAGTTTCTGTTGGATATCATCTGCTTCTGTTCTTCTTGTCTTGACAGATGCAGACTACGCAGATGATCTAGCACTTCTTGCAAATAGACCTGCCCGAGTTGAATCCCTGCTACATAGTCTGGAGCAAGTAGCAAGAGATATTGGCCACTACATGAGTTCAGATAAACAGAGATCATGTTTTTTAAGCAAGATGGTGCCATGTCCTCATTAAATAGTAAGCCTCTGAAATTGGTAGACCATTTCACATAACTCAGGAGCAATATCTCATCTACTGATAGTGATGTCAACATACATAGAAAGAAGATATGGACTGCTTTTGACAGATTGTCTATCATTTGGATATATGATCCCTGTTGAAATAAAATTGGATTTCTTCCTAGTGGTGACTGTATCACTACTACTGTATGGTTGCACTGCATGGACTCAAACAAAATGCTGAGAGAAAAAATTAATTGCACAAGAATGCTACCTGCTGTCTTGAATAAATCCTGGAAGCACCACCCCACAAAACAGAAGCTGTATGACCACCTGCCTCCCATCTTACAAACTATCTGAGTAAGACAGACAAGACATGCTGGGCACTGTTGGTGAAGAAATGACTAACCCATAAGCAACATTCTTTCATTAACTCAAACACATGGGTACATTAGTGTTGGTCAACCAGCTAAGAGTTATAGCATTGTGCAGACACAGGATGCCGTCTAGAGGAGCTGCCAGAAGCAATATATAATAGGAATAAATGGGGAGAGAGAGAGAGTGGATTAAGGGACTCCATTCTATCAGCACAACTTGATGATGAAGATATGTGTATATATATATATATATATATATAAAGAGAGAGAGAGAGAGAGATAGATTGAGTGATAGATATATATATATAAATTTATATCCATATTTACCAACCCCTCCACTCAGGCAGGATATGACACAAGGTCAATTTTTAAGCGGAGTTAAACAGGTTTGAATTCAGAGTTTTCCTTCTCCAAGACTAGTTGCCTTACCAAGACTGAAGAACCAAGTCTGCCCTACTATTTACCCATAGCTGGAGGGAGAATAATTGGATTCATACCTTTCCCAAAGGTATTAGTGCTATGTGAAATGCCATCAGTCTCATCCAGGATTTGAGCTCGTTTCGCTGTGTCCATTTCCTACGATGATAACCATTACACCACGGGCACCTCCTCGTTTATATATGTATTTGAGTGCATGTATATATTATGCATACCTATATATATATATATATATATATATATGTGTGTGTGTGCGTGTGTTTATGAATACATAAATGTACTACGTATACATAAAAACTTTACAAACTTACATTAACCATTATTTTCTTATTAAATACAACTGTGTCAATATGAAAATATATTGATATATTGATTTATCGAAGTATGTACACATATAGGTAAGTTGAGGGTGACCCAAAGGCTCCCTTTTCAATAGCCACTACACCGAAGTGTAAGGGAAGGAGCTACTCCTTTCCTTGGATTGCTCCATTTACCCTTTACTCTTATAAGGCTGAGTGTTAAGCCAGGAAGCATCAGTTACCATTTTTTGAGTCTTTGGCATAACTCGACCTGAGAT
Source organism: Sepioteuthis lessoniana (assembly GCA_963585895.1). Taxonomy (NCBI): domain Eukaryota; kingdom Metazoa; phylum Mollusca; class Cephalopoda; order Myopsida; family Loliginidae; genus Sepioteuthis; species Sepioteuthis lessoniana. The sequence continues at coordinate 78,384,430 of OY757929.1, forward strand.
TAAACCCAGGTCTCCCAGACAGTTATATATATATATATATTTCATTTGATTATATTGAAAACCCATGTTCAAATCCTGGACAAAGCTGTTTGTGTTTCCCTTTGAACTAATAAATACCCTTGGAAAAGGCATGAATCCATCTGCTCTTTCTCTTTTGCTCTGGATGGTAGATGGATTCTTTAGCCTTGATTACGCCACCTCTTTGCGAAAAAGAAAACCCTGAATTCACAGCACTTTACTCCCTTTAAGAATTGACCTTGTGTCACATTCTGCTCATGGTAGAGGGGTTGGGTAAATACATAACTGGGATACACTTATTTTTTGACAACTATATATTCCTATTTTTGGTTACAGAGTTTCAGTGTTGTAGAGTTTGGTTAAAAAATAATACCTAATAATATCTGTTTTGATTTCAAATAGAAACCTTAAAATCCTGGTATCTTGAGTGTAAAAGAGAATTAACTTTTTATGAAAAAATTTGTTAAGATTTGTCGGTGGTGAGGTTAAGCCTGCTTTGGGACCCTGGAAGGTTGTGTTTCAAATATTTTCTATGAATACTTCTTCATGAATATCAACATGAAGTAGATTGGGGGGCCCCTTATCATAGATTCAGGGGTGGGACATATTAGTGATTTTAGAGAGGCCCTGGTTTAGAGTCAATTCATTTAAAGATGATGCTGTATGTTTTCATTCATCATTGAAAGAAATCTATGCTTGTCTAAAATACAATAAGCTTATATTTACGGATAAAACATTTAGTTTATTGGTTACTTTGTTTAATGGCATATCAACCTTCATGGGTTATTCAGTAGCAAAGCCATCCTTGTCATAGAACTATATACATGTAGTATTTATCATTAATGTCGTACATAGTATCACTACATAATGTCATATATTGTTTCCCTCTATACATCTTTTTGATGTAAAGTCGATGTTAACATTTCGGTTTCAGTCACCATCAATTTCCAAATAGTTCACATAGCGATGGATGCTTGCTGAGATGACAGGAGCAAATGAGAAATATACAATGAAAAGATACATAAACGTGCACATAGCGTTCATAATTCATAAGTTATAAGAACGTTTCTGGCATGGGGAATGATATTTGAAAATGTTTGAGTTCCCAAAGAAATGAGACAGAACTTCCTGTTTATTGAGAAATACACAACGACAAATAAATTTTCATATATATAGATCATTTGGAATCATCCATGTTAAATGTTGTGTAAGATTGTATTTAGTATTTGTTTTTCTGAAAGGACAGTATGAAAGTAAAAATGGATTAAAATCCGACAGTATGAAGGTAGCAAAATAAAAACATAATCCAAATAGGTGAATATATTATGATGTAAAGTCAACGTTAACGTTTTGGTTTCAGTAACCATCATCAGAACTTGGATATCAAAATATATCCACATGCCAGACACATTCTTTACATCATAATATATTCACTTTTTTGGATTATGTTTTTCCTGCTACATTCGTATAGTTGGATTTTAATCCATATTATATATTGTCATTCACAGAAAGACTGTTTTGTTGGATCACAACTCTTCAGTGTGGCTAAACATGTGAGATTCTTCAAGCTGAAATCAAAGCCCAGTTGATTTTTCATCAATCGGACATGTTACCCCTAAGCTTTTATCAGTGAAAATAAAGAAATTTTAAGGTATACATTCATATATGCTTATTGGCTACCGGAGTGCTCAATTCGTAAGCGGGGTATCTTTGTGGTGTAATGGTTAAAGCGATGGCCTGCGGAATCGTAGTATGCAAGTTTGTACTCCAGTCAGGCTATTATGTTCACTTTCAGACAAATACCATTGGGAAAGGTATGAACCCCCTTATCCTCCCATCTATGGGTTAAATAGTACCACAACTGTTCTTCTAGGAGAATGGCTTTGGCATTAAATAACCTACAAAGGTTGATATGCCATTAAACAAAGAAACTCAATTCATAAGAAGAACTTTGCTTTTACACACATGTGGCTGCTGGCAATTCCCTATATATATATATATATATATATACACACCTAAAGAGCCAGAAATAATCTACTTACATTTCAACAAACTGGGTCATCAGGATAATTTTGATATCAGTTTGTGTAATATTTTTTATTTACAAATTGCATCATATTGTTTTTTTCATGCAGTAGAATAGGTACAAAACTAAAAATTATATATATATATATATATATATATATATATATATATATAACAGTAGGTGTTAAGCATATATATGTAAAAACAAATGTTTAAATCCCTTCACTTACACTGGGTTTCCTCATGACTGTGCAGTAGAATCTTTTCGATCTCAGCTTCAAGAATCTTACGTGTCTAGCTACACTGAAGAACTGTGGTACAACAAAACAATCTTTCTGTGGATGACTATATATATATATATATATATATACATGTACATTAGAGAAAAATCGAAATAAATCCAATGATATGTAAATATGATAGAGTGTAATGTTCAAAGGATGTAATTATTTGTATATAAATGATATGTCAATGTTTGATGTTTCCTTTTTTTTAAATCATGTTCAGGACAATGTTATTATATGATGTTGTCTCATCAAGAAACAAAAAAATCATGTTTGCATATTATTCTTATATGAGTAACCACATCCTTTGAATATATCATTTTTTCATATTTTCATATTTACATATATATATAAAAGTAAGTTAAGTTGGCAACCTTAGTTGAGGGTGACTCGAAAGCTCCCTTTTCAAAAGCTACTACACCAAAGTGTAGGGGAGGATGCAACTCCTTTCTTTAGATTGCTCCATTTTACCCTTGACCCTTACCTTGTAAAGCTGAGTGTTAATCAAGGCGGCATCAAGTACCATTTTTCGAGTCTTTAGTATGACTCGACCTGCGATTGAACCCTGGTCTCCCAGGCCATTAGCGAACACTGAATACCTACAGAGCCAGAAGTAATCTACCTCTGTTTCTACTAAGCAGATCATCAGGATAATTTTTACTAAAGAGGGATGAACTAAACAACATTTTATTAATTAAGTGGCTGCCTGGAAGAAATAAATTAGCATATATAAAGAACCTCCCCGCCCAAAAAAAAAACATATTTTATCTACCAAGTAACCAAGCATTTTCATGTCTATTAAGTATCTTTGACCTTTGGTTAAGTAATCCATTAAGATTATTGCAGGAAGCTATAGCTAGTTTATTTTTCATACATAGTTGAAAATATTTATCACTTACTTTATATTTACAAGTCATAAATATAAGGTAGGTGATAAAAATTTTCAATATTTTTTTTACTATCTCCCATTCTGATATAGGATCTGTACCTTGGTACTTTTTAGATTCCTACATGAAGTTAGATAAACTAGTTTTGTGTCTATGTATTTTGTGTGCGAAACTACTTCTATGATTGTAATATCTTTATATTTTAATATGTATATACATATATGTTTGCAATGAAAAATAAAAACATTTTTTAAAAATACAATCTCCACAGTTTTTCTTATATTGCTCAATGCCGAGGATAGAGCCACTACAAAATCATATCTAAGCTTGATATAACTCTCTCTCTCTCTGAGGATAGATAGATAGATAGACTGTGTGTGTGTGCGTATTTTGGTAGCAGTTTTTCTTGTAAGAAAGTTTTATTTAAGATGACACATTTTCAAGTTTTTGAGCAAGATGTAATGACTGATGATGTAGGTTGATTAATAGTTGTCCGAAATCTTTGATATTATATGTGTGCATGTATCTTTGACCTTTCTGGGTCATTGTCATCAAAATTGTGTGTGCGACCACTCCATAGATTATGAGATGTTTTATGTGACCAATGGGTATATTGAATGAGAGTATTCATTGCATGCAATTGACATCATGTTTGAATGCACTGTCCATTGATACTGGTTTGAATCTGTAGATTTCTCAGATCAGGATCACATGACCATGAATCATTCAGGCTGTAAAACTATGCACCTGTGTCAGATGCATTTAAGTATTGTAGCTGCTGAACTGAAAGAGATTTTGTTATGTGTGGGGTGTCTGTTTGGATAAGAATGGCTTCTAGTATTTGGAGTCTTTTTTACCATTTGCACACACACACACGTACATGTATGTATGTATGTATGGAGGGGTTGGGTAAAGATATATATGTCTGTGTGTGTATATGGATGTATATATATATATATATATATATATTTACCAACCCCTCCTCTCAGGCAGGATATGACACAAGGTCAATTTTTAAACAGAGTTTAACAGGTTTGAATTCAGAGTTTTCCTTCTCCTAGACTAGTTGCCTCACCAAGGCTGAAGAATTCAGTCTGCCCTACTATTTACCCATAGCTGGAGGGATAATTGGATTCATACCTTTCCCAAGGGTATTAGTGCTATGTGAAATGCAATCAGTCTCGTCCAGGATTTGAACTTGTGTCGCCGTGTCCATTTCCTACGATGATAACCATTATACCACGGGCACCTCCATAAAATATATATATATATATATATATATATATATATATATATATATAGCGTCTGATGAATGTGTAAACCATGAGAGACAAAGGTCAATGGCACCACCATATAATCTGAATTGAGCTCACCAGTAGCTGATAAGTGGATATCTAAATAAATATATTGGTTAAAAATTCTTTCATTTACACTGAGAGGGTGATAACTTTGGGGTAAGATATCTGACGTAAAAGTGGCTTGGTTTCAGTCACAGCTTGAAGCATCACACGTCTTGCCACATGGAAGAGTCGTGATACAACGAAACAGTCTCTGTGGGGATGACAATATATATATATATATATATATATATATATATATATGTATATATTTCCTATATTTATAAAAGCTCTGGCATTGACATTGAGCACTATTTAATGATGCTGCAAAATTTGGTCCACCATCAACTCACCAAGGAAACTAATAGTAACCTGATAACCATAAACCATTACAATATATATATATATATATATATATATGTTAGCTCACTTCCTCACGTCAGTCTTGTTAAAAGAATATATGAAACTTTTAGTTTTATTTTCTTTTTCAGGTTTTATCTTGCTCTGCAGGCCAGTATCTGAGCACTATTTTGATTTAAGAAAAAAAAAAACAGTTTTATAATGATTTGTTCATTTCACCATTAAAAGTTCCAAATAATCATTATCATTTATATTCTTTTCTGTTTTCAGCTTCTCATATATTCTTCAAGATGCTAGCATTGAGTAGAACTTATATTATACATATATTGTATGGTTTTATATCATATATTATATGTTATATGGTATAATATATTTTATAGGTTGTATGGTAGAATATATATATATATATATATATATATATATTTAGAGAGAGAGAGAGAGAAAGAACCAGCTTTGTGGGCTGTGTCTGTAGAATACACTGGCAGCATCTTCGCAGAGAGGCAAGGCCCCTTCCCAATGAGTGTCATGGATATGACATTAAACAATCTGATGAAGAAGCTCAAACCTTGGAGATTTGGGGAATGTGGAGTACCTCTTCATTGCCATTGCTTCCAGGTCTACTCTGGCCCCGGAGTGGTAGTACCTGATAGGGTTCTATCTATAGGTCAAATAGAACTGTTTGACATTTAAACTATGTGTGAACAAATAAGTTGTTCTAAATTGAATTGTTAGCCTTTGGAAACTGTTCCAAATCTACCAATTACAATTGGGATCAAGATCACCATGATGTTCTGCCGGATTTTTAGTCCTCTGGCAAGATCCAAGTATTTTTCTTTGTTTTTTTTTTTTGTTTTTTTTTTTCACCGTTACAAGCTGGATGAGCAAAATCCACTCAGGTTCTGGTTTGTGCTTATACCATTTGGTATTGTTGTCAAATTTTTATCCCTTGCATACTTCCTAATGGATCACCCTTCTTACCAAGTCATATTAACGCCTTATATTCTTTTGTATATTATCAATTTTTGTTTTGATATAATTGGTCCTTATGGTAATTATTTTGTGCTGCTATTTGCGTTTTTCACTCCAGCGTTAGCTGATGGTTTCTCACTGGAGTTTGAGTGACAGCAAGTCTTCCAGGCTCTACTCTGTTTTCTGGCTGATCACAACAATGCTTTAGTTTGGATGGTGTCCTCTCCTCTGGTTATTACCAAGTCCTCCAGTCCCCGTACTAATTCTTTGGTGACTGTACCAACAGCACCAATTATAATGGGTTTTACTTATCAGGAGGTGCCTGTGGTGTAATGGTTATCATTGTAGGAAATGGACACGGCGACCCGAGTCCAAATCCTGGACGAGACTGATTGCATTTTCACAGAGCACTAATACCACTGGAAACGGTATGAATCCAATTATTCTCCCTCCAGCTATGGGTAAATTGTTGGGCAGACTGGGTTCTTCAGCCTTGGTGACACAACTCGTCTAGGAGAAGGAAAACTCTGAATTCAAACCTGTTAAACTCCACTTAAAAAATTGACCTTGTGTCTTATCCTGCCCGAGCGAAGGGGTTGGTAAATATGGTAAAGGGACTTGAAGGCTTAGAAATCTGAGGACAAGGAGAGACCATCCAAACTACAGTAAATATGATAATGAGTTTAACTGTCACTTTTACGTTCCACAATTTTTTAATTCTCTTGAAAGGTCTAGGTACTTATCCTTTTCTCTTTATATCAATTTTACTCTGTGGTCCGCCAGGACATCAGACTCCACAATTTGGCAAGTTATCTTTTTTATGTTGATTATTACAAGATCTGGTCATCGAGCCAAGATTAGGTGATCTGTTTGTCTCAGAATCCCAGAGGAATTTGTGTCTCATTCTCCAGGACAAATTCTGGGTTGTGCATATACCATTTGTTTGCATTGTCAAACTTCAATTTCTGGAACGATTCCCAGTGCATCACCTTGCCCACCTAGTCGTGTCTAGTCTTATACTCTTTCTGTGCTAATTGACTACATTCACTTTATTATTATTATTATTATTTATTTTTTGAATATTACATAGATTTATTCGCACACACATATTCATCTGCAAATACACACACACACTTGTACTCATACACAGATTCACACACATACACACACATATATGTTTGTGTGTGTGTGTGTGTGTGTGTGTGTATTTAGGGAGCATTTTCTTGTTGAGGCATATTTGATTAAATTTTATAAACATCCTTTGTCCCTATATTTTTGTTTCAATCCTTTCAAATTTATATATATATATATATATATATATATAAATCTCTGTTTTCCCATGTGTATATATATATATATATATATATAGTGGGGGCTGCTTACTGATATCATTGTACATCTTCTACCAATGCCAGTGATTCATATTTTTAAACTCGATTTACCTTTGTTAGTTTTCAACAATAGTATGTTTCAAATAGAGGCACAAGAGAGGAAAAGATTTGGGGGAGGACCTCCCCATGCTACATTATGTTTTTCTCTCTCTTGCCTCCATTTAAAACAGATGCCAGACCACACTGATCTTAATATGTATCTATATGAAAACATCATGTTTTAAGTCATGTAGATCTAAAAATCTCAGCAATATATCAAAAAATACATATATTTTACTTTTATTCCAAACTGGAAAAACAGAATCTTTTGGAATGGTAATAGAATCCTGCTTCAGAAAGCTAATAAAGACAAAATTCTTTGCGATTTGGCTCCTGACAGAAGAAATGATTAACAACAATACTACATATGTCATAAATATCAAAAACTTGGTCATATAATTCTCAACATGAAAAAAAAGTAAAAAAAAAAAAACAGTATTTCTTATTCTTGCTCTGGATTTTAGAAATTGGCAAAGCTTTTAACTGTTTTTAGTTTAAATGTTTCCCAATACTTATATATATATATATATATATATAAAGATATAAATCTTTATTTCCCTATATATATATATATATATATATATATATATAAAGATATAAATGTCTTAGGTCATTTTTCAGCCTTTAAGAATTCTGTCTACACAAGATGATATATTCCTTTCTCCATTGGCTGCATCACTTTCTGACTCTTTTTTCCTCCGTTTCCTTTCTATTGCTCTGGAGCATCCCAACCCTGCTCCAATGTTTTATCCCGAATTTTTATCATCATTTTTTTTTATTTATACCGCCTCCTGTCAACAGCTAATAATTCTGTCTACACCTGCATCCAAATGTCTGACTCCATATTACCTCACCCATTTGCAAACAAATGGCTCCAATTTGGGATCAGTTACACAATTTTATCCCGCTACAGCCTGTGTATGTCACTCTGATAATAAATTACATGAAGAGGAGTTATCTTCCTTGTTGAACTCTCCTTGACAGAAACTGCGTTAGGTCTGTGATTTAATGGGGTACATTACAGAAATAAAGTGTTCGGCTTAGCAAAACAAATTAACTTTTTTCTTTGGCCTTACTGCTATCAGATCTGATAGGATAAGGAAACGTCAATAACTCTGCATATACACAGAACTGGCATGTATTACTCCTGAACCCCTAGCCATGGGGGCTTAATCCTGTTTGGGAGCCCCGGAAGAGTGGATTTCATATTTCTATGAATACTATTTAATGAAAATTGACTTGTAATAAAAATTGGGATGAAGGATGTCATATAGATTGAGGCAGAGCGTATCATAGATTTGAGGGGGATGATGCACCCCAGCACCGGCCCTGCATCCACATACACAAATATAAAGGTAATTCTGAAAAATATGAAGTCTAATTGGAGGGTATCAGACAATTTAATGTTAACAAAAAAAATTCCTGCTTTTATCAATGGAACCTAAATCTCAAATGCAAGTTTAGCTGAGGAAAGAATTAGAAGTTGTTATAAACCAAATTTAGGTTGTAGGGGTGAAGACAGACATGGGTGATGAAACATTTTCCCAAAGAAAAAACCCAGCATGAGACATGAACACTCTCCTCATCTGATCATTGTGAATGCAACAGTCCCACAATACACAAGCTCATTCAGTGATGTTTTACTGCCAGCTAAGGAACCCCCATAGAAGAGTATGTATTTATATATGCACAGCTATCATGAGTCACTTGCAACATGATTATTATCTGAGTTTTAAATTAAGGGATCTAAAACTATCAGTATTGTATCACAGCCAACTAGTAAATACAGCTCCACATGTTACATTACTAGGCTGAATTCTAACTGGCCAAAGTAATATAAACAAAAAAATAATCCATCCATAGCCACATATGAAATTAACCATATTTACCAACCCCTCCGCTCGGGCAGGAAATGACACAAGGTCATTTTTTAAGCGGAGTTTAACAGGTTTCAATTCAGAGTTTTCCTTCTCCTAGATTAGTTGCCTCACCAAGGCTGAAGAACCTTGTCTGCCCTACTATTTACCCATAGCTGGAGGAAGAATAATTGGATTCATACATTTCCCAAGGGTATTAGTGCTATATGAAATGCAATCAGTCTCGTCCAGAATTTGAACTCGTGTCGCTGTGTCCATTTCCTATGATAATAACCATTACACCATGGGCATATCCACATATAAAATTAATTTTAAAAGAAAATTAACTTTAAAAATTGAGTGTCCTGGATATGACACTAAACTATCTGATGGTGAGGTTCCAGCAGTGCTGGAGCTTTGGGGAATGCAGAGTACCCCTTCATTGCCATTGCTCCCAGGTCCACTCTGGCCTGGAGTGGTAGCACCTGATAGGGGCCTATCTATGGGTTAAATAGAACAGCATACTTATGCTAAACTGAATTGTTTGAAATAGAAATGTTTTTGACAATTGAATCGTACTTACATTTAAACTGCGTGCTTATGCTTAACTGAATTATTTCAAATCGAACTGTTTTTCGACATTAAAACTGTATTTACACTTAACTGAATTGTTACATATAACTTCTTGAATAGTTTGAAATGGAAATGTTTTTGACAATTAAACTGTGTACTTATGCTAAACTGAATTATTTTAAATAGAACAGATTATTTACATAAAAAGGGATTTGGCATTAAATAACCGACAAAGGTTGATATGCCATAAAACCCAACAAACCAAACCAAACCACTTAAAAATTGAACAGATAAAATAATATAATCCTTTTGGTAGAATTTATCCTGCATTATTTTTATTCCTTTCAGTATTAAACTGCATATTTACATTGTGTCTTTTACTAATCCACAAATGGCTGCGAGTTACCTGACTTTTATGATTTTCAGTCACCTCTACAGTTTATAGACACTGCTAAATTTGCTAACACATTATTAATTGCATTTCAACATTGAATTTTAAAAATTTTTCATGATATTTTATTTAACAAAAATGATTAAGAAACGTGTTGCATTTAGCTGTTCTAGGGGATATCATACCAATTTAGAAAAAGTATCGACATTTTCTTTTCCGCTTGGAAAATCTAATCTCCTCGAGAAATCGGTTAATTTGTTAACTTTGATGACAGGTTTCCTACAAAAAATTCAGTTCTCAGTATGAAACAGTTAAAAATCATGAAAGCAAGGTAACTCACAGCCGTTTATAATTTGGGGATTAGAAAAAGACAAAGTGTCTAATGTTGAACTTATCTGACATTATTTTTATTCCAAAAATAACGTCTCAGATTATATTATTTTATCTGTTCAATTTTTAAAGTTAATTCTCTTTTTAGGTTAATTTCATATGCAGCCGGAAATGGATTCCTTTTTTTTTTTTTTTTTTTTTTTTTTTGTCTACATTACTTTGGCCTGTTAGAATTCAGCCTGGTAATGTAACATAGAGGACCGTATTTACTTGTTGGTGCCGGTTGTATATAATGTAAAAGTAATAAGTCATATATAAACAGTGTATTCAAATTAATCAATGTTAGGAATAAATTTATGTCTTTCTGACCTTCAGTGAAACAGAGTTCGACTCAATTTAGTATATAATCATTCCTGATGTATAACTCATAACCTGGATAAAATGAGGTAGAAAGTTTATGCTATGGTTTGCTTTCTTTTTAATGACATATCAACTTTTGTGGGTTATTTAATGCCAAAATTATCCTAGTAGAACAACAGTGGTTCTATTTCCTCCATAGTTAGGAGAATAAGGGGGTTCATGTCTTTCCTAAGGGTATTAACCTGAAAGAACTTAATGGCAGGACTAGATAGAGTTTGAACTCGCTGACTTTGAGGCTTCAGTCCAGCCTTTACACCACAAGGACTCTCCCAACTGTTTGTGTGATAATAACCTTTTGTATGGAGAAGATTGCCTTGAGAATCAGCATTTATTATACTTTTCAACATTTATTGCCAATGATATGTGAATATTTTTAGAATAATTCTTGGGATATGGGCTAATTCCAAATATGGCATCAGTGTTGCTAGATTGGTTCTATATTTTTTATAGATAATAGATGACCTATCTTTGAGAATTCAGTTTGTGCCATCCTTAGAATTACTGATATTGTCACTTATATATATTTGTTGCTAAATTTATCTTTAAGTGTTTGGTCATCTAATTTTTTCAGGTCTAATGTTCGAATTTACTTATCTCTGTTTTTGGTATAAGTAAGTTTAGTACATGGTCAAAACTGCTTCCCAAATTGACATAGGTTGTATATTTTTTATTATGCTGGTATTGTAGTAGTCACAGATCTATTTTCTCTCATAAATCATTGCCCCTGCCAAGCGATTTGGCCACACACTGACCAATCAGTGGGCAGAGCGCATTGATTCCTTCTTCCTCTCAAGAACTATTTTTTCTTCCGTAGCCTGCCCGCCATGGAACAACCCAACACTGATGATCTTCACTGAAGATAACAGTTGGGTTGTCCCATGGCAGGCTACAGGAGAGATGTCTTTCTTCTCTGCTGGCTGTGTGCTCTCTGTTCTGCAAGCTGACTTCCACAAAGGGCAAGAAAAAATAGTTCTTGAGAGGAAGAAGAAATCAATATGCTCTGCCCACTGATTGGTTAGTGTGTGGCTGAATCGCTTGGTGGGGGCATTGATTCGCAAGAGAAAATAGATCTGTGAATGCTAATGCTACAGTATCAAAAAAGGGCTTTTGTTTATAGCTAAAATTAAGAGGTTAGAATTTGACTTTATATTGAGGTGAAATGCTTTCAGGAGTGCAGAATAACTCAAAAATTTGATCCAGTTCAACAAATTGTTTTTCGATTAACTATACTAGTCCTGTATCTTTTGCAGAAGGATAAAGCCTCCAACTCCTAATCTGTGTCCTGTGTATGATGGCGAGGCTCCTGTTCTGGAGGTCTTGTAATGTGAATTACACCTTCGTTGCCATTACTTCCAGGTCCACTCTGACTGTTAGGATCTCTTCTATAGATCAAATAGATCTGTTTTCAACTGGACCACATGCAAAATCCTCTGAAGAAACAACATCACAAATTAAATAGTAATATTTGAAACCAAACAAATTATTAATAGATTGTTAAATACCCAACCTATAAATGTTAATGGGTATATCCCATTCCTCATACTGTTATATCCCCTACCTATGAACATTAATGGGTATGTCCCATTCTTCATACTGTTATATACCCAAACTATTAATGTCGATGGGTATGTCCCATTTCTCATACAGCTATGTACCCAACCTATGAACATTAATGAGCATGTCTCATTCCTCATACTGTTTTATGCCCTACCTATGAACGTTAATGGGTATGTCTCATTCCTTATAAATACGTTGAACACTATTGTGAGTGGGGTAAATATTCTAAGTAACACCGCTGGCAAGTATTGTATTTTGGTAATGTTATAAAGATTTCTACATCATTTCCAACCTCCATTTTGGTTATTTCTCACTCGGTAACTTTTTGTTAGGTTACAACATAGTTTTAATAAGATTAAACAATTTAATTGCATATAGATTATTAGTATTTGATTGTAATACTTTAAACCATACAACTGTGTACAAATTATTTGTTTTAGGTAGGAATACTTGATATAATATAATACCCATGGGAAAGGTATGAATCCAATTATTCTCCCTCCAGCAATGAGTAAATAGTAGGGCAGACTAGGTTCTTCAGCCTTGCTGAGGCAACTAGTCTAGGGCAAGGAAAACTCTGAATTCAAACCTGTTAAACTCTGCTTAAAAAATGACCTTGTGTCATATCCTGCCTGAGCGTTGGGGTTGGTAAATATGATATAATATAACTGTATGCAAGAAAATTAGATAAATAAAAAATGTGAATTAAAATTTAAAAAAAATGTAATGGAACATTGAAAATGTTGTTATGATTACAATCAAACATTTAGAAATGAATCTGGAGGAACTCCCTGGCATAATGGTTTATATGCTTGAATGCAAACTTAAAGTGAGTTCAAACTTCAGTCATGCGGTTGCATTCACTTTCAGACTAATGCCCTTTGGAAAAGGTGTGAACCTCTTATCCACCCACCAGCTATGAATTAAATAGCATCACTGTCGTTCTTCTACAAAGATGGCTTTGGCTTTAAATAACCCATGAAAATTTATATGCCATTAAACAAAGAAACCGAATCAAAGCTTTCAATTGAAAAACTCTCCTCACACTTTTAGGCTTTCTTTCAGTTATTTTGTTTCATAAAATGTCAGAAAACCTGTGGTACATTGAATACTCTTGGAAAAAATTATAACGCAACCAAAATAGCCAAAAAATCATTAACAATAGAAAAAAACTTTGGTTAATGTCTTCTGAATGTGTTCTTTAAAATTAGACAAAATTATAAATATTAATATTTCTTCAATTATCACATTTGGAATTTCTGTTGCGGCACCGCATGCAATACTGAAAAAAACTGAATCAAGTTCTTTTTTTTTTCAGTTCATATTGATTTTGGTTCCATTATCTATTTCTATTACAAATCATTCAAATTATTTTGGAAATTAGCAAGTAAGGTCACCTGGCATTGCTATATTTAATTATTTTGCTAATCATCCTTAATCCTTGTCTCAAATTCATTTTGTCTGCAGAAATATTAGTATCATGAAAAAAAATTGTTGAAGACATTCAAACATTAAGATGTTCCATTTAGAAATATAACAAGCAAGACTACCTGGCATTGCTCTTATTTTAAAGTAATTTTATCTAAAAAGAAAATGCATTTAAGGTCTTCCATAAAAACATTTGTATCTCCAAATTAGAAAATTTTTACATAGCAAAAAAACACAACATAGCAAGATTTTTGCTAAAGCAATATATCTAAAAGTCTCTACCTTAGAGAAAAACGCAATTTCCAATCCAATTTGCAAATGAATGATTATTTTGTGGGGTCTGCATGTTCACTGAAAATAATACTTAATTGCAAATTTTCAATATAATCAAGATAAATATGAATTAGTAACTACTAACCTAGGCAAAAATTGTAGAATTAGTATTCTAAGAGGATGTTCTCTTTTTTTATTTAGCCATAGAGTTTGGTTTGGTTTCATTGTTTAATGGCATTTCAACCTTCGTAGGTTATTTCATGCCAAAACCATCCATCGAAAAGAATAGTATGTTGGAATTCGTTTGTAATGCTCGTTAGATGTGAGTAGTACTCATTTGCGTAAAAAAGCAATGAGCTACAACTTGAGGCAAGATTATATGGACATTGGGGCATTCAATTGTTCTCAAGCAGCTAAGTTCATTCTCTGGACAGTGATTGGTTGCTGACCCAGTGAATGGGTATATTAGAGTGTGTATACACTGGCTTGCTTAATATGTCACTGGTTCACCAGTTGTTTTACCAATTGTTTGCTGTTTTGTTTCCTGGCATTTGAGGCGTCCCCATTGGGGGAATGCTGACAGGGCCGAAGGTATTTTTGGATTTTTCTGGACGCATGTGGGCTGCAGCCCAGCGTCGGGACCCACTTTAAAAAAAGCCTTGTGCTGTACTTGTCTGGTGGTGGGATGGAGAATAAATAAAGATGTTACCACATATTTTATTTTTTGTCTGTCAACTGGACGCTATCTGGGGCCGCTGCACCGGTAAGTGTTGTTGTTGTTGTTCTTGTTGTTTATTCTGCATGTTAAAGTAGTGACTTCTACACAGTAGTGGTACTATTTAACCTATAGCTCGGAGGATAAGGAGGTTCATGCCTTTCCCAAGAGTATTTGTCCAAAAGCAAGCATAATAATGCAGCTGGAGTTCGAACTCACTTATTACAATTCCACTGTCCGGCACTTTGACCATTACTCCATGAGGACACGCCCTATTTAGCTGTAATTATACCATTAATTATACCAATATACCATTAATTATATTGATATACCATTAATCATACCTTTAATTTATACCTTTTAATTTGAATTTAACTGGCTCATTATCCTACTGTATAGAGTGTTTGCCAATGGTCTGGGAGACCTGGGTTCAGTTTTATTATGACAATGGTGATTGTTATATCATTTGCGTGTGAACGTAAACTGCACCAAATGGCTATGCACCTGTACTAAGAGACTCGAATAGTTCAAAGCCCAACCAAACTGAATGATAAAATATAATTAACTAAAAATGATTAATATAAAAAATCATTCCTTAATTATATAACACAAACTCACTGTCAATAGTCTGTTATGCAAGGTCAATAAACTTTACACTATACAAGGTGCCCTTTACAGGAAAGCAGGTTGGTAGATGTGAAAATGATCCGATATATTAATAGATAGGCAGATAACAAGCTTAAGTTTGAAGGTAGGAAAAAATAAAATAGGTTTATTGGTAGATAGATAACAAGTTAGATACCTTTAGGCAGATAACAAAAGGCTCAAGTATATACCATAATTAGTTGTGTATAACATGCATTTTGCCTATAAACATCTGGTAAAATATCTCTCAAGTAACATATTATAATATTTCTTCATTTTTTTATCCAGTTCGTATCAACAAAAAATAAGAATTTATATAGTTTATGCTTTGAAGCACAAAATTTACACCCTATTTAGAGCAAAGATAATGTTCACATGAAAATGAAGATAAGCAAACTTTCAGCAAAAATAAACTCACAAAAAAAAAAGAAAAGTTGGCGACCTTAGTCGAGGGTGACCCGAAGGCTCCCTTTTCAACAGTTACCACACCGAGGTGTAGGGGAGGGCACTGGTCCATTCTCTGGATTGCTCCACTAAAGCCTTGATCCATTACCTTATAATGCTGAGTGTTAAGCAAGGCTGCATCAAGTACCATTTTTTGAGTCTTTGGTATAACTCAAACTGGGATTGAACCCTGGTTTCCCAGACCATTGGCAAACACTCTCCCCATATGCCAATGGCCCAGTAAGCTCACAATAGAAGAAACAAATTATAAACGAGCACACATTCCAGTGGTTATATTTCTGTAACAGTATGAAAAAGAAGTATTTGGTTTGACTTGGTTTCTTAGTTTAATGGCATATCAACCTTCATGGGTTATTTAATGCCAAAGCCATCCTCGAAAAAGAATAGTAGTTGTATTATTTACCTGGGCAGCATAAAGGAGTTCAGAACTTACCGAAGAAGCATTTGTAACACATTAATTAGTTTGGAAACTAGATATAATTTACTTTTAATCATCCTGTCCTGAATAAGCCAATGCACATGGAATTTGTGTATAATTATGCCCCCAAGTTTTTAGGCTGAAAAATCTGGACAAATAGTGTGTCTTATACAAAAATAATTACGGTTGGCAGATAGACATTCAGGTAGATAAGTAAGTCAATAAATATGAATAAGTTCCAATAGGTTGATATCAAGTTCAGATTTAAAGATAGGTAATATAAATAAGTTTACATCTGTAGGTAGATATCTTCCAAAAACATGTGTAATATAATGGTCGAGGGATTTCATTTCATATATCTTGCCATTCGGTTTAGTTAGGCTGAGAACCTTTCTCTTAGCGCATGGGTTAGTTAGGTGCAACATGAGCGCAGGTGTTCACGTCATTCAGAGATGTCTAAATAAAATTCTCAGAAAAGACTTGGGGATGTGAATGACGTCATGCACCGGAAGCATGCGTGGAGGATTTTGGGAGATTTGAAAAAAGTCAGTTGATTTGAGTTTTACCTCGGAAGAAGACAGTTGGCTTTCACTTGTTCGCCGAAGCCAGGCCAGTAGCCTTGCGGCAGGTGTCACACGTGGTTTGGGGCAGATGG
>OY757929.1:78401665-78534165 GCA_963585895.1 Sepioteuthis lessoniana
GCATGCAAATACACACACACACTCCCATGCAAAAAAAAAAAACACATATGTAAAATAAAAACAGCATCTAAAGCCAATATGAGGAAAATTTAAGTGGGAATCAGGAAGAGTCAATAATATGACCTTTCAAAATTTCTGAGAAGTGTATACCATTAATTATACCATGATACACATAATCTTCCAAATTTTCATCACACTCACTAAAAAATAAAATGAATGCCATGCAACTTCACCAATAATGAAATTTTTAACCAAAGAGGAATTTTAATTCAAAGTTTCTGGTGGGTGTCCTCTTGGTGTAATGGTTAAACCAATGGACAGCGGAATCGTAGAAAGCGAGTTCGTACTCCAATCACACTATTACATTCACTTTCAGGCAAATACCCTTGGGAAAGGTTTGAACCCCTTTATCCTCCCAGCTATGGGTTAAATAGTACCACTACTGTTCTAGGAGAATGGCTTTGGCATTAAATAACCTACAAAGGTTGATATGCCATTAAACAAAGAAACCAAACCAAACCAATCAAAGTTTCTGTCTCAAGGTAAACTGTCCAGGTAGAGTAGAGTAGGGTAGGTTTGGGTTGGTATTGGACTTATGGCATGTCAAAGTTTGTTGGGTTAGTTAAGACTGATGTAGGAGGGTCACCATGATATAGTGACTAAAGTACTGGACAGTGACATCATAGTAGATTGTTAATTAGTTGAGTTTGGTAGTTATCAAAGTCAGCACTCGGTCACGTAACAAGCTGAATAAGATCTGAAATGCAATCTCCAAAGCTCTGAAGAAGGAGAGTTATTTAGGGCACATTGGGGCATGCCATTGTGTGCATGTTGTAGAATATTTGTTGACTCACGTAGAGTCTCCAAAATTACCAATGAGTAATTTGGTTGAGTATAAGTAGATTAATGGATCCCACTCATGCGAATGTGTTGAATAGGTCCATTCCTGTAAAGTGAGCCAATCCACATGCTGCTCATGCACTCTTCAATAAAAGAGGTGAGCTTTAGCTGGCTAGCTTTTCCAAGGAGGCAGCCATGTTACTTTTGGCTTGTGAAGGTACTATTTACCAACCCCTCCGCTCGGGCAGGATATGACACAAGGTCAATTTTTAAGCGGAGTTTAACAGGTTTCAATTCAGAGTTTTCCTTCTCCTAGACTAGTTGCCTCACCAAGGCTGAAGAACCTAGTCCGTCCTACTATTTACCCATAGCTGGAGGGAGAATAAGGGGGTTCATACCTTTCCCAAGGGTATTTGCCCGAAAGTGAACGTAATAGCGTGACTGGAGTACGAACTCGCGTACTACGATTCCGCAGTTCATCGCTTTAACCATTACACCACAACGACACCCTTGTGAGTGCTGTTCATTGATGTTCTATAGTCCATTCCCTGGAGAGTGATTGGTCATTGGCTGAGGAGTGGACATATTAGTCTATATATGCTGGCTTGTTTAGTAGTAGCATGCAGTCTGTATTAATTTACAGCCTGTTTTATTTTTGTCTGCCCACTGGACACTAGCTGGAATCCCTGGGCTGGTAAGTGTTATCATTATTGTTTCTATTCCAAATATTAGGATGGTGACTTCTACATTAAATGAGTTTGAATTCCAGTTATGTCATTAAGTTGACTTTTGGACTAATACCCTTAACAAATGTATGAACCTCCTTATCCCCCTAGCTATGAGTCAAATAGTACCCCAACTATTTGTCAAAATTTCTTTGATAAGGTTGTAAGTAAGGTTGGCATCTGTAGTAGAGGGCGACCTGAAGGCCCCTTTTCAATAACTACTACACCAAGGTGTAAGAAAGGGCGCTACTCCTTTCCCTGGATTCCTCCACTTTACCCTTGATACATACCTCATAATGCTGAGTGTTAACCAAGGAGGTATCAAGTACCGTTTTTAAAGTCTTTGGTATGATGCGACCTGGGATTGAACCCTGGTCTCCTGGACCATTGGCATACACTCTACCCACAAGGCCAATGAGCTGATTAAATTTCTGAGATAAAGCATGATAATTTTTATTATTTAGTGTATTCAGACTATTGTCTTCTTTATATTCACAACATTTCAACCAATGCATCTTTTGGCCTTCTTCAGGTGTTTCATGTTGAACACCGGAGCCTGCATTGAACTCTGAACTAAACCCTTTATTTAATCCACAAGAGTAGATTATTCTAATTCCATTATCCATGTTTAGACACAGGTGTTAAGCTATTGTAAATATTCCTTGTAATTTACCTGTAGTCAGGATTGAACCTGCAACCTCCAGATGATTTCACATAGAAGCTCTTTAACCAAATGCCAATATCCATTATATGCCATTTATAGTCAGACAATCCTGACTACAAGGGAATAACAAGGGATATTTACAATACCTCAACACTTGTGCTAGATTATAGTTTACAGAATTTGAACAATTTACACCAGTGGATTAGATAAAGGGTCCCAGTTTCAACATGAAACATGTGAAGAACGTCAAAGGATGCATCGGCCAAAACATTGTGATATAACGATGACAATAGTCCAAATACACTAAATGATAAAAGTACCACTACTATTCTTCTTTAAGAATTGCTTGGGCATTAAATAACCCATGAAGGTTGATATGCCATTAGATAAAGAAACCAATCCAAAACTTAATACTATTGACACGTGGCTAATGAAGGCATAGACAGCTATCGATAGGCTATCAATCATATGGAGATCTGACCTGACCGATAAAATGAAATGCAGTTTATTCCAGGCAGCGGTCATATCGATACTGCTGTATGGATGCACTACTTGGATGCTAACTAAACGTCTGGATAAGAAGCTGGACGGCAATTACACAAGAATGTTGCAAGCAATATTGAACAAGTCTTGGCAGCAACACCTCACAAGGCACCAACTATACGGCCACCTGCCTCCCATCACGAAAACTATCCAAGTTAGATGAACCACAAATGCAAGACACTGCTGGTGAAGCAGGGATGAGCTCATAAGTGATGTACTCCTATGGACCCCCACATGTGGCCGAGCAAAAGCAGGAAGACCAGCCCGAACATACATACAGCAGCTATGTGATGTTACGGGATGTAGCTCTGAAAACCTGCCAGAGGCGATGAATGATAGGGAGAAGTGGCGAGAGTGGGTCAGGGATATCCGTGTTAACGGCACGACATGTTGATGATAATGATGATTGATCAATAACTGATAAAGATTTCTAAACAGATTATAACTATTCTTAATGCAAATAATTTGTACACATCCATATGGGTTCAAGTATTCCTATCTAATACAAATAATTTTCAAGTAGATCTTTTCAGTCCATAGATTGAACCCTAACTGGTACTACCATTCCAGGTCAGAGTGGATGCAGGAGTAATGGAAAGGAATGTGTGTCAATCAAGTTTGATTTGGTTGGTTGGTTAGTTGGTTTTTATGGTATGTCAATCCTTTATGGGTTATTTAATGCTAATCATTTGTTTGCACAGTTATATGGCTTCAAGAATTCTAATAAAATATTTCTATAAATCTATAATATAAAATTATTTATATAAAACCTATTTGATCTATATATGGGGCCTTAAGAATTACTGCTACTTTGAGTCAAAGTGGGCCTGGGAGTAAGTAAGTAAGTAAACGCTTTCTGGGCTTATGCTGTGGACGCTTACCGCTCGCAAGTTCTCCATAGTTCTCCAGGCGACTGTCATCCATACATACGAGGTAACCCACCCAGCACAACTGTGCAGTGGTAATCATGGATTCAAGGCTCAGGCACAGTACTTTTTCTAGCACTTCTGTGTCCAGTGAGTGCATTTGCCATTTGATGTTCAAAATTCTTCTCAAGCACTTAAGATGGAAGTGTTCCAGAACCCTGATGTGTCTCTGGTGGGTTGTCCAAGTTTCTGCGGCATAAAGGAGCACTGTGACAACACACACCATATAAACATCTACCTTCTTGTTAATGGTGAGTCCACGATCATTCCACACCCTCCTCTCCAGTCTCCCAAATGCGACAGAAGCCTTCTGAATGCAGGCATATACCTCGGCATCCAAGAAACCATCTTTGGATAAAACACTTCCAAGGTAGACAAAGACATCCACCACATCAAGCCTAGTACCATTAACCAAGATGTTTGGCTCAATGTACTCCTCTTCAGGGGGAGGTGTGAATATTACCTTATTTTTTTTCAGGCTGATCTTGAGCCAGAATGCATCACAAGCCCATGAAAAATTGTCCGCAATCACCTGCATGTCATTCTCAATATGAGCAAGAAAATCTGCGTCATCTGCATAAAGAAGTTCCCTGATCAGAGCATGGAACACCTTCAATTTTGCATTGAATCTCCTAAGATTAAAAACCTTTCCAGATGTCCTAAAGAGTAATAGGATACCTACGTTACAAGGATGGCCTCAAAAGCAATCTGAAGGATGCAGATATTGATTTTGACACCTAGGAAGCAACTGCAGTTGATTGTGGCGCTTGGCGGGAATTGGTAAAAACTGGCTGTTGTTCTCTCATGTTGGAGTGTGCAAAGCTGAAAAGAGCACTTAGGAAAGGAAACCTGGAGAATTTTCCCTGTGACCATGCAAATTGGATCTGTGAAATGTGTGGATGTGTTCTTTTGAAGGCAGGGTATGTGAACCATATGAAGTCTCACATTCACAGACCATTGTCATCCAGTGTTCCACTGTGACCTGATAGCACAGTGTGTGTTATATGTGGTAAGGTAAGCAGGTCTGCATCTGGACTGAAAAGCCGACAGTTGTACACAAAGACAGTATTTCTCATGCGGATCCAATCTACCCTATTAAGACTTTGACTTTTGTGTGTCATGTCTGTTATCGTCCTTGTAAATCAGCTGCCGGCCTTGAGAGCCACCTGAGGACACATGAGGGGCACTACAAACGTCTATTTGAGAACTGTAGTTGTACAAACATCTATTTGGGTGCTGTAGTAGTGGTACAAGCATCTATTTGGTGTTGTAGTATAACACCAGAACACCCCTTTAGGGTGCTGCCTTACCCCTCTTTTTGGGATACAGTCAATGTATTCTAAGTACTTCTAACAGGATAGATAGCTTGTTAGGAATTTCATAGAATCATGTAGACAGGTAGATAGTTAGATATAGATACGCTCAGGTAAATTGTATGTAAATATGAACTGGATCAACTATATAGGGGTAGATAGGAATAGGATCAGGTATTTAGGTAGGCAAATATGAACAGGATCAGGTATTCAGGTAGGTAGATATGAACAGGATCAGGTACTCAGGAAGGTAGATATACATAGGTTCTGGTATATAAGTAGAGAGATATATGAACAAGATCAGGTATATAGGTAGGTAGATATAAACAGGTTCAGGTATATAGGTAGGTAGATATGAATAGGTTCAAGTATTCAGGGAGGTAGATATTGTAACAAAAAAAATGACTTACCGCGGAATCCAAAATGAGCGAGAACGTGTTTCGCATGTGAAGTGAGGAAATGAAACATTCCTGAGGGTGCGATTTATAAAACGTAGAGATGCTCTCATGCAAATTTTGGCCAGTCTGGACAGAGATAAAAACAGCAGTGTCAGCGTAGCTTCAGATCTCGTATTGTGACGAGAAGAGAGCGAGAAGAGACTTACAGTCAGACTTTGTTTTGTTTCGAAGATTACCAGTTGAGCTTGCAAGTGAGAAGAGACTTACGGATGGACTTTGTTTTGTTAAGAAGTTTACCAATCAATCTTGCAGGAGAGGAGAGAATTGCGGTCGGGCTTGTTTTATTATTTTTATTTGATGACCAGTGAAAGGGAGACAGACTCTACTGGTACGTCTGAGACTTCCGCTTGTGACAAGGAAGCGAGCCTTAAAACAAAATAAAAAAGAATTTTTTTGGCTTCAGATATGAACAGTTTCAGGTCTACAGGTAGGTAGATATGAACAAGTTCAGGTATTTAGGTATTTAGTTAAGTAGATTGATATGAAAAGACAGTGCAAGATATCAACAAACTTGATATGTTCATATAGAGAAAGAAATGAACAGACTTAAATTGCTTTACTGATTTATACATAAGTGAATAGATCTTCTTGGACTAAAATAGATAAGTAGAAAGAGATTAAGAAAGATAATCCTAATAAACAGATAATTTATGAAAGAAAGATCTAGACAAAATCTATACTATAATGATTTGATTTTTGCATGTAAGTTACTGCAATACTGCATAAGTGGCCATTGTAGCAAGCTATATCTTATAACGAACAGTCCAGACAAGAAATCAGCCCTTTTTGATGAAGATTGGAGTATACTGACTGGATCCCCTTCAGAAGAGTAAAACCCAGTCCCAAAAGAGGGTCTTGGGTGTGACACCAATGGGTATCTGGTGGTGACATTCCAGTTCTAAAATTCTGGGGAATGTTAAGCATCCCATCTTTGCTATTATTGAATGGCATATCAACCTTTGTTGGTTATTTAATGCCAAAGGCATCCTTGTAAAACAGTCGTGATACTATGTAATCCAGATGTGAGATTGAACATGGACCTCAAAATTGCTTTCTGGTTATCTATGCTATAAAAAATATCCTTATTCCAGACTTGTTTTGGTTTGGTTTCTTTGTTTAATGGCATATCAACTTTTGTGGATTATTTAATGCCAAAGCCATCCTCCTAGAATAGTACTAGTGGTACTTTACCCAGTCGGCTGGGGCTGTAGAATACACCGACTGCACCTCTGCAGAAAGGGGTAAGACCCCTCCCCAAAGAGTGTCCTAGATATGACACTAAACAACCTGCTGGTGAGGTTCCACTGATGCTGGAGTTTTGGGGAATGCAGAACACCTTTTTATTGCCATTGCTCCCAGGTCCACTTTGGTCCGGAGTGGTAGCACCTGATAGGGCCCTATCTATGGGTTGAATAGAACTAACTGCATACTTATGCTAAACTGAACTATGTGACTAAACTGAATAGCTTAAAATAAAAAAAATTTTTGACAATTGAACCATACTTACATTTAAACTGCATGCTTATGCTAAACTGAATTATTTGAAATGGAACTTTTTTGACATTGAAACTGTATTTACACTAAACTGAATTGTTTAACATAGAACTGTTTTGACATTTAACTGTGTGTAAACAAAATCTGTACTCACACTTAACTGAATTAGCTAAATTAGAAGTGTTTGACTAAACTGAATAGCTTGAAATAGAAATGTTTTTGACAATTAAACTGTCTACTCATGCTAAACTGAATTGTTTGAAATAGAACTGATAATTTACATAAAAATGGATTTGGCATTAAATAACCTATAAAGGTTGATATGTCATAAAACGCAACCAACCAACTAGTGGTATACCTAACCCATACGTGAGATTGAATATGGGCCTCAAAATTACTTTCTGTTAACTTATACTATAAAAAATATCCTTATTTCAGACTTGTTTTGTTTGGTTTCTTTGTTTAATGACTTATAAACCTTAGTGGTTTATTTAACGCCAATGCCATTCTTGTAGAAGAACAATAGTGGTAATATTTAACCTATAACTGGTGAGATAAGAGGGTTCATGCCTTTCCTAGGGGTATTAGTCTGAAAATGTACATTATAGTGCGACTTATTACTATTGGATAGGAATATGTGAAACCAGAAAACGAAGATAAATAGAATGATAAACATAAGATAGGAATCCTTAAATAGTTCTGACTGTAATCAAATATTTTCAGATAAGTCAAATGTTGGCTTTGAATTACCTATAAGGAGTTGAAATGCCATTAAACAAATAAGCAAAACATAACCAAACAAAAAACAAAAACCTTTAAATTAAATCTCTTATGTGTCATTCATTTAAATTTTTTAAAAAGTATTTCTTTTCAAAAATCCTCAAGATTTTTCTGAGAACATTACTGATTTCATAAGGAAATATACTTTTCATGTTTTCTTTCATTCCTCTTCTTACTTTTAATTATTTATATTCTAACTCGGGCTTTGTACATTGCTGTCTGTTTTTCTTTTGATCTTTTAAATTTGCACAGAATTCATTTCACAACAGTTACAGTTCGTGAAACCAAGTGATGTTCATTTTTTTTTTTTTAAATATATAGATTATTGATGATTGTATATATATATATATATATCAATCTAGTGATAATTTTCTTTTTATTTATCATTGACGTTTTTTAAATTACTTTACATGACTTGTAAGAGAAGCATCTCAAGTTCTAATGTTCATTTCTACCGGTTTTTTGTATCAAAGTTTATTTTTTGACTTTTAATTCTAAATATTAGTATTGTTAACAGTAATAATAATAATAGTAGTTGAGGTGGCCATGGGGATAATAAACTTGCTGTTTTAATTTGTTGATATGTAAAAAAATATGTATACGTTTCTGTATATTTTTGATAAAAGATCAAAGTAAAACAGTCTGTCTAATATTTTTAAAAATATTGTTAAGAATGAAATAAAAAAAACTTCCTGAAAGTCATGGAGATGATCTTTTATGCATATGTAATTAGCCTGTTCCTATATATATATATATATATATATATATATATATATATATAGCTGTTCCGATAACTATAATTTATTCAGATTGGTTTGGTAGGTTTTATGGCATATCAACCTTTGTAGGTTATTTAATGCCAAATCCATTTTTATATAAATAATCTGTTCTATTTAAAACAATTCAGTTTAGCAGAAGTACACAGTTTGTCAAAAACATTTCTATTTAAAACTATTCAAGCAGTTATATGTAACAATTCAGTTAAGTGTAAATACAGTTTTAATGTCGTAGTCCAGTTTAATTGTCCAAAACATTTCTATTTCAAGCTATTCAGTTTAATCCAACAATTCAGTTTATCATTAGTATGCTGTTAGTTCTATTTAACCCATAGATAGGGCCCTATCAGGTGCTACCACTCCAAGCCAAAGTGGACCAGGGAGCGATGGCAATGAAGGGGTACTCCGCATTCCTCAAAGCTCCAGCACTGCTGGAATCTCACCATCAGATTGTTTAGTGTCATATCCAGGACACTCGTTGGGGGGGGGTACCCCTCTGTGGCGGTGCAGTCAGTGTATTGTACAGCCCCAGCCGACTAGGGAAAATTTATTCCGAACCTAGAAAGACGGATGACTAAACTGTCTGTCATTTGTCTTTTAAATTTGTGGAACTGGAACTCAAATCCAAAAATGACTAGTTTGAAAAAATGTTTTCAGATTGATAACAGTAAGAAATCACTAAGATTAAACCCTACCAATTCATATTGAAATAAAAGTGTTATATTGTAATCTGCTGATTCATGTAGAAATATACATATATATACTGGATACATACCGACGCAATGATAAAGACGCAGGAAGACTTCTTGAACAAAATATACCTCTCACTTTATTTGTAAGGGTTTGAAAAGGTTATTCAAGGTTTGGCTGTGAGAGGGAGTTGGAGACCGAACAGAAACTGCAATATTTTGTGCCTTTCTCGTTCTCTAAAGCTGCTCAACCGGAGGCCCTGGGGTCCACTCCGCTGGGTGCTGGCTTTCTTTACTGCATCTTATCAGCAACTTCTCTGGTCCCCAAACTCCATCGGGGTTCCCGAGGGACCCTTCGGCCGGGTGTGGCTTTCCCTACCACATCTCGTCTATAACTCTGTCTCCAACTCTAACTGGAACTCTTTGACTTCTGTCTTGACTGAGTTATATAATAGTTCAATGCCCACTCGATCTTTGGAATGGCATGATTGATCGTCATCCAGCAGAAATAACTGTCATGCAGTTCACAGGTCACTCTCTTCTGGTGCATCAGTTGATGAGTGTATCATGGGCTTTACCTTGTCCTATTTCATCAGCCAAATCCACCCACGCCATCTCTTTCGATTACTGGCCATTGGAATGTGTCACTTCCTTCCGGTGCATCACTTTGTAATGGCATGTTTGCTCAGGCCGAAGGTCAAAATACAACAAAAGGGAGATAGTTTGAAATATTCTAAGTAAAAACTTTAAAATCTTGATGGTATACCGGCCCATTGGACAATTGAGTACAGTGTTCGCCAATTCCTGTCAAGTCATAACAAAGACTCAAAAAAGGTCATTTGATACCTACTTGCTTAACACTCAGTATGATAAGGTATGTATCCAGGGTAAAGTGGAGCAGTCCAGGGAAAGGAGTAGCACCCTCCCCTACATCTTGGTGTAGTAGCTGTTGAAAAGGGAGCCTTCAGGTTGCTCTTGACTATGGTAGCAAACTTTGCTTTTACTTTACTCATATGTGCAACCTATTGATATGACAATGACTTATTATTGAGATATTTTTCTATGTCAGCAGATGTGAGTTCATGCTTGATCTGGATTGTGCATGGGCACAGCTGAAGAGTGTTCGCCAATGGTCTGAGAGACCAGGGTTCAATTCCATGTCGAGTCATACCAAAGACTCAAAAAAGGGCATTTGATACCTACTTGCTTAACACTCAGCATTATAAGGTATTTATCAAGGGTAAAGTGGAGCACTCCAGGGAAAGGAGTAGTGCTCTCTCCTACATCTCAATATAGTAGCTATTGAAAAAGGAGCCTTCAGGTCGCTTTCAACTATGGTCGCAACTATGGCTTGTGTATATGTACAACTGAAGATCCTTTTTTTAAGATTCTTTGCAATAATGCATATGAAAGACTAAGTTCTTGGGAACCACTTTGTCATGATATCTTGCTGTCAACTTCATGCCCGATCCGTGATTTTCTGCTTTCTTGCTGAGATTGTTTATTGACCCTTTTGCTTGAAATTGGTGTACCCAATGATAAATTTGACTTTTTCTGGGGATAATTGTTGAAGTTAAATTTCCTGCAAAATTTTGCTTGCACAGTTTTGGATGATTTTGTCTCCAAATAAGTAATGATGCCAAATATTTTTTCCTCTCTTCTTTAGATGTTTTATGTTGAGCTGTCCTGCTGGACACTTGGCACTGTGGATGAAGTGTCTGGTTAAAAAGTTCTTCTGAGTGAAATCATCAGGAGGTTTCAGGTTCAATCCCAACTAGAGGTAAGATAATAAAGAATACTTACTTTAGCTTAACTCTCATACCCAGTCATAGTGAACAGAATTTGAACAATTGATCTCCATTGATTAAATAAAAGGTTCTGGTCAAGGTTATGTGTTGGCTCTTGAGTTCAACATGAAATACCTGAAGAAGGCCGAAGCACTTAGCAGTCAAAACATTGTGCATATAACAATGAAGATGAAGACAATAGTCCGAATATTCTAAGTGATTAAAATTGATAATGATGATGATGATGATTTATTTTTGTGTATTTACAAAAGGCTAATTTTTTTAAGTGGAGTTTAACACATTTGAATACTGAGTTTTCCTTTTAGATTGGTTGTGATAGCAAGGTTAAGGAGATCAGTCTGCCCTACTATTTACCCATAGCTCGAGGGAGAATAGTTGGATGCATATCTTTCCAAAAGATATTAATGGTATGTGAAATCCAAACAACCTCATCTAGGATTTGAACTTGGGTCGCCGTGTCCATTTCTTATGATAACCAAGACACTACAATATATTCCATTTTCCGATTTGAAAAAATTTCACTCAACTGATACTATTTACCAACCCCTCCGCTCGGGCAAGATATGACACAAGGTCAATTCTTAAGCGGAGTTTAACAGGTTTGAATTCAGAGTTTTCCTTCTCCTAGACTAGTTGCCTAACCAAGGCTGAAGAACCTAGTCTGTCCTACTATTTACCCACAGCTGGAGGGAGAATAATTGGATTCATACCTTCCCCAAGGGTATTAGTGCTATGTGAAATGCAATCAGTCTCGTCCAGGATTTGAACTCGTGTCGCCGTGTCCATTTCCTACGACGATAACGACTACACCACGGGCACCTCCTATTTCACTCAACTGATGCCCCTAAATTGTCGACTCACCAACATGATTGATGCTGCTAATCACAAAACTATAGACCCAGTCAGCTGGAACAGTAGAATACATCGACTCCATCTCTGTCGAGGGATATAAGTCCCCCCAGTGAGTGTCCTGTATACGACACTAAACAATCTGATGGTGAGGCTCTAGTAATGCTGGAGCTTTGGAGAATGCAGAATAGCTCTTCATTGCGATTGTTCCCAGGTCCACTCTGACTCAGAGTGGTAGCACCTGACTGAGTCCAATCTGTGGGTCAAATAGAACTGCTTGACATTTAAACTGTATGCAAACAAATGACTTATGCTAAATTGAATTGTTAGAATTAGAACTGTTTAATCATTTAACTGTATACAAATAAATGATTGATGTTTACTTGAATTTTTATGGTACATAGCAATACTGTGAAATATTTAATTTGACTTTGGCTTAATTGAATCATTAGAGAGAGGACTGTTTAATCATTTAACTGTGTGTATCTTCAAAATGTCTTTACAAATCATATGTTAATATATATGCAAAAACAGGATTTGGCATTAAATACCCAACAATGTCATAAAACCAAACCAAACCAAACCAAACCAAACCATAAACTAAAGATTAGTAGAAACTGTAATCCATTCATAAATAATCTTTCCATTTATTTTGTCAACTATCTCATCATAATCTAAATTCTATAAATAGCATACAGCCTGATATTGAACTTGATAGCTGCTGAAAGTAATCATTGAGAAGAATTCAATATTAGATATTGAGGTCCAGCAGCTATAAGTTAAAAAAAGGACATTCTAGATGTAAATAGGAACAAAAAGAGCGCTGGCATATAAAATCCTTTCTCCTCAAAGAGTACCGGCATATAAAATCCTTTCTCCTCAAAGAGTACCGGCATATAAAATCCTTTCTCCTCAAAGAGTACCGGCATATAAAATCCTTTCTCCTCAAAGAGTATCGGCATATAAAATCCTTTCTCCTCAAAGAGTACTGGCATATAAAATCCTTTCTTCTCAAGGAGTACCGGCATATAAAATCCTTTCTTCTCAAAGAGTACCGGCATATAAAATCCTTTCTCCTCAAAGAGTACCGGCATATAAAATCCTTTCTTCTCAAAGAGTACTGGCATATAAAATCCTTTCTCCTCAAAGAGTACCGGCATATAAAATCCTTTCTTCTCAAAGAGTACCGGCATATAAAATCCTTTCTCCTCAAGTTTTGCTGGCATATAAAATCCTTTCTACTCAGAGAGTGACAGCATATAAAATCCTTTCTTTTTAAGGAGTACCAGCATATAAAATCCTTTCTTCTCAAGTTGTGCCAGCATGTAAAATCCTTCTCCTCAAGTTGTGCCGGCATATAAAATCTTTTCTCCTTAAGGAGTGCCAGCATATAAAATCCTTTCTTCACAAGGAGTGCTGGCATATAAAATCCTTTCTTCTCAATGAGTGCTGGAATATAAAATCCTTTCTTCTCAAGGATTGCCAGCATATAAAGTCCTTCTCCTCAAGGAGTGCCGGCATATAAAATCCTTTCTTCTCAAGGAGTGCCGGCATATAAAATCCTTTCTTCTCAAGGAGTGCCGGCATATGAAATCCTTTCTTCTCAAGGAGTGTTGGCATATAAAATCCTTTCTCCTCAAGTTGTGCCGGCATATAAAATCCTTTCTCCTCAAGTTGTGCTGGCATATAAAATCCTTTCTCCTCAAGTTGTGCCGGCATATAAAATCCTTTCTCCTCAAGTTGTGCCGGCATATAAAATCCTTTCTCCTCAAGTTGTGCTAGCATATAAAATTCTTTCTCCTCAAGGAGTGTTGGCATATAAAATCCTTTCTCCTCAAAGAGCGCTGGCATATAAAATCCTTTCTCCTCAAAGAGTACCGGCATATAAAATCCTTTCTCCTCAAAGAGTACCGGCATATAAAATCCTTTCTCCTCAAAGAGTACCGGCATATAAAATCCTTTCTCCTCAAAGAGTATCGGCATATAAAATCCTTTCTCCTCAAAGAGTACTGGCATATAAAATCCTTTCTTCTCAAGGAGTACCGGCATATAAAATCCTTTCTTCTCAAAGAGTACCGGCATATAAAATCCTTTCTCCTCAAAGAGTACCGGCATATAAAATCCTTTCTTCTCAAAGAGTACTGGCATATAAAATCCTTTCTCCTCAAAGAGTACCGGCATATAAAATCCTTTCTTCTCAAAGAGTACCGGCATATAAAATCCTTTCTCCTCAAGTTTTGCTGGCATATAAAATCCTTTCTACTCAGAGAGTGACAGCATATAAAATCCTTTCTTTTTAAGGAGTACCAGCATATAAAATCCTTTCTTCTCAAGTTGTGCCAGCATGTAAAATCCTTCTCCTCAAGTTGTGCCGGCATATAAAATCTTTTCTCCTTAAGGAGTGCCAGCATATAAAATCCTTTCTTCACAAGGAGTGCTGGCATATAAAATCCTTTCTTCTCAATGAGTGCTGGAATATAAAATCCTTTCTTCTCAAGGATTGCCAGCATATAAAGTCCTTCTCCTCAAGGAGTGCCGGCATATAAAATCCTTTCTTCTCAAGGAGTGCCGGCATATAAAATCCTTTCTTCTCAAGGAGTGCCGGCATATGAAATCCTTTCTTCTCAAGGAGTGTTGGCATATAAAATCCTTTCTCCTCAAGTTGTGCCGGCATATAAAATCCTTTCTCCTCAAGTTGTGCTGGCATATAAAATCCTTTCTCCTCAAGTTGTGCCGGCATATAAAATCCTTTCTCCTCAAGTTGTGCCGGCATATAAAATCCTTTCTCCTCAAGTTGTGCTAGCATATAAAATTCTTTCTCCTCAAGGAGTGTTGGCATATAAAATCCTTTCTCCTCAAAGAGTGTTGGCATATAAAATTCTTTCTTCTCACGTAGTGCTGGTCTATAAAATATTTTATTCTCAAGAATTGCTGTCATGTTTTTGTTGGGTTGGGTGTAGAGAACAGCAAATAGAACTAATTTTTGTTTAATAAAATGTGCGTGCATAAATCTATGTATATAGATAGATAGGCAGATAGATATTGATTATAGAGTAGAAAAAAAGAGATTCTGGGTTTTAGAAGCATGGAAATCAGTATTATCTATCCATTACAGCCTTGTTGGCTATTTTTTTATAAATATACTCTGAGAGATTTCTTTAAAATGAATTGACCAGTCATTTGGGGCTGTACAATACACTGACTGTACCTCTGCAGTGGGGTAAGACCCACCCCCAATGAGTGTCCTAGATATGACAATAAACAATCTGCTGGTGAGGTTCCAGTAATGCTGGAGCTTTGGGGAATGCGGAGTACCCCTTCATTGTAATTGCTCCCAGGTCCACTCTGACCTGGCGTGGTAGCACCTGATAGGGCTCTATCTATCAGTTAAATTGAACTAACGGCATACTTATGCTAAACTGAATTATTTGACTAAACTGAATAGCTTAAAATAGAAATGTTTTTGGCAATTAAACCGTACTAAAATTTAAACTGTGTGCAAAAGCTAAACTGAATTATTTGAAATGGAACTGTTTTTTTGACATTGAAACTGTACTTACACTAAACTGATTTGTTTAATATAGAAATGTTTTGACATTTAACTGTGGGTAAACAAAATCTAAACTTATACTAAACTGAATAAGAACAGCATGATTAAACTTGAAATACAAGTGTTTTTCACAATTAAACTATACTTACATTTAGACTGCGTACTTATTCTAAACTGAATTGTTTGAAATTGAACTATTTTCATAAAAATGGATTTGGCGTTAAATAACCTACAAAGGTTGATATGCCATAAAACCCAACCAACCAACCATTTAAAATGAAATTCTACTGATGTGTCTGTACAATCTATACGTTTCATGTGCTTTTGTAAATTTTATATTTTTTATCCTATTTTATTTTCTATGCACACACACACACATGTATATATATATATATATATATATCCTCACCTTCAAAATCATCTGATCATCTCAGTAAGTATGAAGAAATACTTTTATTTCCATATCTTTTAATCTTGCTATTTTCTTATATATATATATATATATATATATATTGAATTACCTGTTTACATTTTAATTTTAATGGTAAATATACACTTTTGAATATAAAGAAATGAAGTAAATTTAAATTTCAAATAAAGTTTTGTTTGATTAACTGGTTTATTTTTTAATTACAGACATTAAAACTTTTCTCTGCTTTCTGGAAGAATCCACGGCTGAAAAAATACTGATCCATACATTTCATATATAAATTTTCACTTGATGCAAAGCTGGAGAAATCAGCTAGTAAATATGTGTGTGTGTGTGTGTGTGTGTGTGTTGCAGTTATCATTAGTATGGTTTGATCTATCTTCCATGTATGATGGCCATTTAAAAAGTTTTTAACTTCATCCCCCCTCCAAATAAAAGGCATAGCTGAACAATTTTGTTTTAACAACACTCAGACACTTCTTATAAAACAAATTTCTGTATTAATTTCTGTGCAGGTGAGGTCCATACAAAGGTGAGAGGTGGACAACAAATCTAAAATTTTGGTGAGGCTTAGAACTTTGTGAACAACCCTCTTATATATGTGTGTGTGTGTGTGTGTGTGTGTATGAGTACATGTATATGTGTATTGTTATTATCATTGAAATGGCTTCATCTATCTTACACACACACTCAAACATATATATATATATATATAATATTCAGAAAAGATGAGTTGGGAATGATTGAATTTGGGAATATATAAAATCTTCAGGAGTGCTCAGTGTATGATAATTAATACATGAATTTATATACATATATATATATATATATATATATATATACAAACTGGGACAGAAACAATAGGGTAATCAGTAATAATAATCAAGTCATACTTGATTTTTTATAATGGATATTTAATTGACTTTTCCTATTATTTCACTCTCACTTTGTATTTCTTTCTATATCTATCTATCTATCTATCTATATATCTTTATATATATATATATATATATATATATATATATATAATGACCTGCCATCTTGAGATGTCTTAAAAGGTCTCAGAAAACATCTGCCATCCATTTATTTACCGTTCCTTCTAGTTTCATCCTGAATTCATAGAGAGACAAGCCTGTCATTGTTGCTCAATCTCAGAAAGGTGGAGTCAGTCATCCATGTATTAAGTATTTCTCAAGAAATCTTCACTGTCTGGCAACCCTCTTAGCCCAGTTGAGCTTTCTTGTTATCCAATCGACCAGTGGCCAGTGATTGGTCGGCTTTGGCTGGCAATGAAGCCAAAAAAGAAACATTGGTTATGAGCCATTTACTACTTGAGACTTTATTGTTTTCTCAGTTCGATTTAGCTCAACTCATCAAAGTTTATCTCATTCATAAAATGATCCTATTTGCTTAATAAAGGCAAAAGCTTGTTAAGGTTTTTAGAATGGGGACAGAAGCTTCACTTAATACAGATACAAATTTGTTCTTAATCCGACTTAGAGAAACAGAAGCTATTCAACGTAAGAATCAATAAACACTCTTTCTTTTTATATGTTTACTTTGGCTTCAGTTTTTCATTATAAATATAATAGCCCTATTTTCTTTGTAACTCTTGCCTTAATTCCTGACCACTGACAATTCCTTTCTTCTTAAGTTTCAATGTATTTTTATTGTAAAGTTATTAGCTACTCTTTAGTCAGTGATCTTGAAATTATTTAAAATAAGATTCTGAATGGTAATTACATAGACAATAGCTGTATTCTGTTGACTACCCTTCTGGTTGGGGCTTAGTATATACTGAATGTATTCCATGTAGAGGAGTGAAACCCCTTAAAAAAGTGGTGTCCTGGCTATGACTCTAAACTGCATCTGATGATGAGTCACGTGTTTTGGAGATCTAGAGAGTGGGGAATATCCCTTTATAATCATTACAGCCAGGTCTTCTCTGATGTTAAATTCTGACTGTTACATAGCAATACTTGAAAACATTTTACTGTATGCAAAAAAGAAAAAGCTCAGGCTCATTTCAGATTGTTATCAAAAAAATGTATTTATAAATCATATATATATTTAATACATATGTATGAATAGGATTTGGCATTAAATAACCTACACTGGTTGATATGCCATAAAACCCAAACAAACCAAATCATATATATTTAATATATATGTATGAATAGGATTTGGCATTAAATAACCTACAATGTTTGATATGCCATAAAACCCAACCAAACCAAATCATATATATTTGATATATATGTGTAAAGAGGATTTGGCATTAAATAACCTACAATGGTTGATATGCCAGAAAACCCAACCAAAGCAAATCATATATATTTAATATATATGTATGAATAGGATTTGGCATTAAATAACCTACAATGGTTGATATGCCATAAAATTTGGCATTAAATAACCTACACTGGTTGATATGCAATAAAACCCAAACAAACCAAATCATATATATTTAATATATATGTATGAATAGGATTTGGCATTAAATAACCTACAATGGTTGATATGCCATAAAACCCAACCAAACCAAATCATATATATTTGATATATATGTGTAAAGAGGATTTGGCATTAAATAACCTACAATGGTTGATATGCCAGAAAACCCAACCAAAGCAAATCATATATATTTGATATATATGTATGAATAGGATTTGGCATTAAATAACCTACAATGGTTGATATGCCATAAAATTTGGCATTAAATAACCTACACTGGTTGATATGCAATAAAACCCAAATAAACCAAATCATATATATTTAATACATATGTATGAATAGGATTTGGCATTAAATAACCTACAATGGTTGATATGCCATAAAACCCAACCAAACCAAATCATATATATTTGATATATATGTGTAAAGAGGATTTGGCATTTAATAACCTACAATGGTTGATATGCCATAAAACCCAACCAAACCAAATCATATATATTTGATATATATGTGTAAAGAGGATTTGGCATTTAATAACCTACAATGGTTGATATGCCATAAAACCCAACCAAACCAAATCATATATATTTAATATATATGTATAACAAGGATTTGGTATTTAATAACCTAGAATGGTTGATATGCCATAAAACCCAAATCAAACCAAACTAATATAACACTTATAATTCTATTCAGTATTAATCATTTATTTGCACACTGTGAAGTGGTTCCAAGTATTGCCATGTATCACTAACAATTTAATTAAATATCCGTCATTTACACACAATTAAATTATCAACCAGATATAACAATTCAATTTAATGTAAGACATTTGTTTGTACACATTTTAAATGTTAAACAGTTCTATTTGACCCATAAATAGGATATTAGTTGTCTGAATTTCTGAGACGAAGCTTGATGATTTTTTATCATTAAGGGTTTTCAGACTATTGTCTTCATCTTTATTGTTATTTCCGCAACGTTTTGGCTGATGTGTCCGACAGCCTTCTTCAGGTGTTTGTCGAACTTGGGAACCTACACGGCACTTCGAACTATGTCCTTTATTAAATCCACAAGGGTCGCCTGTTCTGATTCCATTAGCCATAACTGAGTATAGGTGTTAAGTATTCCTATATTGTTACTCATCTGCAGTCAGGATTGAACCTGCAACCTCCAGATGATTGTCTCCTTAGAAGCTTAGGGAACCAACACCTATAACCATTACACTATGTGTCCAGCAGGACACATTGCATAATCTGTAGGATCCCAAGTTCAACGAACACCTGAAGAAGGCCGGAGGACATCTCGGACGAAACGTTGTGGAAATAACAATAAAGATGAAGACAATAATCCAAAAACCCTTAATGATAAAGACCATAAATAGGACCCTATCAGGTGCTGCCACTCTGAGGTCAAAGTGGACCAGGGAGCAATGGCAATGAAGGGGTACTCCACATTCCCCAAAGCTCCAGAGTAAGAGCCTCACCATCAGATCGTTTAATGTCATATCCATGAGACTTATTGGTGGCGAAGAACTCTAACTCCTTTGCTGAGATGTAGCTAGAGCTATGGGTATTTACAGCTGTTTAGCTTAGTAACTGCACTTGAAGTCACATAACAATATGTAAATGCAACAGTTCCTTTTTTAAAGATTCATGCTAAAAGCCAACTCCCGAAAGAAGTGATGGAAAAATGAACAAAGATGACACTTTACTCGTTAGGAACATGAATCTTTTTTTTTACTCCTTCTATTAAAAATAATTTGTACGAACAGAATTTAAACAATTTTCCGAACAACATAATAGGCAGAAGAATACGGTCAATGAAAGTTTGGACATGTTTAATAAATATTACGCATGCTATTACGACGTACGTAAGCTGTATCGTATGATAAAAATTCTTTACATGATATTAAAGAGACAGACTTTAAGGATAAAAATGTCGGAATCGGAAGCTGTTGTCAGCTTATGTCAGATTCTTCAGAGAATTCTTTTTCATGTCTTTTGAGAGTTCAGCTTTCAGGTTTTCAGAGCAACAGCACCGATCAGATTTGAAACATTCTGACAGCATTTTCCGAATCAGACAATGACAAGTTGTTGTTCAGGTTACTCTCGAAATGTAAATGCTTATTTTGAATCAACAAAAACAAACAGGTTATTTACATAGACACGCCAAATAAATACAGAGAGATTGAAGTTAGACAAACAGCAAGAATAACAAAATGAACCGAGTTCCAATCCCTGCTGAACTTCTTGCAAAAGGCATGATTCCACCTTTCCCTGCATTCTATGTATTAATATGTATCAAATGAAACTGCTGTGAAAAGAAAATCAACAGAGTTCAAATTCCATTTCAGGATACTGAGGGTTAACCATCTTGTAAAAGGCATGAATCCACCTTTCCATGCATTCTCTATATTAGTATGTATTAAATGAAAGAGCAAAGCTGCATTAAAGATATCAGCATGGAAAACAAAATCAACAGAGTTAAAATTCAAGTGAAGCCTCTCAAAAAAGGCATGAATCAACCTTTCCCTGCATTCGAAATATGAATATGTCTTAAACGAATGTACAAGTCTACATTAAAGATCTCAGCATGAAAACAAAATCAACTGAATTCAAATTCGAGTGAAGCCTCTCGAAAAAGGCATGAATCAACCTTTCCCTGCATTCTATATATGAATATGTCTTAAACAAATGTACAAGTCTACATTGAAGATCTCAGCATGGAAAACAAAATCAACAAATTGAGTTCAAATTCCAGCAAAGCCTATTGAAAAAGGCATGCATTGACCTTTCCCTTTATTCTATATATAAGTATGTATAAAAGGAAAGAGCAAAGCTGCATTAAAGATCTCAGCATGGAAAACAAAATCAAAAAACAAAATGCTCTTAGGAAAGGCATGAATCCTTCTTCCCTATATTCTCTATGTGTATTTTGTTAGGGTTTATGCTCATTTAAACTCTATTGGTCTAGTAGGAGTGTTCACCAATGGCCCAGGAGACCTAGGTTCAATCCCATATCAAGTTATACCAAAGATTCAAAAAATGGTACTTGATACCACCTTGCTTAACACTCAGTATTATAAGGTATGTATCAAGGGTAAGGTGAAGCAATTCAAGGGAAGGAGTAGTGCCCTCCCCTACAACTCTGTGTAGTAGCTATTGTAAAAGGAGCCTTCGGGTCACCCTCAACTACAGTCGCCAACTTTACTTTTACTATTTGTTGGAAGCAAGTGTACCTCAGTTAAGAGGCTGGTTAGTATAGTAGACTAGCAGACTATTATTAAGTGATTTCAGTTGTAACTGTGCACCTTTTGCTTTTAGCCTTATGCCAAACTAAGCTATAATTTTTAAAAAACTATTTACAAGTATTTTTTCTTGAATAAATCGTTCAACAAATCTTTACTCTTTATTTTCTTCCATCATATATTTTTCTTTCCTTTTCTTCTTTCTTCATTCTCTTCTTTTTTTCTTTTTTCTTCTCTCTCCTTATCATCTTTCTTTTATTTTATTCTTAATTTTTTCTTTTTCTCCCTTTTCTTCTTCTTCTTACAATTCCTTGCATTTCTTCTTCTTCTAATTTCTAGCATCTCTTCTTCTTCTTTTCTTCTTACAATTCCTAGTATCTTTCTCTTCTTCTTCTTCTTCTTCTTCTTCTTCTTCTTCTTCTTCTTCTTCTTCTTCTTCTTCTTCTTATTTCTAGCATCTCTTCTTCTTCTTCTTATTTCTAGCATATCTCCTTCTTCTTCTTACAATTCCTAGTATCTTCTTCTTCTTCTTCTTCTTCTTCTTCTTCTTCTTCTTCTTCTTTTTACCCCTTCAGCCCTCAATACTTTTCTTTGTGATTAATTCTTTCTCTGTTTTCATTCTATTTTTACACTCTCTCTCTTCTTTGACTTCTCTCCGTAATTCTTTTTGCCTTTCCCTTTTTTTCTTTACCCTCTGTGTGTCACGTTTGCAAAGAAAGGAAATTAAAAGTCATTTGACCAAATACTAATAGCAATTTACCCAAGTCAAATTTAAATTCAAACCTTCTGCAATATTAGAGCTGATAACTTTAGAGATCATCAAAAAATCAGACATGTTTATGTTGTTTGTAAAATGGCATTCAGAGTTTAGAGGATGAAAAAACAGGTAGGAATTAAAAGCAACAGAAAACCAGGGTTAAATTTTGTATCCGGAAGAATACAATAAAAAGAAAACATTTTGACAAGAGAATTCATGCTAAAATCTTTTTGGTAAGACTTACTGTATTTAACGGCATATAAGGCACACTATTTTTTTACTAAAAATATTTTTTGAAATTTCCCTTTGTCTTATATGCCATATGTAGGTTTAAAATTCGTGATAGTCAGCTGAAATTAGCTATCTGGCAACTCCTATTAGCTCAGACTTTTGAGTAACTTTCATATACCTATTGTCATTATTTAAAAGGCTATTATGCAGATTAAAAGTGTTATCATTGATAATGTTTATTATATTAATTTCATCACGTTTAATATTTGTATTTTGTTTTTTTCTTGATTTGCCCTGATGAAATTGGGGTGCATCTTATACACCCGTGTTTCTGATATGTCGTCAAGTACAGTAAATAGTTTAGGTTAAAAGCATAGTAAGGATAACCCAAAGCTGAACATTTAAAGACCTTATTTTTCTGATGTAGGTATTGTTTGGAGATTAGAAAAATTTTTGTAAACAGACCAGTTCAGAATAACTTTTCCTGTTCAGCATTGATTCCTGCATAAGAAAAATAAGGTCTATAAAGTGTGATTTTGGGTTAGTCTTACCAAGCTTTTAACCTAGACTTGACAAAGATAATGAAGAAAGAAAATGAAGGAGCAAATATTGGGTGGTGGGGAAATGTAGAGATTGATGTGTGGGATGTAGAATTTGTCTTCGAAAAACATTTGACAAAAGTTATTTTCAAAATTAGCCTTTGGATTTTTTGTCTATTTCTTTTTTTTTGTTTTGATTTATTTATCTCTTTGAAAACTTTACTTACTTTTTTCTCTTCTTTTATTCATTCATTCAATTTTTTCGTTCCTTTTGAATATTTTCTTCTCTCTTTCCCACGTTTTCTTTGCTTTTTCTTTCATCTTTTTATCTTGATGAATTTATCACTTTGGCAACTTTTTTCTTTCTTTTTTCAATCATTTTTCTTTTATTCTTTTCCTTCTTTTAGAATTCTTTCTTTCTCGTCTCTTTCTTTTCTTTTTTTTTTCTTTTATCTTTTTGTCTTGATTATTTAATCCTTTTGGAAATTTTCTTAATTTCATTTTTTTTCAATCATTCTTTTTTCCTTTTTTTTTTTTTCATTTTCATATTTTCATATTTTTAGAAACATTTCTTTTCTTGTCTATTTTCTCTTTCCTTTTTCTTTTCCTTCTTTTTTCTTTTCTTTTTTATTCTTCATTTTGTGAATTCTTCTTATTTTACCTCATTCATTATTTCCTTCACTTTTTCCTTCTTAATTCATTCTTTTATTTCCTTGATAACGCATTTTTTTCTTAAATTTTTTCTAATCATTTAACTGTTGTTTTCTTCTTTTCTTTCTATTCTTCTTCTTCTTTCATGTTCTCCTTTTTTAACTTTTATTGTTCTCTTTTCTTCTTCCATTCTTTGCATTTCCTTTCTTTGTCTCTTTTCCTATTGATTCTTTCACCCATTTTCCTTCCTTTTTCCTTCCTTATTTTTTTTTTTTCAGTTCTCTTAAATTATTTCCTTTATTCATTCTTTTCTACTACATTGATCACTCTTGTCACTCAGACACTTCTTTTCTTTTTCTCTCACCTTTCAATTCCCCCCTCTTCCTTCCTCCTATCACTTCTCCTCTCTTCCTCCCTTCTATCATTTCTCTCTCCTCTTCTTCATCTTCCTCATATCTTTCATTTCCTTCCTCTTCCTTTCATTGATCACTTCTCTCTCCCTTTCTTCTTCCTTCTCTCATCTATCATTTCCCTTCTCTTCCTTCCATCTGCCACTTCTTTCTCATCTTCCTCCTCCTTTCAGCTTTCATTTCCCCTTCTCTTCCTTCCATCTGCCACTCCTTTCTCATCTTCCTCCTTCTTTCAGCTTTCATTTCCCCTTCTCTTCCTTCCATATGCCACTTTTTTCTTATCTTCCTCCTCCTTTCAGCTTTCATTTCCCTTCTCTTTCCCCCTTCTACGTCTTCTCTCTTCCCTTCTTCCTCCTTCTCTCATCTATCATTTCCCTTCTCTTCCTTCCATCTGCCACTTCTTTCTCATCTTCCTCCTCCTTTCAGCTTTCATTTCCCCTTCTCTTCCTTCCATCTGCCACTTTTTTCTTATCTTCCTCCTCCTTTCAGCTTTCATTTCCCTTCTCTTTCCCCCTTCTACGTCTTCTCTCTTCCCTTCTTCCTCCTTCTCTCATCTATCATTTCCCTCCTCTTCCTTCCATCTGCCACTTCTTTCGCATCTTCCCCCTCCTTTCAGCTTTCATTTCCCCTATCTTCCTTCCTTCTATTACTTCTCCCATCTTTCATTTCCTTCCTCTTCCTTCTTTCTATTACTTCTCCTCTTCTTCCCCCTCTCCCTTCCTTCTATTATTTCTCATCTTTCTTACCCTCCCATCTTACATATGCCCTTACTAATTAGCTCTTTATTTATCTCCTAATTTTGACACTCTTTTTCTATCCATTAATTCCTACAATTTTTATCATTATTTTAATCCTCCCCATCTCTATAATTCTTTTATCCTTCTCCTCAAACTCTCCTCATCTGTTTACACAATCTTCCTCCTCTTCAATTCTTTCCCTCTCCCTTCTGTCTCTCTCAATCTCTCCTTTAACTCTTCCCATATTTTCATTTCTGTTTTCTCTCACATAAATCTCTCTTTCTCCCTCTGTTGTCTCACTTTTCTCCCTCTCCTCCAACTCTCCTCTTTTTCTCACTCTTTCAACTTATTCTATCTCTATCATCCCCTTCTCCCCAACCATATCTTTTTAGCTTTCTTTTTTTCTTCTTTTCTTTAAGATTTCTTGATCCTCTTATATCTCTTTTCTCCCTCTCTTCAAACCTTTCAAAAATTTTACCCCTCTTTTCCAGCTTTTATCTCTCTTTTCACCCTTCATTCCAGTTCTCCTAATCTTTTAACACCTTTTTTTTTACTCTCTCTCTCTCTCTCTCCTCTAACTTTCCT
This sequence comes from Sepioteuthis lessoniana, assembly GCA_963585895.1. Classification (NCBI taxonomy): domain Eukaryota; kingdom Metazoa; phylum Mollusca; class Cephalopoda; order Myopsida; family Loliginidae; genus Sepioteuthis; species Sepioteuthis lessoniana. The sequence goes on from OY757929.1 coordinate 78,427,125, forward strand.
CATCTATTACCCTCTCCTATTTTCTTTTTCTCTTTTTCTTTTCGTTCTGATATTTTTAAGTTTTTTCACCCTCTGCATCAACATCACTAATCTTTTTGCATCTGTATTTTTTTCTTCTCATCACTTACCACTTTTTTCTCCCTTCACCGATCTAATATCTCATTCAACTAATACTCCAGACTAAATATAATAACAATAAATTATTGGAAATCATTTTTAATGTATTTTCCATTGTTCTAATTTTATCAGTTTTTCTACCTTTCTGTATTTTTTCTTCTTCTTCTTCTTCTTCTTCTTATTATTATTATTATTACGACGATCATTTTTAAACCTTATCTTCAGTCTCTTCACTACATTTTTGTCAGAACTTTTGTCTGATGCTTTTCTAAGTATAGACTGAAACCTTCTCCACAATTTTTCTTCTTTTATTCCTCTTTGGATTTCTTTTTTGTAACAATATTTTTTCCTCATTTCTGCTTTCACTGACAGGCTGTGTATATACCAGACTGCACAATACATAGAACACAATACACTATCAGTGCAATCTTTCCTACTCCTGCCCACTAGTGGCCATATTGCTTTTCCTGTATTATTTGGCATTTGACATCCTGTTGCCTCCTTGCTGGTTTTGGCTTTTATATTGTCAACTGGAAACCCGAAAAAGCAGCTGGTTTTATTCATGATGCCAACATTTCAGAAAAAAGGAGCAAGGTGGTTATGAAATCATTTCTATGGTTTTAATAAAAATGTTTGAGAGGATAGAGCTCCTGATAAAAATATTCTGGTGATACTAGTAACAGGATGGATGATGTTTTTTTACATGGTAGTTAACTGGAGTGGTTACTTGTAGTTAGATGGTTAGTTAGTTCATTGGAATATTGCATTCCTGGGTCTTGACAAAAGTTTCTGAAGACAAAGATGAGATCAAGAGATGACAATGATTTCATAGAAAAGGTGATTGTTAGACAAGTGTTCCAAGAAGAAATAGCATTTATTTTATTACTATGTTTCTACTTCCCTCCATTCTGGCCACAAAACGAAGGAGAGTGAAGTTGTATTTTTTAAGTCAATGAAGGAAAGAGATTCTATTGTTCCATGAATTGGAATCCACCTCAAATAGGGATATAGATGGTCTCTCAAGTTCCAAAATTTAACCTTGTTACTTGTCCTCTACCATTTATTAACTGGTTGATTGATCTATTTTAAAGATTCTCAACTTTGGTGTAAATGTTCATCTCACTAACCATGAGAATACTTGTGGTTGACTGCTTTGTTGGCAAAGCTGCAACTTTAGCACTATCCCCAAATAGAATATGGGTAATGTTACTCCTTAGGTTTCAATTAGACCCCGTAGTAATCCCATCATGATACAAAATAAGAAACATGAAACACCGTTGGCTTGCTGTATATGAAAGTTTATTGTTACTAACTTTTTTCATAGTAGTCAGCAAGAAAAGAGAGACTGCATCAACTGATTAGATAGACAGAGACTATAGACCATTCATACTGACTGCTTGCCATCTGCTACCCACCTCCAATCTGGGTCTCTTTGTCATCTCTCTCCAACTCTATCTGCTCTTTCTAATCTTTCTAATTGCCTGACTCTCACTGCCACTGCATCTTTTAAACTCATCATATATATATCCTTTTACTTATTCCTTAAGAAATTCTTTAATCACAAGTAATCACCATTACTTTTTAGTGACATGTCATCGCTAAATATCAGCTGATATCTATCCAATTTTTTACCTTCATGATTTGCATACAGCTGATCCTAAAAATAAATTGCTTACCCTAATATAATTGACATATGTATGCAAAACTGTAGAACGCAACAATGTACAACAATAATAACAAGCAACACTTACCTGAGGTCCAGCATGGTCAGGACTAATGCTTACTGACAGGGTTGGTATTTATGAACAGACATAGCCAATCAGATGTTCTAGCCAATCACAATCCAAGGAATGGACCGGCCAATGTGGGCACATTGGAATCTCCCAATGTGCCATAAATAGCTCTTTCATTGGGGACTGACTCACTTGGTCTTGGCCTTGCTAAAGACGTTGCTCTTAGCCTAGCTACTGACTACAAGTGTGTATCGTATTTCAACAAAAACAAGGCTCACCCTCTTTGACCTTTACAAATTAAAAACCTCTCAACTTCAAACCCCAAGTTTACCAACAAGACAATTTATTACTATAATAATTTATGAAAATCTCTAATTATTTTACGCAACTACATTACAGGAACAAGAGTCAACAGCTGAGTAAACAAAATTATTTTGTATTTCTTCTGAAGTTGCTGATATTTTCTTCTTGTTAATGATATTGAGGAGAGTATGAATGGTCTTTTACTGTCAAATAACATGACGTAGGGTCTCATTACTTGCACGTAACATACTATGATATCTTTGGAGAATAGCATCAGTATGTGAGCTTGACTAAATCAATCAATGTTCAAGGGTTTCTCTGAAAGTAATGCCTTCTATTTATACATATACAGAAGGCAAAATAACTCTAAGTGATAGGGCGAGGTTTTAGCTATCATCATCATTATCATCATCATGTCGTGCCGCTTGCACGGATATCCCTGACCCTTTCTTGCCACTTCTCCCTATCATTCATCGCCTCCAGCAGGTCTTCAGGGCTACATCCCGTATCCTCACATAGCTGCTGTATGTATGTTCGAGCTGGTCGTCCTGCTTTTGCTCAGCCATATGTGGGGGTCAATAGGAGTACATCACTTATGAGCTTGTTCTTACTTCTCCAGCAGTGTCCTGCATGTCTGGTTCATCTAACTTGGATAGTTTTCATGATGGGAGGCAGGTTAAAACACGATTTTTCTGTCAGTGGCAATGCCTTTTCTCTCTTTCTCTCCTCTTCTTTCTCCCTTCCTCTCCTTTCTCCTTTCTCTCCTCCTTCTTTTTCTCTCCCATCCCTTCTTCTCCTCCTTCCCTTTCCCTCTCTTTTCTCTTTCTCTCCTCCTTCCTTTTCTCTCTTTTTTCTCTTTCTCTCCTCCTTCTCTTTCTCTCCCCCTTCCTTTTCTCTTCTCCTTCTCTTTTACTTCCTTTTCTCTTTCCTTTTTCATTCTCTCCTCCTTCTCTTTCTGTCTCTATTGTCATACCCACGAGAGGAAAGTTTCTTCCCGAAAGATGAAAGTTTTTTACATTGGTCATACAACAATTACATTTTCTCAAAGAATAACTGCACTGACTACATCTCTGTATAGGGGTAAGACTCCCAATGAATGCCCTGATATGACAATAAACTATCTGATGGTAAGGCTCCAGTAATGCTGGAGCTTTGGGGAAGGCAGATTACCCCTTCATTGCCATTGCTCCTAGATTCACTCTTGTCCCAGAGTGGTAGCACCTATCAATGGGTCAAATAGAACTGTTTGACATTTAAAATGAGTGCAAACAAATTACTTATGCTAAATTGAATTGTTAGAAATAGAACTGTTTGACACTTAACTGTGTGCAAACAAAGGAGTAATGTTGAATAGAATAATTTGAAGTTAAATAGAAATGTTGTATAGCCATGACAATGCCAAACACAATGACACAATGAAAACAAGCGACACAGTTCCTAGAAAAATATACCTCCCACTTTATTGAAAGGTTTGTGTGTGAGAGGGAGTTGGAGACCGAACAGAACTGCCATATATTGACCCCAACTCTATTGGCCATAACCTCGTTTCTTTCCCGTTCTCCTGGGCTGCTCAACTGGGGGCCTGGGAGCCCACTCTGTTGGGTGATGGTTTTCTCTACCGCATCTTGTCACCAACAGGTCTGGTCTCCAAACTGATTTGATCTCCAACTGCAACTGCTCAATTGGGGGCCTGAGGGCCCACTCTGCTAGGTGCCGGCTTCCTCTACCGCATCTTGTCTCCAACTAACTGACTTCCTGTTTTCCCTGAGTTATATAATAGTTCACACCCACCTTCTTCTTGTTGGTGTCACAATTGCTCTCATTCAACCCATCCACGGTCAAGGTTATAATTCTGATATTCCTCGATCGGATGCACCTGTTATTTACAAAGGTGCATTTCCTATTTTGACAGCCCGGCTGGGTCGTAGGCCAATATACAACAAGCAAGACTTGTATCTTCTTCATTGTATACAAACAAATGATTAATATTGAATAAAATTATAAGTGTTCGATAGCATTACTTGTAACCATTTAACTTTGTTGACTTATGCTAAATTGAATTGTAAGAAATAGATCATTTAACTGTGTGTATCTACAAAATATGTTTATAAATATATTTGATATATATGTAAAATAAGGATATGGCATTAAATAACCAACAATGGTTGATATGCCATAAAACCAAACCAAACCAATGAATAACATATCACTTAACTAATCAAGAGAAAAGGAAGGGAGAGAGAAAAAGAAGGCGGAGAGAAAAGGAGAAGGGAGAGAGAAAGAGGAGGAGGAGAGAAAGAGAAAATAGAGAGAAAAGGAAGGAAGAGAAAAAGAGAAGGAGAAGAGGTGCCTGTGGTGTAATGGTTATCGTCGTGGGAAATGGTCATGGCAACATGAGTTCAAATCCTGGACGAGACTGATTGCATTTCACATAGCACTAATACCCTTGAGAAACGTATGAATCCAATTATTCTCCCTCAAACTATGGGTAAATAGTAGGACAGACTGGATTCTTCAGCCTTGGTGAGGCAACTAGTCTAGGAGAAGGAAAACTCTGAATTGAAACCTGTTAAACTCCGCTTAAAAATTGACCTTGTGTCATATCCTGCCTGAGCGGAGGGGTTGGTAAATAGGATCACTTGACCAATCAAAGAGCAATCTGAGAGCACATTAACCAATATATTAAAAAAATAAAAACGTTCTTATAAACATGAGATGTATAATTGCAAATACTGCCTTTATCTTCTACAGTAATAGGATAAATAACCACTATAGAGACTTGAGGTCTTAATCCTGAAAATTAGAAAACTGACAATAAATTGTCGCAGACGCGACGGTCAGGAATTTGAATCAGATAATGACTTAACTTATCGTCACCATAAAAGAGCTTGTCTTTGTCTGGTGTGCGAAGCCTTAATGCAAGAAGAAAACTAGTACACACTGGCACTGCAATATTTATGCATATTGACCATGTGTGACCAGCATGCTTTGCCAACTATAAAAAAAAGGGTATAGTGAGGGTTGGGGGAGAACTCTTTTGCCCCTGAGGTACAGAGATTAATAGCGAAGAAGGTGTCGTTGGTGAACAATTTGAAAGACGGTTGGATACAGTGTAGCTCAGAGGAGGGTTCATCAAGTAACTGAGTTCCAGTGACGGATTGCCTCTTTTTGGTGTTGCTCTCTTGGTTTTGTTTTATGATTTTGTTTTGTTTTTTCTTTTAGTTCCATATCTCTCTTTACGCTTCATAAATAAAATAATGTTAACTTAGGAAGTGGTGTTTTAAATATTTTTAAACAGATATCTTTCAAAACCAATTCAAAATAAAACTATCTCTTATGTGAGACCTGTGACCTGAATCATAAAAATCAGAAAACCAGTTAAATCAACAAATAAAACTGTACCATAGCCAGATATGGCTGTATGTGAAATGGACATATAATGTTCATGTATATATAACATAGAACATTGGAATCTCGAAACACGAAAAATACTTACGACTTCTTAGTTCAAGTACGAAACTTTTTATTACCTTTGAGTTTAAAGGTTCTTCGACATAAGGAAGAGAGATGCACAATCTTTCTATGATGACTTTTCCATCTGCTCCCCATCTTGTGCGGCGCCCGTAGTGCACAAATTCGTCTGGCTTCAGCGAGTCCCGAAAGTCAACCCTTCCCGTTCGAAGTCTAGTTCTCAACCCTGACTTTTTCAAAATCCCCCAAATCCTCCACACGCACTTCCGGTGCTTGACGTCATTCACATCCACTGTTCAACCTTTCTATCTGGGATTTTTATTTTGACATCTGTGAACAACACATCCTCCCCGCACGTGCGTTAACACCTGCGCTCAAGTTTGCTCCTCTAACTAACCCATGTGCTGAGCTGAAAGGTTCTCAGCCTAACTAAACCCAAAGGCATAAAATGAAATCCCTCGGCCATTATATTACAAAACAACATGACCTTTTAAGGAAGTCCCATGTTGTAACGCTTGATGAGCTGGAGTCTAATATCATAGTTATGAGTTCAATCTCTAGTCATGCTATTATGTTTCCTTTCAGACTAATACCTTTAGGAAAAACATGAACCCCCTTATCCCCTTGGTTATGGGTTAAATGATACTGTCGCAATAAAATAATACTACTGTATCTAAAAATGGATTAATTGTATGTTAATTATGTTTTCAAATGATAGGACTGTTTTTCTATAATGATGGCTTTAGGATTAAAAAAATTTGATTAACCTTTGAATAAAGAAACCCAACTAAAAAGATTTTCTTGATTTTATGATATTATTCAAATCATAGCATTCTTGACCATTGTTCGGCATCTTAGCTTCAATGTATTTATCAATTATTAAACATTAATTATTAAACATCTTAACAAGTGTAGACGACACGTATGTCTCATACTTATTCTTGAAAATGGCCAGAGGTTGATTGAAAGTGCTTGGACCTAGAGAAAAAGATATTCTTTGAATATCACATTCAATAAGGCTTGTTCATATATGTATATGCTCACACCCACAGGGATAGAGCACTCTGCTGAAGGAATTAATGGCAGCCACTCACATAATGCAAAGCTCTTCAAATGAATTGAGCACTCTGGTATCCAGTAAGGGAAAAAATGTAAACAAACGAAAGCTACTACATAATGCCTTATAATTCTCAAACTGACGGGGTTCACTTGCTGGCTGAGCAGTATAATATTAAGTCTAACGTAAAATTAGGTGGGTTTCGATCCCAGCTTCAAGCGTCCTATCAGTCTAGCCATACTGAAGAGTTGTGAAACAGTCTCTCTGTGGAAGACAGTACATAAATATAAATAAAGGATTGTAATCCGACAATATGTAGAAAAATTGATAACAACGATCCAAGTGGAAGGAGAGATTTATATATATATATATATATATATATATATATACACTCTGCTCAGTATATAAACTATTTTCAGCTAGTCTTAAGATTACTTGAATTCTTAATCAAAAAAATGACAATGAATATCATATATTTCAGCTTGGGAAGTTATGTTTTAAATATTTCTTAATGATTAATGAATACATTGAATCTAGCCAGTATTTGAAAAAAAAAATCATCCCTCTTCTGAGATGTTGTCATGTGAATAATAAAACCATTAAATTTCTTTGACATCATCTAGCACAGTCAACATCCCAGTTTGTCTGATGATAACAAGGGCCACATTTCATTCTCGTTCTCTCTAATGATCCAAGAATGGTTGAAAGCAGTTGAGCATTGGGGAAAAAGTCCTCAAACTTCCTAAATTCTTACATATTTTTTCTTGTAAGGAAAAAAGACAAGTTGAATAAAAAGAATTAATAAGATGTTCCTTCTACATTATATTCAATAAAACTTGTTTGTACACACACACACACACACACACATATACACACTTGTTTATACATATACACACATATACACACTGTAAACAGAGAGAATGTCTATGAGGCCCTAATATTATTTCGATATAGTCTTCAATACAAATTTCTATTTTTTTCACCTGACATATTTCCCTTATTTTTTTTTTTTTTTTATATATTATCCTCAATTTACCTCTGTTGAGCAAGGATCAAAACTAGTCAGCAAGCTGTCATTTTTCAACTTTTATTCTCGTTATGAATAGAAACTTGGATCTTTTTATTGCTTTTATTAGATTTTGTACCACAAAAGACATATTTAGATATATGTATATATATATATTCTTCTTCTCCAGCAGTGTCCTGCATGTCTGGTTCGTCTAACTTGAATAGTTTTCGTGATAGGAGGTAGGTGGCCGTATAGTTGGTGTCTTGTGGGGTGTTGCCGGCAGGAACTCATAAGAGATGTACTCTTATGGACCCCCACACATGGCCGTGCAAAAGCAGGACGACCAGCACGAACATACATACATTCAGCAGCTATGTGAGGATACGGGATGTTGTCCTGAAGACCTGCCTAGGGCGATGAACGATAGGGAGGAGTGGCGAGAGAGGGTCAGGGATATCCGTGCTACCAGTGCGACATGATGATGATATATATATATATATACTTGTAGAATAACATCACCATTCAAGCAGCCACAACTGCAGCTGAGACGCAAAATTCCAGCCATAACTTCCACAAAAATGTTAAAGATTCAAAAAGTTTAGGATAAGTCCAATGATGATTATGAAAACAGAAGAATAGAAGCCCCACTTATTGTTCTGATAAGAAAAGAATTCCTAAATAAGTTACTAAAATCCAGGCCATGATAGACAACAATCTCAGCAAGTCAATCAAGGTTGGGTTGGGTTGGGTTGGTTTTATGGCATACCATCTACTGTAGGTTATTTAATGCCAAATCCAAAAGTTCTATTTCAAACAATTCAGTTTAGTATAAGTATAGTTTTTATTTACACACAGTTAAATGTCAAAACATTTCTATTTCAAACAATTCAGTTTAGCATAAGTATGCAGTTTAAATGTCAAAACAGTTCTATTTCAAACAATTCAGTTTAACACATGTCCATTATTTAAATGTGAAAAACAGTTCTATTTCAAACAATCCAGTTTAGCATAAGTACAGTTTTTTGTTTACACACAGTTAAATATCAAAACAGTTCTATTTCTAACAATTCAGTTTAGCATCAGTACACAGTTCTGTTCTATTTGATCCATAGATAGGACCCTATCAGGTGCTACCACTCTGGGCCAAAGTGGACCTGGGAGTGATGGCAATGAAAGGGTACTCAGCATTCCCTAAAGCTCCAGCATTACTGGGCCTCACTGTCAAATTGTTTAGTGTCTTTTCCAGGACATTCGTTAGAGGAGTTTTACCCCTCTGCAGAAATACAGTCGATATATTCTGCACCCCCAGCCAATTTGGCCACCTTGTTACCAAAAGCTGATAAATTAATATTTGTGGGTAAAACACACATAACTGACACTGAGGGAAAAGTTGTATGACCCAAGGAAAAATACTTTGGTAAGTGAATAAATTCAATAAATAATTGTCATTTGATCAATGTGGGAGACTTTTTTTTATCAGCCTTATAGATTATACTAAATAAATTTTCTAATTGTGTATTAACCCAGTCCTTTCACAACAGACATGATTTGACACAAAGTCAATTTTTAAGAAGAGGAAAGTTGACTGGTCCATTGGCATAATGGTTAGAGTGTTTGTCAATGACCCGGGATACTCAGGTTCAATCTCAGGTCAAGTCATACCAAAGACTCAAAAAATGGTATTTGATGCCTCCTTGCTTAACACTCAGCATTTTAAGGTATGGATCAAGAGTAAGTGGAGAAGTCCAGGCAAAGGAGTAGCACCCTCTCCTATACCTTGGTGTAGTAGCTGTTGAAAAGGGAGCCTTCAGTTTGCCCTTGACTAAGGTCAGACAGCTTACCTACAGTTGGTGTGAATTCAAAGTTTTTCTTTTTCCTTGACTGGTTGTTATTATCATCATCATCATGTTGTGCCATCAGCACGGATATCCCTGACCCTTTCTTGCTACTTAGCTGGTCATCCTGCTTTTGTTTGTCCATGTGAAGGGGCCCACAGGAGTACATCACTTAGGAGTTTGTCCTTACTTCTCCAGCAATGTCCTGCATATCTGGTTCATCTAACTTTGATAGTTTTAGTGATGGGTGGTAAGTGGCTGTACAGCTGCTGCTTTGTGGACTTACCATAGATAAGTGAAGACAGGTTCATGCCTTTTCTGAGAGCATTAGTGTTGTGAAAACACATAGAGCATTTTTCAGGATTTGAACTTGATTTACCCAGTTCATTATTAAAACAAAGGTTGATACACCATTAAAACAAGACAATCCTACCATTATGCCATGTTTCTCTTCTTTTGACTTGTATTTTCTTTTCACTTTTGTTTTCAGTTGCTTTTTTTTTATCACAATTCATCCAATTCACCAATCAGTGGCACTGAGGAACTGTGTCGATCAGATAAAATAAAGGATAAATTCTCTGTGAGATTCGAACTCCTGTCCCCTTTCCCATACGGAAATCTGGTTAAATCAATTAGTTGCTCTAACCAACTGAGCAAGGAAGAGTTAATGGTTGGCAGAAGCTCAAATCAAACTTATAAACTCATCCCTTATTGTAATTTTGTAAGCATGTACTAAACTGATAGGGTCACAAGCTGCAATGAGATAATAATTAGTCAGTTGCCAGAAAAGAGATGAGGTGTTTAAGTTAAAAGTCTGACTGGTTGGTTAAATGCAATAAAATCTGCTCTAGTTGATACCCAACTATGAAAACAACAATTAATATGGGGTCGCCAAAATCAAAAATTCAAGAGTGGTCAAAAGAGTGGGTTCAGAGTACCACCCACATAGACATGGTTTGGTTTGATTTGGTCTGATTTATGGCATATCAACCCTTCTAGGTTATTTAATGCTAAATCCCCTTTATACATTTATATTTGATATATATGATTTGGTTTGGTTGGGTTTATCATATTTTAGGTCATTTAATACTAAATCCTCTTGATACAGATATATTATATATATATGATTTGATTTGGTTGGGTTTTATGGCATGTGAAACCTTGTCGGTTATTTAATACCACATTCTCTCGATGGAGGCACTTCAACAGATGCAGGGATGTGGTGTACTGTTTTGAAAAAATCTTGAATGCTGCACCCAACAAACCAACAGCTGTATGGCCATAAACCTCCAATCTCACAAACCATTGAAATAAAACGAACAAGACATGCTGGGCACTGCTGGATAAACACATAAATCACATTCTACTGTGGGCTACTACATATAGACACACCAATATTGACCAACCAGCAAACACTTACATTTATCCGCTCTTTGTGGACACTTGATGTCGTCTACTGGACTTGTCAAGAGTGATGGACAGTAGGGACTGATGGCAAGAAAGAAAGAGAGGTTCGATTGAATACATGTCACCAGCTCGACTTTACTAACTCTTTTGAGAGTTTTTCTCACCAGCGATAGCTTATGGTTTCTCACTGGAGTTTGAGTGACAGTGAGTCTCCCTAAGTCTCCAGGACTCTTCTCAGTATTCTGGCTGATCTTGATAATGCTATTGTATGGATGGTCTCTACTTTGATCTTATTTTCAAGTCTTTCAGTCCTTTTACCAATCCTTATGGGGATTGTCCCAAGCGCACAAACCACAACTGTTATCATGATCACTTTCATGTACCATAGTTTTTTTCAGTTCTCTAGCAAGATCTAGATACTTACCTCTTCTTTCACTTTCTTTTAATTTTACTCTGTGGTTTGCCGAGATAGCAAAGTCCACAATTCAACAGGTTCTTTTTTCTTTTTTGACTATCACTAGGTCTGGCCAAGGTTAAGTGATCTGTTTTTATCTCAAAATCCCAGAGAAGTTTGTACAGCTCATTCTCCAGGACATATTCTGGGTTGTGCTAATACAACTTGTTCATATGGTCAAATTTAAGTTTTTTGCACAACTCCTAGTGAATTACCTTTCCCACCCAGTCATGTTTACTCTTTTCTTTTTTTTTTTTTGCACAACTTCACAGCATTTGCTTATTATATGATTGATCATTTCCTTCCTATCACTACATAACCTACATTTACAATTTTATAACTTCATAGTTCCACTATTTAAAATAAATAAATAAAAGTATTTATTATTTTGCCATCTCGTTAATTTTTGCTTTAACATAGTTGGTTGTTATAGCATTGTTTTGTGCTGCTATTAGAACAGATTCATTTTCTCTCTTAAGGTTTGCCTTTCTTTGCAATGTCCCAGTTTTCTTCCGTGTGACTTCACTTGTTTGTCGCTTGAAATATCCATACACTTGTTTTGATATTATCATCATTATTATTTTACTTTTAGTGAGTTTTTTTTTGCACCAGTGTTAGTTGGTGGGCTTTCACTGGAGTCTGAGTAACAGCAAGCCTTGGACTCCAGGACACTACTCAGTATTCTAGCTGATCATAGCAATGCAGTAATCTGGATGGTTTTGATTCTCTCACTTATTTCCAGTTCCTCCAGTCCCTTCTCCAGGATCCTGGGGACCGTTCTGAGCACATTAACTATAATTGGTACAACTTTAACCCTCGTGTTGCTCAGTTTTCTCAGTTCTCAGGCAAGGTCCAAGTATTTGTCTCTCATTTTGCTTTCTCTTATTTTCCTTTTGTTATTTGCCGGGACGGCAAAATCCACTTGATGGCGAATTTTCTTTTTTGTTCTTGATTAAGACTTGGTCTGGTCTTCTGGCCAGGATTAAGTGATCCGTCTGTATATCAAATTCCCAGAGAATTTTATTATTATTATTATTATCGATCTTGGTTAGTACTTTTTCGCTGCTTATAATCTTTAGTTGATTTTTTTTTATTGCAATTCACTCAGGTCAATTTTCTGATTGTTTTTGAAGAAACAATAAAAATTTTGTTGACTGTACAAAATGTTTGGGAACTCTGTTACTGACCCATTCGTATAAACAATTGGGAAAGAGGGTGCATGTAAGTGGTGTGAGGGTGATACTGACGTCTCAGAAGTCAGGGATGTAGGTGTAAGAGTGGTTGCCCTGGTAGCAACGGAAGCTGGATGGGCAGAGGTGAATTTTGCAATTTTTAGAAGAGGCCATTGTTGCTATTATTAAAAGTGTTTGTCTTGCATTGATTTTATTGTTTGAAACCATTTTTGTCATTTATGAAATGTAATTGTGTTGAACTCTGTCTGCTACAGCGAATATATCGTCACGTTCCTATACTAGGAAATAAAACACTCAGTCTTCAATTGGTTTCAGGAAATGACTTTTTTTTTTTTTTTTGTGATTTTATTTTTTTTTTTTTTTTTTACTATGAGACCTTATTAGAGCTTCTCGATTACTTAATAACCACTTTCTTCTCTTAAGTGTACATAACTTCTTATAAAACGAATGAGTTTTTCTAGTTTTACAAGAAGTGGTAGTATGTTGCTACAACAAAAATGTTCCGCTCTACTCGTCTTTCTTCAATGAGGCTTAGAATTTTTTAACAACCCTTGTATACTACACCTGTACATCTAAATAATCATGTATATATGTTCACATGATTGATGCATCTGTATTATTCTCATATTTACCCAACCCCTCCGCTCGGGCAAGATGTGACACAAGGTCAATTTTTAAGCAAAGTTTAACAGGTTTGAATTCAGAGTTTTCCTTCTCCTAGATTAGTTGCCTCACCTCAGCTAAAGAACCTAGTCTGCCCTACTATTTACCCATAGCTGGAGGGAGAATGATTGGATTCATACCTTTCCCAAGGGTATTAGTGCTATGTGAAAATGCAATTAATCTCGGCCAGGATTTGAACTCGTGTCGCCGTGTTCATTTCCTAAAACGGTAACCATTACTCCACAGGCACCTTGATGCATATGTATTATTGCAACTATCTATGTGCATCTAGGAGTAGAAGAGCCTATAATATCACAGGTTGACTTTCATTCCATCTTTAATGCCCATGATTGTCTGATGGATGTCTGCTTAAACATGAAATTTTTAACTTACGGCCCAGTCAGTTGGGGCTGCAGAATACATTGACTGTATCTCTATACAGTGGTAAGACTCCCCTGACAAGTGTCCTGGATATGACACAAAACAATCTGATGGTGAGGTTTCAGTAATGTTGGAGGTTTGGTGAATGCAGAGTATTCCTTTATTGCCATTACCTCCAGGTCCACTCTGGCCCGGAGTGGTAGCACTTGATAGGGTCCTATCTGTGGGTCAAATAGAAGTAAACTGCGTACTTATGCTAAACTGAATTGTTTGAAATAGAACTGTTTTTCAGTTTAACTGTGTGTAAACAAAAACTGTACTTAGGCTAAACTGAATTCTTTGAAATAGAAATGTTTTTACATTTAACTGTGTGTAAACAAAAACCTGTATTTAAACAAATGACTGTGTGTAATCAAAAACCTGTGAACTTATGCTAAACTGAACTGTTTGCAATAAAGTGAAACCATTTAACTGTCTCAAAAAAAATGTTTTAAACTTTTATCAAAATGACATAATTTGGCATTAAATGACCCCAAAAGGGTTGATATGCCGTAAAAAAACAACGAACCAACTCATCATTTGATCTGCTACAATTTTCTTTGACCAAACTTCGAAAATTGTATATACACATGTGGTTTGATCAAAAACTATCAACTCTGGTCAGCTAGGGCTGTAAAATACATTGACTGCATCTGTGCAGAGGAGTGAAACTCCCCTAACAAATGTCCTGGTAATGACACAAATCAATCTGATGGCAAAGCTCCAGCCCTAGAGCTTTAGGGAATACAGAGTACCCCTTCATTGCTATTGCTCCCTGGTTCTCTCTGGCCTGGAATGGTAGCACCTGATAGGGTCCTATCTATGAGTCAAGTAGAACAAATGACTAACGTCAAATCGAATTGTCAGAAATAAAACTGTTTGACCACTTAACTATGTGTAAACAAATGACTGATGTTTAATTGAATTGTGATACATAGCAATACTTGGAACCATTTAACTGTGTGCCAATAAATGAATAATAGTGAATAGAATTTTTAATGTTGAACAGCAATACTTGAAACCATTTGACTGTGTGCAAAAAATGAGCTCAGGCTCTTTTAAAAATGTTATCTATAAAATGTGTTTACAAATCATATTTAATATATATGTATAAACAGGTTTTGGAATTAACTAACCCACAATGGTTGATATGCCATAAAACCCAAACAAACCAATCCATGTTACCTATATAGACTTTAGTAGGAAAATTCTGTTAACCTCATAGTGAACTTTGACAAAGGCTGATAAAAAGAATTTGTTTTCTTTGTATAATTTTTCACTTGAAATAATAAAATCCTAGTATCCTTGGTTGAGAAGAAAATTAACTTTTTATGAAAAATGTTGGGGTGTATTTATTTACAAGTGATACTATATAGCGAGTGTGAAGCTAAAGATATTTGAATTCATTTATGTAGATAATTTGCTCACCTTGAAGCTTGGAGATTAAGTATCTACTGATCAATATTCTCGTAACTATCTACGTAACCTGCATCACTTTATATCGGAAAAAAAAATTGATTGACTAAACAAAGTGACCCTCTCATACTCAAAAACATATCGGCTTGTAAGTGAACCACTATGAAATTTATTCTCACGATACCAACTCTGGCAAAATAGTCATTTTCAGAAGAAATGGACTCCGTAACCCAGGTTCAAATCCTGAACAAGGTAGTAATCTTCAGAGAAAAGTTAGTAATAGTTGGGCTGATTGGACTCTTTAGCTTCTGTATGACAACCAGTCTAAGAGAAGGAAAACTCTAAATTCAAACCAGTTGTACTCTGCTTTAATAACTGAGCTTGTGTCACATAATACCATTTGAAGAAGAAATGGAGTCTGTGTTTATTTGTCAGCCAAACAAACAGTTCTATTTCAAACAATTCAATTTAGCATAAGTCATTTGTTTGCACTCAGTTTAAATGTCAACCAGTTCTATTTGACCCAGAGATAGGACCCTATCAGGCACTACCACTCTAGCCAAGAGTGGATCTGGGTGTGATGGCCAGCATTACCGGAGCCTCAACATCCAAATGTTTAGTGTCATATCCAGGACACTCACTGGGGGAGTCTTACCCCTGTGCAGAGATGCAGTCAGTGCATTCTACAGCCACAGCCAACAGTGTCATTACAATAGGTGTTTCATTATATTACTCAACACCTCCATCATGAGCAGGATGTGACGTAACGTCAATTTTTAAGATTACAACTGCTTTGAACTCTGAGTTTTGCTTCTCCTTAGACCGGTTGCCAAACCAAATTCAAGGACCCAGCCAGTCCAACATTTATCCCAAGCTGGGGAAAGGGAGAAGAGTTAGAGTCATACCTTTTTCAGATGTAGTAGCAATATATGAAATGTGAAAAGACCTATCAAAGGTTTGAATTCAGATTGTTTTCCATCGAGTAGTTAAATAATATTATAATTAAGGATGGTAATTTATTATATTAGTTAATTGTTTTATTTTTAGTGATAAAATGTGAGTTAGTTAAAAAAAACTTTGAGCTGAAGTGTAAGTGGCGTTTGAAGGTCAAAGGTGTGCTTGTGTCACACCAAATGTCAAGATATAAAATTAACAGGTTGTTTTGAAATCTGTGGTGGGCAGGATGTTGAAGATAAACATTTTGAAGGCGATGTCACTTGAGATTTAGATGACATAACACAGAAGTTTTAATCGCTTGTGTTCTTATCACAGTAGTTAATAAGGTAATTAGAATAATATAAGTGAGTGATTTAGCGGTTAGTAACACCTGCAATTTTTTCACCCTATCTTTCTGTCGTTTTATGCGAATATTGTAGACTAAAATAAATTTCTGTATCAAAACAACATGGGTCTGTCTGGTTATATGCAAAATGTTACAGTATCTCTGCTGTTTCTTCCAGGCAGCGGTCATATTGATACTGCTCTATAGATGCACTACTTGGACACTAACTAAACAACTGGAGAAGAAGCTAGACGGCAATTGCACTGAAAGAATGCTGTGAGCAATACTGAACAAGTCCTGGCAGCAACACTCCACAAGGCACCAACTATACGGCCACCTACCTCCCATCACGAAAACTATCCAAGTTAGATGAACCAGACATGCAGGACACTGCTGGAGAAGCAGGGATGAGCTCATAAGTGATGTACTCCTATGGACCCCCAATTATGGCTGGGCAAAAGCAGGATGACCAACTCGAACATATATTCAGCAGCTATGTGAGGATACAGGATGTAGCCCTGAAGACCTACCGGAGGTGATGAATGATAGGGAGAAGTGGCGAGAGAGTTTCAGGGATAGCCGTGCTAGCGGCACGACATGATGATGATGATCTCTGCTGTTATTCTACAAAGATGGCTTTGACATTAAATAACCCCCAAAAGTTGATATGTCAGGTTATCATGTCCATTAAACTAAGGGTTAAACTAAGGTTGCCAATTTTACTTATTTTACTTAGTTGGTAAAGCAACTGATAAAGAAAAACCAGGTTTTCCAGATGCATCTTCTTCATTCATGTTTCCAATGTGCATGGTTCTTGCAGTCATGAAAGTGACAACCTGAGAAAGTTGAAATAAAAAGCAACTGGAATTAAGATGGAAGATAATATAAGACAAAATTATAATTGTGAAGAATATTCAGATGAGTAATAAACCATGAGGAAGAATGGGGGGTTAACCCGAGGGTAGACTGAGTGGTCAGGCATTTGGACAGTGCCCGAGAGCTCAAAGATATGTTCACAATCGTACTCTGAAATATCCCCGTAAACTGGATGTTTTTAAAGCAAGGACCCTCAGAAAAATTGATTAAAATTGTGCATATCTGTTGTGCCAGTACTCGGGATTCATACCTCTTGCAATCTTTGCTACAGGGCCCTCTCTATAAAGGGCACTGCTAAAATCCTGACTTTCAGGGACCCTAAATGACCCGGCAAGATTGAGGTTACTTCCACTCAGGGAATCGGGGGGGGGCGGGTTAATGCTGCCACTGTATATCTATATGAAATACAGAGAAGGGTGGGATTGATTAAAGATCCAAATACCTCCAGCACAATATCTCATCTACTGAAAGCAATGTCAACATATAAATAGGATATCTTATCTCTCTGATAAAATAAAACATGAATTCATCCAAGCCATGTCAACACTATTGTATAGCTGCACCACTGGGACTTTAAGTAAGACACAAGGAGAAAAAAACAAGATGGGAGTTATGCAAGGATGCTGTATGAAAAAAACTTGGAAGCCCCCCCCCTGCAACATATATATGGCCACTTACCTCCCATTTCAAAAACCATCCAAGTAAGATGAAAAAGACATGCTGAGCACGGTAGGAGATGCCAAGACAAACTCCTAAGTGGATTTCTCCAAGGAACTTCTACACATGGACACACCAGTGTTACCTGACCAGCAAAGACATTCATTAGCTCCGTGCAGACACAAGATGCCGGCTAGAGAACCTGTCTAGTGTAATTGACTCTAGAGACAGACAGTATGAGAGAGTCAAGGGAATCTGTGCTATCAGCTTGATGATAATGATGAATGTTCAAATTTGCATACAGAAAATGCCATTTGTAAATTAACTACAACTGTTGCTTTTGACCATTTAGGCAATGCCTGTAGACATTTTCCAAATGTCTGTGTTGAGAGTATTTCTTGTATTTCTTGGTTGCTTGGAAACTAAATGATAAAAAAGCCATCATTTATTTTTATTTACTCATTTTTTTTATCGAGACTCTTTCTTCGAAACTGGACAAAATATTTCACTTTGCAGTATCATAATGTTTGCCATTGTTCCTTTCTTTACCGAAGATCACTTGTCATTCAAAGACATTCTTCAATTGCTTTAAATCTAAGAGCAAGAAAGCCTCACAGACATTGACCATGTTTTGTTTTTGTTTTCTTTTTTGTTGTTGTTGTTGTTTTGCCCTTCAAACATTTTATGCTCATATTAGAAAGGTTCTATTTTATTTTAATGTTTTTTTCTTCTCTTACAAGCACACACACACACACATATACCCACTCACACACATATATATATATATATCTTGAAAAGATACATTTGTAATGAATCTGACAATATGATAGAAATATGTGGAAAGTTAAATAAATCAAACTTCTTCAAGACCTCGGTATAGTGGCTATTGAAAAGAGAGTCTTCTGGTCGCCCTCGACTACTGTTGCCAACTTTTTATGTCTAGAAGAAAAAATTTGCATTTTCAAATATAAAGATAGTAGGAATTTATCAAATAATAGAAATGAATTTATATTTAAATGGAGACATTGAAATAAATTCAAATTATGATAATTAATATTAAATTTACTTTTTAGCTCTGTTAAACAAAGAGACATATAATGCTTTTCACTTCCTCATCACAGGGATAATGTTTGCCTCTTAAACCCACTTTCATGGGGCTGAAGAGATGATAAACATTATACCAGTGACAAGAAAGTGAAAAGTGCAGTGATAAAGTGGCTCAAAGAACAAAAAAATAATTTTTGAGGCAGGGATGCATGCTCTCATTCGAAGGTGGAACATTGCTAGTGAGAGAAATGGTGACTATGTTGAAAAGTAGGGATGGGACCCTCAGAGGATCAGCTTCCTTTTGATTTATGATGCGCGTCCTTGTGTTGGTAATTATTCCTGGACTAAAAGAAAAGGCATTACTTTTTGACTCACATTCATAATATCACTCCTGTTCAACAAGGATGACCTTGATATTAAATAATCCACAAAGAAACCAAACCAAAATGATACTTAGAATAAATCCCAAACCCACAAAATTATCACTCAGTTACAAACTGTACTGGAAATTGCTTTGTTCTCTAATTTAGAGCATTTTAAGCATATCACTTTCATAAAAACCTTGTTTATGATATTCTTGTTTTTCACAATTATGGTTATATACATACATCGAAACATAACAAGTTGTCCATGATGATATTGATGCTTCTCTTTAGAAAGAATTAAAGAATTCTGATGAGCATTTCATTGCTATATTTGCTATATATATATTATACATATATGTTATATATATATATATATTAATGGTTAGAGTGTTCGCCAGGAGACTGGGGTTCAATACTTGGTTGAGTCATACCAAAAACTCAAAAAATGCTATTTGATGCCTCCTTGCTTAACACTCAGTATTATAAGGTATGGATCAAGGGTAAGTGTAGCAATCTAGAGAAAGAAGTAGCCCCCTCCATTACACTTTGGTATAGTAGCTATTGAAAAAGAAGCCTTCTGGTTGCCCTCAACTACTGTTGGCCAACTTATATATATATATATATATGTTATAGAGAAAAAAATTGTTAAGGTAATCCAAGCAGAAGGAAAGATTTATTGAGAAACCAAGTCAACATTATAGCATTTTGATTCTAATGAACCATCATCAGTACTGTGAGGGATGATATTAGTGATGTTAAATCAACAATGGTTGTTTAAAGAATACAAAAAACCTAGGGAAAATCTATATATTTGTTCACCGAGAAAGATTTTGATTCAAAATCTTTCTCGATGAACAAATAGAACATAAAATTTCTGTACAATATTCCTTAAAAGTCAAATGATGTAATTTTAAAAACAAACACCGATTTATTGATTTTTCAATCATATATATATATATATATATACCCTTTTGCATCCATGTTGCACTGTTAACTTGTTGCTTACTAAATCAGCATCATATTTAAATCTACGAGACCCAAGAAAAGTCTGTACAATTAATACGAATGAATCTCATACAATTCGCTTAAGTGGATTAAGTTTACATCTGAACTTGCATTTAGACATGATCTCAGCAAATATTACATCGGTTTAAAGAATTAAAATTTCAATTAAAGAAAGTTCATATTAAGTAACAGAACTTTTACCCAAAATATATTTAACTTTAGCATTCATTAGTATCGTTCAAAAGTGCTTACGACATTTATTCTTACACTTGTGGGAGGTCTTCTGCTGTACAAGGTAGCAATAATCAGCCATTCTACTCGGGTTGAAGTGGTCTGGGTAACTTGCTTTCATCACCAAAACATCTTGGTAAAATCTTTTTTCAGGCTTGTTATTTATCTTGCCCAGATTGGGCGGGAAAAAATCAAGATGAGAATGCAATACCATTCCGTTCTTTGTTGCATGGTTCACTAAATCAGCATAAGGAGAGTCTCTCTAGCGTGGTGGTTAATATATTAAATTGCAATATTGTTGAAAGTGAGATCAAACTCCAATCATGCTATTACATTCACTTTTGGACTAATGCCCTAGAGGAAAGGTATGAACCCTCTCGTGACACCCAACTATGGGTTAAATAGTACCTATTCTACAAGGATGGCTTTGGCATTAAATAAACCACAGAGGTTGATTGGCAATTAAAATAAAGAACCCAAATAAAATCTAAATCAACGTTGTTTCCAACTTGATGAGACCTGAGAAAATCTGTGCAATTAATATGAATGAATCTCATGCAGCCAGCTCAAGTGGATTCAGTCTACATCTAAATATGTGATCAGACATTAATTCTCAGAGCTCAAGTACGAATGAAAATGTTTGTTTACAGTTTTGTATCACTTTTCTATGACCAAATTTTATTTTTAGATACTAGAAACAATGACCATCATAAGTTGATTGGGGCACATCATCCCTTGAAGGTAATTTAATGCCAAATCTTGCTATGTATGAATATATAATTTGATAGCAAATAGTTTCTATATAACATTTTTAAACAAGTCAGAGCTCGTTAGTTTACATACAGTTAAATGGTTTCACTCATTGCAATTTATTGTTTGCACACTGTTAAATTAATTCAAGTATAGTAAATGATTAAACCGTTCTACTTGATCCCTAGATAGGACCCTAACAGTTACTACCGCTCCAAGTTAGAGTGTGCCTGGGAGTAATGTCTATGAAAGGGTAATCCACTTTCCATAAAGCTCCAGAACTAGAGTCTCACCATCAGATGGTTTTTGTGTCATATCTAGAACACTGGTTGGGGGTCAAAGTCTAACCCCCTCTACAGAAATGCAATCGGTATATTCTAAAGCCCCAGCCAACTGGGCTTACAACTATCGTATATGAAGTTCTTACTAAACTGAATGTAAGAGGGTGGAAAGAGGTCTATTTACAAGTCTACCAATGTCGGATGTTGTACATTTTACCAATTCACATGTGCTATGATAGAACAATTCTAAGAACAGATTTTGAATTAGCTCATTTGATTTGGTCTAGAATAAGTGTTTTTACATTAGTAGGGAATGGAGTAGCACCCTCCCCTACATCTGTGTAGTAGCTATTGAAAAAGGAGCCTTCAGGTCACCCTCGACTAAGGGAGACAACTTTACTTACTTTACTTACATTAGTAGCAAAAACTTTGTTGACCAGCATAATAAGAGAATGGAAGGATGGTATGCTGCTAAGTTATCAGAAATTAAGAGACAAAGTAAAGTGATATAATAATAGGTCATTTTATCCTCTCACAGAGACTGGATGAGAAAGGGAAGTGCTTTTAAGGAAGGCAGACATGTGTCCTGATTGTGTCAGGGGAGAAGATAATTTGTTGACTTGATTATTCTATGAGTAATTTTGATAATATAGTAAGTTATGAAGCTGAGCTTAGATTGATACAAGGCCAGAAGTATTAAGCACCCTGTGAGAATTAAATTCACAAGTAAGGGTCTTGCCTGACTTGCTAACCATTACACTGTGTGAGGTACCAAAACTTGATAATGTTTACTGAAATGTTAAGACTATCTTCATCTTCCTTATTGGTATTTTACAATATTGTTGTCTAAATTTTTGTTTGGTTTGGTTTGGTTTGTTTGGTTTTATGGCATATCAACCATTGTAGGTTATTTAACGCCAAATCCATTTTTATGTAAATAATCTGTTCTATTAAAAACAGTTCAGTTTAGCATAAGTACACAGTTTAATTGTCAAAAACATTTCCATTTCAAACTATTCAAGCAGTTATATGTAATAATTCAGTTAAGTGTAAATACAGTTTTCATGTCGAAAAACAGTTCTATTTGAAATAATTCAGTTAAGCATAAGCACGCAGTTTAAGTGTAAGTACGGTTTAATTGTCAAAACATTTCTATTTCAAGCTATTCAGTTTACTCAATTCATTTTAGCATAAGTATGCTGTTAGTTCTATTTAACCCATAGATAGGGCCCTATCAGGTGCTACCACTCCGGGCCAGAGTGGAACTGGGAGTGATGGCAATGAAGGGGTACTCCGCATTCCCCAAAGCTCCAGCACTGCTGGAACCTCACCATCAGATTGTTTAGTGTCATATCTAGGACACTCGTTGGGGAGGGGGGGTCTTACCCCTCTGCAGGGAAGCAGTCGGTGTATTTTACAGCCCCAGCCGACTGGGCAACTAGACACTAGCTTCCTGTAGTTGGGATCGAAACCTGGTTGACTCAAACGTCAAGCCAAGCTTCAAACCATTCGGCCACGAGAAGCCATTATAAATTTTTGTGATACTATGTCAATATTCAATGAAAATTGTGCATTATCCTCATATTGTTATTTTATGGTATTCTAATCAAAAGATTTTAGATGTGTTATCAATATTTACTGAAATATTAAGACTGTATTCGTTTTCATTGTTGGTATTTTACAATATTGCTATCTTAGACTTTGAGACGTATTATTAATATTCAATAAAAAGTGATAGGATAATTGGTCACTTTATCATGTGACAGTAGCTGGATGAAAGGAAGGAAACTCATTTAATAGCAGCAGAGATGTGTCCTGGTTGTGTCAGCAGAGAGGATAATTTGTTGACTTGGTTATACTATGAGTAATATAAATGAAATGGGTGTATTTGAAATATGCTATTCTGTTTAAGATGGCAGTTGCATTGCAATATGAAACTGAGGAATGCCAGATTTATGATGGACTGTGAGGGAATGGAAGCAGGTCATGTTAGGTCATGTGGGGATACACAAAGATTTTAAGCTATATTGAGAGAAGATAACACAGGGCATATACCAGAGAAAAAATATTGTTGTAAGTTGAGGTGGGTCTCAGTGGGGCTGAACCTTCATATTGATAAAGGACAGGGTAATATATTAACCTAGAGGAAGTTGTATGGTATGTGGTTGGTTTAGGATAAACAGAGAAGACGTGTTCAATATGGCCAAGTTTTTGAAAGGAACAGTTTATGGCAAGCAATAGTACAGGTTTAGTTTCTCAATAGTCGAATCAGTGACAGCTTAGTGATTGTGATAGCCAGGTTGGCTTGAGGTTAATATCTTTATTTATTTTATTTATTGGAGGTGCCCGTGGTATAATGGTTATCGTCATAGGGGAATGGACACGGCGACACGAGTTCAAATCCTGGACGAGACTGATTGCATTTCACATAGCACTAATACTCTTGGGAAAGGTATGAATCCAATTATCCTCCCTCCAGCTATGAGTAAATAGTAGGGCAGACTAGGTTCTTCAGCCTTGGTGAGGCAACTAGTCTAGGAGAAGGAAAACTCTGAATTGAAACCTGTTAAACTCCACTTAAAATCATTGACCTTGTATCATATCCTGCCCGAGCAGAGGGGTTGGGTAAATATAAATATCTTTATTTAATATAAAAACCATGTGATATAAAGAACATTTTCGGTGACAAATGTACACGCACCAACATTGGATGTACAACCGGTTTTCTTTGAGATTTTTTGACGTGTTTTATTTATCATTCAATGAAATGTTTTATTATATTCATCTCCATAATTTGCGTATTTTGCCCATTTTTGAAATGTGTGTTGAATATGCAATAAAAAGGTTGTGTTCGATCCTCATCTCAATTATTTTCCATGTTTCTAAATTTTTGAGATATGCTGTTGATATTTAATGAAAATCGTTCTCATGTTCTCATCATTCTTGACCTTTTCTTAATATTTTGATTAGTTCATTTTTCTTTTGACCCAGACAGCTAGGGCTGTAGAATACACTGATTGCATCTCTACACAAGGGTAAGACCCCCCCCTAATGAGCGTCCTGGATATGACACTAAATAATCTGATAGTGAGACTCCAGTAATGCTGGAGCTTTGTGGGATGCAGAGTACTCCTTTAGTGCCGTTGCTCCTAGGTCCACTCTGACCTACGGTAGAAGCACCTGATAGGGTCCTATCTATGGGTCAAATAGAAGTGTTTAACTTTTAAACTGTACTTATGCTAAATTGAATTGTTAGAAATAGAACTGTTTTTACATTTAACTCTGTGTGAATAAAAAATGTACTTATGCTAAACTGATTTGTTTCAAATAAAACTTTTTTTACATTTAACTGTGTGTAAACAAAAAAACTTAACTTATGCTAAACTGAATTTGTTTGAAATAGAACTTTTTATATGTATAAAAATGGATTTGGCATTAAATAACCTCCAATGGTTGATATCCATAAAACCAAGCCAAACTAAACCAAAGCAAAATTATTTTTCTTTAGAGGAATGTTTGTATGTATTTACCCAACCCCTCCACCATAGATAAGGTCAATAACATTGTTTTGCTTGCAATACAAATGACACATTGGCTACCACAAAGAAGGAACAACAGAGACTGGTTATGGCACAGATGGCAATGGAAAGATCAATGCTGGGAATATCATTGTGTGAGCATATCCAAAGTGACATAATTCAGGAGAGGAGTAGAGTGAAGGATGTGGACTATCAAAAGCAGAAGTTTTGCTGGGCCAGACACATTGCAAGGTTCACAGACAACAAATGAACCAGCACCGTTGTCAAGTAATATCTGAAACACTGGAAACGACCACTTGGAAAACCTCCAGCTGATGAGAGAAGAATATCTATATTAAGATAGAAACAAAGAACAGATTGAATGACCAGTTGTCTTTTAAAGGTTAAAGATCTCAGTCTGACCTGCTATTTGCCCATAGCTGGGGGTTGGGGCTGAAGAAGGATTGGATTCATGCCTTTCTCAAAGGTATTAGCATATAATGAAATGTAAACAACTTTGTCTAGAATTTAAATTTGGCTTGTTGTGTCTATTTTATGTTACAAATTGTGTAGAGTTTTAGTATAATAGTGAATTACAAGTGATTTGTTATTTATTTGCTGAGGGGTAAGACCCCTTAATGAATGTCCTGGATATGATACTAAACAATCAGCAATGCTGGAGCTTTAGGGAATGCAGAGTACCCCCTCATTGCCATTGCTCCCAGGTCCATTCTGACCCGAAGGATAGTACCTTATAGAGCCCTATCTCTGGATCAAATAGAACCATTTGACATTTAATGTGTAAAGTTGGCGACCATAGTTGAGGGCGACCAGAAGGCTCCCTTTTCAATAGCTACTACACCGAGATGTAGGGGAGGGCACTACTCTTTTCCCTGGATTGCTCCATTTTACCCTTGATACATACCTCATATTGTTGAGTGTTAAGCAAGGAGGTATCAATGCTGCATTGTCATCTGCTGATTCATGCAGAAATACACATATATATACTGGGTAAATACTGACACAATGATAAACGACACATCAAGGAAGACGCAGGAAGAAACGACGCAGGAATGAAGGACGCATGAAGAAACGACAGGAAGACTTCTTTAACAATATTTTTACCTCTCACTTTATTGCAAGGGTTCGAAAGGGTTGTTGAAGGGTTGCATGTGAGAGGGTGCTGGAGACCGAACATAAACTTCATATTTTGACCCCACTGTTATGACCGTCACGTTGTGTCTTTCTTGTTCTCCTGATGTTGGGGTCAACTCCATCGGGGCTTTCCGAGGGTCCCCTTGGTCGGGTGTGGCCTTCCCTACCACATCTGGTCTCTACTGTCTGGAAGTCTGCTGGCAACTGCATCGGGGGTTTTCCGAGTTCCCCCTCGGTCGGGTGTGGCCTTCCCTACCACATCTCGTCTCTAACCCTCTGGGAGTCTGCTGGCAACTGCTCTGGGACCCAAACTCAACTGAGTTAAATAATAACTCAACGCCCACACGATCGCCTACTGGATCTTTGAATCGGATGTTTAATCGTCATCAAGCAGAAATAACTGTCATGCAGTTCAGAGGTTACTCTCTTCCGGTGCATGACTGTAGTGGCACAATGAGACCTTCACCTTGTCCCATATCATAAGCCTTAATCCGCCCACGCGATCTCTTTCGATTACTTGCCGTTGGAATGTGTCACTTCCTTCCAGTGTATCACCTTGGAATAGCATTTTTAGGCCGGGGCGAGGGGTCAAAATATAACATCAAGTGCAATTTTTAAAGTCTTTGGTATGACACGACCTAGGATTGAACCCAGGTCTCCCAGACCATTGGCAAACACTCTCCCCATTGGTCCAATGAGCCAGTGATTTGACATTTAAACAGTGTGCAAACAAATGATTTATGATGAATTGTTTAAAAAAGTAACTGATTATTTTAACTGTGTGTAAAAAAGTGACTGATGTTTAATTGAATTGTTAGTGATATATAGCAAATCTTGAAACTTTTAAATTTGACTTATGCTAAATTGAATTGTTTGAAATTGAACTGATTGATCATTGAACTGAATGTAAACAAATTATTGATGTTAGTGATTCATAGCAATACTTGAAACCATTTAACTTTGACTTACCTAAAATTAATTGTTTGAAATAGAACTGTTTGATCATTTAACTGAATGTAAATAAATGATTGTTAGTGATATATAGCAATACTTTGAACATTCTAACATTGACTTAAGCTAAATTGAATTGTTTGAAATAGAAATGTTTAAACAAATGTTTGATGTTAAAGTGAATTGTTAGTGAACTTCGAACTATTTAACTGTGTTGACTTATGTTTACAAATCATATATACCTAATATATATGAATAAACTGGATTTGGCATTAAATAACCTACAATGGTTGATATGCCATAAAATCCAACCAAACCAAATTACATATATTCAATATATGTGTATAACAAGGATTTGGCATTAAATAACCTACAATGGTTGATATGCCATAAAACCCAACCAAACCAAGTCATATATATTTAATATATATGTATAAAGAGGATTTGGCATTTAATAACCTATAATGTTTGATATGCCATAAAACCCAACCAAACCAAATTATATATTTAATATATATGTATAAAGAGGATTTGGTATTAAATAACCTACAATGGTTGATATGAAATAAAACCCAACCCAACCAAACCAAGTCATATGTATTTAATATGTATCTATAAAGAGGATTTGGCATTAAATAACCAACAATGGTTGATATCCTATAAAACCAAACCAAACTAACCCCAACAAAAACCATTTATTACTTATTCAAAATAGTCACACTTTTGCTGAACTTCTCCTCTGCAGAGGTGTAAGGCCTCCACCAAAGGGGATGTCCTGAGTATTTCACTAAATTCCATCTAATTCAGGACATCTAGAAAGTTTGCAGTATCCCTTCATTGTCATTACTTCCAGTTCCTCTCTGAATTGGAGTGGTAGCACCTGATAGCATCATATCTTTGGATCAAATAGATTAGTTTAAAAATTACACATAATCAATAGCACTGTGAAAAAACAATACAACAAAATAAGACAAAAAACAATGCCATAAAAAATATGGCCTAATGGTTAAAATGCTGGGCTGCAGCCTTGAAGTAAGTAAGTTCAAACTCCAGTTGTGCTATTACATTCACTTTCAGATTAATACCCTTGCGAAAGGCATGAACTCTCTCACATCCCCAGCTATAGACTAAATAGTATCACCGCTGTTCTTTGATAAAGATGCCTTTGGCATTAAATAAACCATAAAAGCTGATATGTCATTTAAAAAAAAAACATAAACAAACTATATGAATATAAAATTAATATGATTCCCTAACCTCTCAGCATAAAATAATCCTTGACATGCCATTAAAATTAATCAATCAAAGTGGTCATAGATATTTATAAATTAATTTTTATAAATTAATCCAAGCATTAGAATATATCTCATTCTTTAATACTTGACAATAATTTGCATAATATTTCCATAATAATTTGCATATTTCCTCAATGAAACCCACATTATATTACAAATATTTGCTTCATTAGATTATTTATACAGCCACGCTGTGTGGAAAACTTTAAATATTTCTTTCAAGGAAAAAGTTCTCCATTGAAAATGACTAAATACAGAATTCTCCCCATTTTCCTCTTTTTGTTCTGTTAAACAAGCAAAACAGTTTCCTTATGAAAATGAATATAACCAGAAATTCAACTTTTTACAACATTGTAAGACACGTGCTCATTGGCCTAGTGGGTAGAGTGTTCGCCAATGGTCTGGTAGACCAGGATTCAATCCCAGGTTGCGTCATACCAAAGACTTAAAAAATGGTACTTGATACCTCCTTGCTTAACACTCAGCAATATAAGGTACGTATCAAGGGTAAAGTGGAGCAATCTGAGGGAAGGAGTAGTGCCCTTCCCCAACACCTCGGTGTCGTAGCTATTGAAAAGGGAGTCTTTGGCTTGCCCTCAACTATGGTCATCAACTTTAACGGTTCATTGGCCCAAAGGGTAGAGTGTTCACCAATGGTCTGGGAGACCAGGATTCAATCCCAGGTTGCGTCATACCAAAGACTTAAAAAATGGTACTTGATACCTCCTTGCTTAACACTCAGCAATATAAGGTACGTATTGAGGGTAAAGTGGAGCAATCCAGGGAAAGGAGTAGCGCCCTACCCTACCCCTCAGTGTCATAGCTATTGAAAAGGGAGCCTTCTGGTCGCCCTCAACTATAGTTGCCAAGTTTGTTTACTTAAGACGCATGCTATGTCCGTGAACATATTTTTAAAAAATGTAGATTAAAAAAAAACAATGTTGAAATGTGATATAAACAAACCTGCGTAAACTTGTAACTGCCTCAATAAATAGTCATCAGTAATCACATATGCAGGTGATCTAATGCTTCTTGCAATTGCATCAGCTCAAGCTAAATCTATGCTACATAGCCTGGAGCAGGCAACAAGAGGCATTGGTCTCTACATGAATTCAAATAAAAAGAGTTCATGGATTTTAATCAAGATAATGCCACCTCTTCATTCAATAGCAAGCCACTTAAATTAGTTGACAAGTTCATATACATGAGGAGTGTCCTCATGGTGTAATGGTTAAAGCACTGGACTGCAGGATCATAGTAAGTGAGTTCAAACCCCGGTCTCGTTATTACTTTCACTTTCTGACAAATACCCTTGGGAAAGGTATGAACCCCCTTATCCATCCAGCTATGGGTTAAATAGCATCACTGCTGTTCTTCTAGAAGGATGGCTTTGGCATTAAATAACCCATGAAGGTTGATATGCTATTAAACAAAGAAACTTTATCCTTATACTTTGGTAGCAATATCTCATCAACTGAAAGCAATGCCAACATAATAAAATACAATGACAATGAGCATCCAAGCTATAGCCGTATCAGCACTAGTGGATAGTTGCTCTACAAGGAGTTTTATGAAATGCTTGGATAAAAAGCTTGCTGGGAACAATACAAAGATGTTGCATGCTGTTTTGATAAAAACTTCGAACTGGTATTTGTCTCTGCCTCCCATCAGACAGGACTTGACACATGGTCAATGACTTGATGGTTGATTATAGTGGGGATGAGGGGAGAGGAAAGTCAGGCATGATTATGCTCCATTATGCTGGTCATCGACCCACTTAATGCAATGTGGGCCTGATGAGCCTAGTTGGACATGGACCCAAATCTGGGTTTAGAACTAGATGCCTGATTATAGCTTAAACTGTACAGCAAGATCCAGTGCTATATAAAGGTGACAATGATGCAGCTCGCCCACCCAAAAGTGGCCCAGTTGAAGCCTGGGGCCTTTTGGTCTCAAGTCTGCCTTTGCTGGACAATGCCTGCTGGGCCCAAAGCCTACAGCAAATTAATGCCATCTTAGAACCAGCACTTTACAAAACAGCACCGGTATGGCCACTTACCTCCTATCTCACAAACCATTCCAGTAAGATGAGCAAGACATGCTGAATACTGCTGAAGAAATAAGGATGAACACATAAGTAGCCTTCTCCGATGGACTCCTACACAAGGACACACTAGTGTTGGCCTACCAGCAAAGACTATATTCATTAACTCTGCACTAACACTGGTTGTTGTCAAGAGTTGCCAAGAACAATGGGGTGATAGGGATGGATGGCAAGAAAGAATCATAGGAATCTATGCTATTGGCTTGCATTGATGATGATGAATTTATATACACAGGTATTATCAAATATATTTGTTTTATGAAATAATGTTATATTTACTTATTCTATTGCAGGAGTGCCTTGGGTGGTTTGATGGTTTGTAAGATGGACTCGCAAACCTTTACAAGTGAGTTTGAGTCTTACTGAGTGCCCTATTCATACGGCATTGTGCCACATCAGAGCAAAAACAAACGCTTTGTAAATTACGAATATAAATGCCTTTGGGCACCTTGGGTGGTATAATGGACAGCAAGCTAGACAAGTAAACCTTCACAAGTGAGTTCAAGTCTCAATAGGTGCTCTATTCATATAGCCTTGTGCCACATTTGAGCAAAAATTTAGTAAATTCTTATTCTATAATGAAGAGGACTTGAAAAATGTACCGCCAATGAAATTGTAATAACTAAAATATTTACATTTTTAGAATGCACACATTGCACTTAAAAAAAAAAAGGAAATCAGATTGGGCGTTCAATTTTAGAATAATCAACCAGAGATAAAGAATAAAACCATATAAGTATAATAAATTACTTCTGGTTAAACAAAATTTTTACCTAAAAGCACAAAGCACTTTAACAGAAACACGAGAGACTGATTTTTCTTCTTAACATGACAACTTAAAAAAAAAAAAAAGCATTTCAAGTTATTTTAAAATTTTAAGATCTTTTAAAATAACCAAACTAAAAATGTTATATTTTCATTAACGTTTCGGATGGGGGGGGGGTCGTCATTGTGTAATAGTTAAAGTGCTTGACTGTTGAATTGTAGTAAACGAGTTTGAACTTCAGTCGCACTATTACGTTCAATTTCGAAGAAAGACCTTTGGGAAAGGTATAAAGCCCCTTATCCTCCCAGCTATGGGTTAAATAGTACCACTACTGTTCTTTTAGAAGGATGGAATTGACATTAAATAGCATTGGTGCTGTTCTTCTACAAAGATGGTTTTGGTATTAAATAACCCAGGAAGGTTGATATGCCATTAAACAAATAAACCAAACGAAACCATCTTGGATGTTAATGCTCACTATAACATTTGTAAGCTTCTGTAATATAAACAGTCTTGAAACCATCACTCCCTGATGATGGCCTAAGGCTGAAACTCGGGTGCATTTAATAACAAAATCATGAAATTTATTTTCTAAGTTTTATGTTGGTTTTTCCATTGACACATTAGTACAATTTTGGTAAATTCCTCCACCAATTCCGACCTGAAACCAAGATACTTATCAGGAAACTTGAAAGGATCTTAATAAAATTATATTGACAAAATGTGTCTTTATTATTTTATCAAACATGCTTAAATGAAAGACTGCTGTTCAACTACACACACACTCACACACATATATATATATATATATATATATATACATATGTTACAAATTTTCGGTGAATTTGAAAACTTTAAATTAACAATGTATAGAGTAAAAATTTTTACCTCGACCATTTCTGAGTAGTGCTCTTTGTGGACTGAGAGGGATGATATTAGTGATGTTAAATCAAGGATGGATGTTTAAAAAATTTTTA
Source organism: Sepioteuthis lessoniana (assembly GCA_963585895.1). NCBI lineage: Eukaryota > Metazoa > Mollusca > Cephalopoda > Myopsida > Loliginidae > Sepioteuthis > Sepioteuthis lessoniana. The sequence continues at coordinate 78,459,463 of OY757929.1, forward strand.
AACATTTTAAATCTTTTAAGCATCCACCATTGATTTAACATCACTTATATCATCCCTCCCAGTCCTGATGATGATTCATAAGAACTGAAACGCTCTACTGTCAACTTTGTTTCTCTATAAATCTCTCCTTCTGTTTGGATTACCTTGTTAACAATTTTTTCTCTATATAGTTGGATTTTACTCCATTATTTACTTTATATATATATATATATATATATATATATATATATATATGGGAAAGTCACCACGGCATAATGGTTAAAGTACAGGGCTGTGGAATTGTAGAAAATGAGTTCAAATTTCAGTTACACTATTACGTTCACTTTCAGACTAAAACACTTAGGAAAGGCATGAACCCTCTTATCCTCCTCAGCTATGGGTTAAATAGTACTGCGACTGGTTTTCTAGAGGATAGCTTTGGCATCAAATAACCTATGCAGATTGATAAGCCATTAAACAAAAAATATATATATATATATATATATATATATATATATATAATGCAACACTGCCTATTTAAAATAGGATTAACTGGCAAGCGGTATAAAAACAAGAAAAGTGTCCTATAATAAGAAATACAGCGATATATATATAAGTATATATATATATATATATATATATATATATATATATATATGATATCTGCTAACTTAAACTATTAAGATTGTAACTTGAAGTCTCTCACTAGGAGATGATCGTTAGGCAATTAAAAGTGTTTTATTGCTTGAAGATCAACGCACAGCTTGAAAGTTTAAGCAGCAATTTTATTAGCTTGTGTTACCAGACAATACATATATATATATATATATATATATATTCATGGTGACCTGATTTCAAATCTTGGATTAGACTGTTGGCAGTGTATATAGGGATAATACCCTTGAGAAAATTATTCTCCCTCTAGCTATGAGTAAATAGTAGGGTAGACTGGGCTTTTTTAACATTGTTATGGCAACTAGTGCAGAACAAAAACTCTGAATTAAAACCCGTTAAACACCATTTAAAATTGACCTTGAGGTCACATCCTGCTTAAGAGAAATGGTTAATATCTCTCTCTCTCTCTCTCTATATATATATATATATATATATAATATATGATGGATTTTATCTATTTAATGCCATGGAAGTTTGTCTGCAACCTTAGGTTTCATGAAGTCTTACAAACCACTGTTACAATTTATATATATATATATATATATATATATATATATTTATAGAGTTAAAATTTTATGCTAAAAAGTTCCTCTTAATCAGGAAATCATTTTCAGTGCTCAATACACAGTATATTTTAATATAGATGCAATGTAAACCAGACCATATATAAAGAATCTCAGTCCTACAAGTGGGATGAGAGAGAGGCACAAAGAAAGCAAGGATTATATAACAAGTAAGGAATTACTTGAAGGATAATCCATAAAGATGTCTCTCGAACAACAGTCTTAAGAGAAATTCAAATTATATTAGAAGGCAAATGTGGGCAAAATGTCGCATAAAATGGTTGGTTGGTTGGTTGGTTTTATGATATGTCAAACCCCATTAGGTTAATCAATGCTGAAAACAATTTATTTTTTTATACGATTGAATGGTTTCAACTAATTCATGACAATCATTTTTTAAACAATTATAGCTTCAAGTAATTATTCTTCATACTAATAGTTTATACTGCCCAGTCAGTTGGGACTGTAGAATATACGACTGCATCTCTGCAGAGGGATTAGACTCCCCCCAATGAGAGTCCCAGATATGACATGAAACTATCTGATGGTGAGGTTCCAACCTGGGAGATTTGGGGAATGTGGAATACCCCTTCATTGCCATTGCTTCCAGGTCCACTTTGACCCGGAGTGGTTGCACTTGATAGGGCATTATCTATGGGTTGAATAGAACTGTTTGGCATCTAAACCAGGCAAATAAATGACTGATATTAAATTGTGACTCTTATTTAGCAATACTTGAAAACATTCAACTTTGTGCAAAAAGTGCTCAGGTTCATTTAAGAATGTATCTACATAATATGTTTACAAATTATATATATATTTCATATATATGTGTGTAAACAGGATTTAACCTTTAATAAACTATTATTATTTAGATACCATAAAACCTAAATCCAATATATTTAATATAGATGTATATAGAGGATTTGGCATTAAATAACGTACAATGGTTGATATGCCATAAAACCCCACCAAACCAAATCATATATATTTAATATATATGTATAAAGAGGATTTGGCATTAAATAACCTACAATGGTTGATATGCCATAAAAACCCCAACCAAACCAAATCATATATATTTAATATATATGTATGAAGAGGATTTGGCATTAAATAACCTACAATGGTTGATATGCCATAAAACCCCACCAAACCAAATCATATATATTTAATATATATGTATAAAGAGGATTTGGCATTAAATAACCTACAATGGTTGATATGTCATAAAACCCAACCAAACCAAATCCTATATATTTGATATAGATGTATATAGAGTATTTGGCATTAAATAACGTACAATGGTTGATATGCCATAAAACCAAACCAATAATTCATGCATAACTGTATGGTTCCTATTTAAAGAGACAATTGCTGCGGTGTAGTGATTAACATGCTGAACTGCGACATTGCAGTATTCTTATTTCATGATAATAACTTTTTTTGCACAGTTATATGGTATCAAGCATTCCTGTCCATTGCAAAAACTTTGTACTAAGTTATATTTGTTTCATGTGTTCCTACCAAATACTAATGATTCTCACTTAAATCAGTTTGATTAGTAGATGGGACCCTAATTGGTACTACAACTTCATGTCAGAGTGAACCTGGGAGTAATGGCAAAGAAGGGGTTCAATAAACTTCCCAGATTTTCATAACTAGAACCTCACCACTGGATACAATTCAGTGTCTAACTTAAGATACCCATCTAGTGGAGGGTGAGGTCTTACCTCTCTGCAGGGGATACAGTTGGTATATTTATAGAAAATACCAAGACATTGGCATTGATATCCAAAGATATATATATATATATATATATAGTGTTTTAGTTTGGTTTGGTTTGATGGCATATTGTAGGCCATTTATTGACAAATCATTTCTATACATATAGCAAATATATGATTTCTAAACACTTTTTGTAGATAAAATTTTTAAACATTCTTTTAGAGACAGTTAAATTTATTTATTTATTTTTATTTCAAAAAATTCAATTTAGCATAAGTGTACAATTTTTTGTTTACACACAGTCATTTGTTTAAATACAGTTTTTTGATTACACCCAGTTAAATGTTAAAACAGTTCTATTTCAAACAATTCAATTTAGTATAAGCACAGTTTAAATGTCAACAGTTCGATTTCAAACTATTCAGTTTAGTTCACAGTTTTTTTTGTTTCACACAGTTAAACAATCAAACAGTTCTATTTCTAACAGTTCAGTTTAGCATGTCCACAAAGTAAAATGGTTGCAGTTATTGTTATGTATCTAAAAAAATCTCTAAAAATTTGATTAAACATCAGTCATTTGTTTACACGAGGTTCAATGTAAAAACAGTTCTATTTCAAACAATTCAGTTTAACAGAAGTACACAGTTTAATTGTCAAAGATAGGACCCTATCCGGTGCTACTACTCTGGGCCGGAATGGACGTTGGAGCAATAGTAATAAAGGGGTACTCTGCATTCCACAGAACTCCAGCATTATTGGAGCCTCACCATCAGATTGTTTAATGTCATATCCAAGACACTTATTGAAGGAATCTCACCTCTTTGCAGAGATGCAGTCGGTGTATTCTATAGCCCCATCTGACTAGGTAAATGTGGCAGTGGAATACAGACCCAAAACTCTTGCGGACTTATACCCATTTAAACACATATTCACTTTTCATAACTGCCTCTCCTACTAAAAAAATATAACATAAAAGGAATATAAATAAGAATCTTACCATTTCAATGGAAAATCTCACAACTATGAAAACACAAGATAATGTCTTAACATGTTTAGACCTCATGTTGTCACTATTGAGTTCATGCCTAACTTGTCATACAATAATCTAGCGATAACAGTTCAATGCCATGAATGTTATTAGTCATTTTGGCTACTGAATTCAACTCATGCATAAGAAAGATGCCACAAGATCCAGCCTCCTATCAACCTGCCTCACCCCTTTTGCCACCATTTTTGTTCAGTATTTTTTTGGACAGAAAAACAAGTGAGTTGCACATTTTAAATCACTGTGCGTCTTATGTTGGTTTGGAGCCAAGTTAGAAAAACATCGCAAGCTACTAAAAACATTTCATTGACTTGTTATCAAAATCTCAAGTGCAACAAAGATTAACATGATAAATATGAAAAAATAAACATTATGTAGATAAACTATATATATATGTATATATACACCCAAACTCTTCCATATGAGCAGGATATGACACATAGTCAGCTTTTTTTAAACAGAGTTTAATGGGTATGAATTAAGAGTTTTTCCTTCTTCTTGACCAGTTGCCATATCAAGCTTAAAGAGCTCAGTCTGCCATAATATTTTACCTATAGGTTATTAGCACTTGGGGAAATGTGAACAGCTTTATTCAGGACTTGAACTCATATTGCAGTGTCCATTTCCTACAACAGTAACAGATCGCATATGCCTTGATATATACATCTATCTATCTATCTATCTGAGTGTGTGTGAGTATATATGTATATATACATGTATTGACATACACACATATATATATATATATATATATATGAGTGTGTGTGTGAGTATATATATATATATTTAGGCAGCATTTCTTCATTAATGCAAATTTCATTAAACATAATAGACATTTTATGCTTACATATTTTCTTCTGGATCTGTTCGAATTCCTGTATTACTTTTACCGTATTCGGGGGGGGGGGAATTGATTTAGGTATTGTCCATAGTTGTATGTATCCCTAGTACTTTCTGCCTGACTTTGGGCCATCATCAGGGGAGAATCTGTTACAAAAGTGATGTACCTTTTGTTTTAGCAAATTATTACTGAGTAAGGACGTCTTTGCTGTTGGAGATTATGGCGTTTGCTTTTAAATATAATTCTGTAAATAGTGCCAGTAGCTAAAGACATTTAAGTACATTAGCACTGGTTTGAAAATTAATTCTATTAAGTGCCGGTTGCAGATTTCTAATATATAGTGCTTCGAGAATCTGAAGTTTTTGTTTATTATTTTGATGTTCGAGTATTGTTGTGTTGTCAGTGAGAATTTTTCGTAGTTGTGTTGTTGGGGATGAATGTTTTTTTAAATGCTGAGCTGTTGAACTGTGTCAGAAAGGTGCATTGTAAGTCTCCTCGACAGGGTAGTTATATATATATATATATATATATATATGGGTGTGTGTGTGTATATATCTATCTATCTATCTATCTATATATATATATATATATATATACACACACACATATATATAACCTTGCTCATCCCACACAGCTATGAATAAAATAGTACCACTACTGTTCCTCTACATGGATGGCTTTGACATTAAATAACCCATGAATGTCGATACACCATAAAACAAATAGTTTCTTGAAGAAGATCATAAAATTGGAAACACATATAGATCATAAAAACCTAAAGAAACACATTTAAATTCAATTCCGACCTATTCATTTTAATATATATATGAGGATCATTAAATAAGTTTCCAGACTTTTTTTCGTATGGGCACTTTTATTGATAGAACACATGAAACTCTAGTCCCCTTCGAAGTAATCTCCTCTGGCTGCAATGCACTTGTTGTACCATTCCAACAACTTCTGGAAGGCCACATGGAAGTCCTCTTGTGTAAGCGTGTCAATGACCTTCATTACAGCTTCTTTCATCTCCTCAATTATCTCATAACGACAGCCTCTGAGCTTAGGAAATAACCAGGAGTCACAGGGAGCAACGTCTCGACTATAGGGAGGGTGAGGAACTGTCTTGATGCCCATCTTTCTCAAATAGTCTGTGACAAGGATGGAGTTGTGGACTGGTGCATTGTCCTGGTAGAAATGCCACTAACCCGATTTGAAGAGTGCTGGCCTCTTCCAACGGAATCTCTTCCTGAACTCCCTTAAAACCTCAACATAGTAGCCCTAACCCTAACCCTTTGGCCAATCAACTCTGGTGTATTGACTTCCTTACTCCTCCCACACCATTCATCATCCTTCACAGACTCCGTGCCTTCCTTGAATCTCTTATGCCATTCAAAAACTGATGCTCAATTCATGCAAGATGGTTGAAAAGCAGTCTGAAGCATTCCATACGTTTCTGTGGCATTTTTTCCAAGTTTAAAACAGAATTTTATTGCATATCATTCTTCTAAAGTGTCCTCACGTCCAGATTGCATTTTTGAAAATCACCAGCTGTGACAATCAGGCTTTAGTAGGGTGTATTCCAATTGCTGCTGTAGCTGTTCCTTTCAACCTGAAATCATAAAAATTGGTCAGTCATCTCATAAGATGTATAGCAATAACATACTGAATTTTAAATGCCTGTACAAAAAACATATGGAAACTTATTGAAGGCCCCATGTATATATATATATATATATCTGCACATTCACATAGAGTGAGAGAGAGAGGGTACATAATACAATTATTTACGTAAATACAAATATTAATTGAGTACACTTTTTTCATACATTTTCGAATATATACACAGTCATTTATTTACAAATATGTACGTACGGTGAAAAATATGCTGGGGTGAGGAAATAATAATGTTATGATTAAACAGGAATAATATATTGGTTTAGTTTCATTATATATCAACCATATTTTGTTATTTTATGCCAAATCCAGTTTTTATAGATATATTAAATATATATGATTTGTAAATATATATTTTTAGATGCACACAGTTAAAGGATCAAACATAAGTCAACAAAGTTAAATAGTTCCAAGTATTGAATACACCCAACCAAGCCGAAACACTACTGCATAGTTTGGAGCGAGCCGCTACAGGCATTGGCCTCCATGTCAATGCACACAAAACTGAATATATGTGCTATAATCAAACAGGCGACATTTCCACACTAGACAGAACCTCTCTGAAACTGGTAGACAAATTCACCTACCTAGGAAGCTGCGTCCCATCAACCGAAAAAGACATCGACACATGGCTAACGAAGGCATGGACAGCTATTGATAGGCTTTCGATCATATGGAAATCAAACCTGACCGATAAAATGAAACGCAGTTTCTTCCAGGCAGTGGTCGTGTCGATAGTGCTATATAGATGCACTACTTGGACGCTAACTAAACGGCTGCAGAAGAAGTTAGATCGCAATTACACAAGAATGTTTTGAGCAATATTGAACAAGTCCTGGTGGCAACACCCCACAAGGCACCAACTATACGGCCACCTGCCTCCTATCACAAAAACTATCCAAGTTAAACGAGCCAGACATGCAGGATACTGCTGGAGAAGCAAGGACAAGCTCATAAGTGATGTACTCCTATGGACCCCCGCATATGCCAAGCAAAAGCAGGACGACCAGCTTGAGCATACATACAGCAGCTATGTGAGGATACGGGATGTAGCCCTGAAGACCTGCCAGAGGCAATGAATGAAAGGGAGAAGTGGCGAGAGGGTCAGGGATATCCATGCTAATGGCGCGACATGATGATGATGATGATTTACACACGATTAAATGGTTAAACTGTTCTATTTCTAACAATTTGATTTAATGTATGTCATTTGTTTGCACTCAGTTTAAATCTCAAGCAGTTCTATTTGACCCATATATAGGACCCTATCTAGTACTACCACTCCAGGTCAGAGTAGTCTTGGAGTGATGGCAATTTAGGGACACTCTACTTTCCCCAAAGGTTTAGCATTACTGGAACCTTACCCTCAGTTTTGTTTAATGTTCGATCCAAGACACGCATTGGGCAAGGGGTAGTCTTACCCCTTTGCAAAAATGCAGTCAGTGTATTCTACAGACCCAGCTAATAGGACTGGCTGGTGGAATTAAAGATAATTCATAGTAATTAGATATGATATTAAATGCATCTTATTATTTTCAAAATATCAATGATTGTTTTTGAGTGTTTGTATTTATTCATAATCAACCTCTGAATGTAACTCTCAAATCAAAATGTGAAAAATGCAAAAATGTTCATAGTATTATTTCTATTAGCATTATTAAATTATTTGTATTAATATCATCACAGAAGTTTCATAACAAGAAACAAATTCAACCGAAACAGAATTATATATATATATATATATATATATATATATATATATACTTTAAGAAAAACAACAAAACCGGTCACATAGGATTATAAATTTATTTCCATCCTGTTATGCATTTTTGAAATTTCAAAAAACACGAAAAAAAATTAACAGGACTTCTTTAGATCTTTTAGATAAAAAAACTAGAATAGACACCGAAAAGCGGGAGGGGATAGAAGAGGGGTGAAGAGTTATCTCCTCATTAAGCCCACTTCTATTTTAAATTTTAATTTTGGTTAGAAATGTAGTAAATTTATTTTATTTTAAGTAAATTTTTTTTAAATTTTATTTATTTTTCAATTACATTTTGACCTAAATTACAGATTTTTTATTGAATTAGATTTAAACTTTAATTAATAACCTTACATAATGATACAGTAATAGATATTTTATTTTAAACCAAAACAAATATTTCATTTATTTAAAATATTTTAAAATTTCAAAACTATTTAGAAACCATTAATCAGTTACACTTTTTATGAGTAGTACGTATGTATTATATCCTTTTTCACAATTTTCTATCTAACATTTTATTTTATTTATTCATTTACATTAATTCTCAATTTAACTCTATGCTTTTTTTAAAAACAAATTTTTTTGTTAGTTATCTATAGTTTAAATTTAGCCCTATGTCTACACGTAGCTATTAATTCACGTCTCTTATTTAATAATTTTTTTGGCTCTGGAAAAAGCAAAATGTGGATTTTATATATATATATATATATGAAAAGTAAATAAAGGAGTGTAATCTGACAATATGTAGAAAAATTGATAACAACGATCCAAGTGGAAGGATTGATTTATTGAGAGGTCGACACTATAACGTTTTGCTTCGACTGAACCTTCATCAGGACCATGAGGGGTGACATTAGTGATTTTAAGTCAACAATGGATGTTTAAAATTCAAAATACAAAAACCGAGGGGAAAATAACTCGAAATCTTTCTTGATAAACATACGTAACATAAATTCTATACAATATACCTAATATGTCAAATGACGTAATTTAAAACAACAAACGTGATTCACCAATTGAACGGCCAACTTTTTCTTATACAAATTTTCCCCAAAAAATCACAACCAAAATAATATATAACAGGATTTGGCATTAAATAACCCACAATGGTTGATATGCTATAAAACCATACCAACCAACCTTAATAAAGATATTTTTAATTTTGCATTAATAATTATTCATGAGGGAGGGTAAAATGATTTTTTGGCAGGGGCTGTAGAATATACTGACTGCATCTCTGCAGAAGGGTAAGCCCCCACCCTTGAATGTCCTGGATATATAACATTAAACAATCTGATGGTGAGGCTTCATTCCTGGAATTTTGTGGGAATGTGGAGTGCCCCTTCATTTTCATTACTCTCAGGTCTACTCTGACCCAGAGTGGTATCACCTGTTAGGGTCCCGTCTATGGGTCAAATAGAACTGTTCAACCTTTTACTAGGAATTAATATTACAAAGAATTGTTAGTGTTAGACAACAATACTTGAAACTAATTCACTGTGTGAAAACACAAGAACTCATTTAAAAATATTGTTGCCTAGAAACTATTCACTTAAAAATCATATGTATAAACAGGATTTGGCATTAAATAACTATCAAAGGTTGATATGCATATTTACCAACCCCTCCGCTTAGGCAGGATATGACACAAGGTCAATTTTTAAGCGGAGTTTAACAGGTTTGAATTCAGAGTTTTCCTTCTCCTAGACTGGTTGCCTTACTAGGCTGTAGAACCTAGTCTGCCCTACTATTTACCCATAGCTGGAGGGAGAATGATTGGATTCATACCTTTCTCAAGGGTATTAGTGCTATGTGAAATGCAATTCGCCTGGTCCAGGATTTGAACTCATGTTGTCGTGTCCATATCCTACGACGATAACCATTATACCACGGGCACCAATCAAAGGTTGATATGCCATTAAACCAAATCAACTAACCTAAACTGATATATTGGGTCACATTGGGATAGTGGATTTGGGGAATTCTAATGGTTCAAATATTTTTGGTATCTTTGGGTCATGAGGAAACTTTGTGTTGATTTTTATTAAATTTTTTTAAGCTTTTATGAATTTTTCGATTTTGATATTCTTTTTCGTTTTAATCCATTGCTTAAATAATCATCATAAACACAATTTTTAACATTTTTTTTTCATTCTCCCTTTTAAAAAATTTGCAAAAATTATCTTTTTTTTAACATTTTCCAATGTTTTTGCTAAAATTAACACCATTTATGAACCACCATCTGATGAAGCCCATACAGAGTAAAATGACTTAGTTATAAATAGTCAACCAAATTAGTTTTCTGGTCTCTTTTTCTTCTTAAAAATTATGGACTTAATGTATTCAAAAAACTAATGAGACTTAAGCTGTAATTACCAAGGCAGAAAATAGTAATATATGAAGCATTAATTTTCTTAAGAATAGTCCCCTTGACATGCAACACACTCATTCCACTGAGTTTTTCTTTGGTCAAAGCCCCTCTGGGACTCTTCTTTTGATATAATGCTATCATATTTCTTGTAATGTCCTCCTCTCCTTAAATCTCTTTCCTTTGAGATGAACTTTCAGTTTATGAAAAGTGAGAAGGCTGTACACACACATACACAAACTTACACATGCACACATCATTTTATATATATATATATAATTGGAAGAAAAACTTAACAGAACGTCCTATGGCTATTTTAAATTTATTTTACCTTTTCACTCCATATGAGAAACCAACCTCTTCAGATAGCCATGGAATTGCCAGCTGAAATAAATTTAAAATAGCCATAAGACGGTTTGTTGAGTTTTTATTCCAATTATATTATTTGCTCTGTATGAAATTTATATATTTATATATTAATTATCATACATTGAGCACTCCTGGAGATTTATAAGAATCCTCTTATATATTCTCAAATCAAATCATTCCCAACTCATCTTCTTGGATATTTATATATATATATATATATATATATATATATAAGTAGCGCATAAATCATAAGTTGAATAAAGGACCTTTTTTTGTCATGTCTCATCAGAGAATACCATGAACTTATAATATACGGTCTATTTAAAGCTATTCTAACATTTTGGGAATACCACAGAAATTTCATATATATATATATATATATTTTATTTAGTTTGGTACATTTATACATAAGGAGGTTCTTAATATCAGTTATGGAGCATGTATATCCAATTTAGGATTATTGCATAATCAATAAACTGACAGTTACCCACCACCACTGACTGTGTCTCTGCTATCCAAACTTATATATATATATATGTATAGAGAGAGAGAGAGAGAGAGAGAGAGAGAAAAAAAAGAGAGAGAGAGAGCGAGAGACTCACAATATAAGTGATGGTGCTGTCATTTCAGTAGCATGTACATTTTAACTTTGGTTAGATTTTTCACTATAATATGCCAACCAAATATCCATATGTGTGTGTGTGCATGTGTGGTGGAGGGGTCAATTGTACCATGTTCGATTGATAGTTCACTAAGCTTGAGTTTAGAAAACTGTATAATCCAGTCAAGCAGAAAGCCAACTTTCTATTCTATTTTAAGTGTGATTTTCTTCATATTCAAATGCATTATTATAAGGAGTGCCATCATTCTACCATTACCATCTAGCACATCTCTGTTCATTATGGAATTAACTAAAAACTGTGCTCACTGACTGTCATGTAAAGCTGTCCACACAGATAAGATTCCTAACTGCCTGTATCCACAGACATTTTACCCACATTATCCAAAGCCGGTAAACTTAATGCTTCCCAGCTGTCTACCTTGATGAATTTCTTCAGAAAACTTGTCCAAAATGGATTCAAACAAGTGAACATATCACCATGAAGACACCAATTCGACTGCAGTTGTAGGAACCTCATGACAGATAATGTAGACTAGCATTTTAACTTTACCAATAGTGACATATTCCAACTCACTCTCTCAGGAATAATCTGAGACTTCTGTCAATCTTGACACTTAGAGTTCATTGCACATGTCATAAGACTCTCTAACTCTGCTTGCCAGAATAGATTCTTTGTAAGACTGTTTAATACACCCATGTATGCCAATGCTTGAGAAGGGAGAAAAAGATAAGAAAACAGGAGGGCTCAATCGACAAGGACAACGCTGTATCACTTCCCAGTTGATAAGCTATTAAAAAGAAATAGGCACAATGTGACATAAGGTCAGTTTTCAAGTCTATTTCTAGCTATTCAGTTTAGTCAAGCAATGTTTTTCACAATTAAACTTTACTTACATTTAAACTGCGTGCTTATACTAAACTGAATTGTTTTTGACATTGAGACTGTACTTACACTAAACTGAATTGTTATATATAACTGTTTGAATAAACTGAATAGTTTGAAATAGAAATGTTTTTGACAATTAAACTGTGAACTGATGCTAAACTGAATTGTTTAAAATAGAACTGATTATTTACATGAAAATGGATTTGGCGTTAAATAACCTACAAAGGTTGATATGCCATAAAACCCAAACAACCCAACCCAATTTTCAAGTGGTGTACAGCTGGTTTGAATTCAAAGTTTTCCTTCTTCTAGACTGGTTGCCTAGACATGGTTAAAGAACTCTGCCTGCCCTGCCATTTGCCCATAGCTAAGAGAAGAAACGATCGATTCTTGCCTTTACCAAACATATTAGTGCAAAGTGAAACACAGACTGCCAAGTCCAGGATTAGAACTCTTATCACTGATTTCATTTCCTATGGCAATTGCCATTACTCTAAGCTCGCCTTTATTCTTCCATGTATGAAAATGTAAAAAATATGTTTAAGAATAACAAAGTCCATCAAAAGCAGTTAACTATTTTGTCCTGTGAATCTGACAGATGAAGATATAATGCTATGATTTTACTGAATAGCAATCTTCCTTTAGAACTTTTTTGCAGTTGGCAGATTCAATGAGACACTTATAATGAATTGCTTATTCTAAAAAAAATACTATTAGAATTATCCTGACCCAATTTAAATAATATGTATCAATCTATTAACAAAATGATAAATAGGACAATATATAGTTGCACTGAAAAGTCATTAGATATCTATGGTTGTCTAAATTTCTGAGACGAAGCTTGATGATTTTTATCATTAAGGGTTTTCGGACTATGATGAAGACAATAGTCCAAAAACCCTTAATGATAAAAGATATCTATGGCTTAAACAATCCTCTTGTTGCAACAAGTGAAAAATATCTCCAAGTTTATCTTAATTTGAAACAGTTCACTTTTTTATCATAATTTGAAACAGTTCTCTACAAATACAATATATTATCTACAATCAGCTCATCCCTGCTTCTCCAGGGACGAACTGATTATATATAATGTATTGTATTTGGAGAGAACTGTTTCAAATTAGGATAAACTTGGATATATTTTTCACTTGTTTCAACAAGAGGATTGTTTAAGCCATAGATATCTTTTATCATTAAGGAACAAGCTCATAAGTGATGTACTCCTATGGACCCCCACATATGGCCGGGCAAAAGCAGGACGACCATCTCGAACATACATCCAGCAGCTATGTGAGGATACAGGATGCAGCCCTGAAGACCTGCCAGAGGCGATGAACGATAGGGAGAAGTGGCGAGAGAGGGTTAAGGATATCCGTGCCTGTGGCACGACATGATGATGATGATATACAATCAGTGTGTTAAAAAAATCGACCCTTATAATGATACATAAATGAGATGATTTCATACACTAGCAAGTGAAATATTTTTAATAGTAGCTTTGATCTTTTGTATTAAAAATGCACTAGTCCATGTTGTTCTGTATGAAGTAATCTTCACATATCAAATGAACTTGTCCGTAGTGTGTTTGACATTTTTTTCTGCAAGTTGAACAGGGAGGAATCCTGTGTTTTAGACAAAAAAATCATAAATTCATAAGATGTTTTATATACAACTAGGTTCCAGTTTTTTTTAGGGTTAAGAGACAACAAGTTAGAGTAACAAAACAGCATACTTCATTAGAGAAAAAATTCAATGAAAACCTCTTAAGCTTCAAAACTGAGCTCTACAAATAGCTTGTCCACTGTACAACATTTGAACTTGTTTAGATTTCTGTGTTGCCTTTTTCTTTTAGATATTTCTTGGGAGTGGGGGCGAATCCTCATGGTATTGTGGCTAATGACTGCAACATTGTTGTGAATAAGTTTTAATTCCTGGCTTACAAATACATTCACTTTTGAACTAATACCCTTGGGAAACATGAATACCTTTACCCCTCCACCGCAGCTATGAATTAAATAGTACCTCTGCTGTTCATTTAAAAGGATGGCTTTGAATTAAATAACCCATGAAGATGATATGCCTTTAAACAATGCCAAAGAGAAATACAATCATATACACACAGAGAAGATCCCAGGAAGAAAAGATTGTCCAAATCTCTGAGCCCCAGTTGGCTGAGGCTGTAGAGTTCACTGACTGCATCTCTGCAGAGGGGTAAGACTCCACCAATAAGTGTCCTGGATATGACACTATACAAAATGATGGTGAGGCTCCAGTAATGCAGCAACATTGGGGAATGTGGAGTACCCCTTCATTGCCATCACTCCCAGGTCTACTTTGTCCTGGATTAGTAGCAACTGATAGGGTCCTATCTATGGGTCAAATAGAACTAAATTGTTTACTCATGCTATATATATATATATATATATATATATATATATATACAAGCAAAATCTGTGTTACAATATTGCCTACTAATAGGTACATGATTTTATAAAAATTTGATTTTCTTCTAAATCAAAAATAATGTGATTTTATTTTTACAAGTGGAATGTTACACAATGAAAACAGATATTATTAGGTATTATTTATTACCAGACTACACAGCATTGAAAGACTGTAACCAAAATAAAAACTGCAATAGCCTAGTGAAATGTTTAGTGTGTCTATTTGCCCAACTCCTCCTCTATGTGAGGGTAAAGCAATTTTTTTAAAGAGCAGAGAAGCTGATTTGAATTTTGATTTTTCCTTCTTCTAGGTTGGTTGCTTTACCTACTATTTACCCATATATTGTCTAAGACTCCATTTTCCTATAAGTATTATGAGTACATGATAGTCGGATGAAAAGTTCATAGGCTGACCAAGATAGCCTCATGAAATGTGACCAACTGAGGGTTGACACATAAAGAACCACTTCTTCAGAAGGGTCAAACCCCACACCACAAACAAGTGTCTTAGATATGACACTAAATTAATTATTTAAAATCAGACAGCTGTGTGCAAATTATTTATATTACATAGGAATACTTGAAAAATAGAATTACTAATGTTACATAGCAATACATTTAATAGTTGTATAGCCATAATAAAGTAAACCTAGCCATTGGCATAATAATTACAGTGTTTGCCAATGGTCTGGGAGATCTGAGTTCAATCCCAGGTCAAGTCATGCCAAAGACTCAAAAAATGGTACTTGACGTCACCTTGCTTAGGTTTGGTTTGGTTTGGTTTTATGGCATATCAACCTTTGTAGGTTATTTAACGCCAAATCCATTTTTATGTAAATAACCTGTTCTATTTAAAACAATTCAGTTTAGCATAAGTACATAGTTTAATGGTCAAAAACATTTCCATTTCTAACTATTCAAGCAGTTGTATGTAACAATTCAGTTAAGTGTAAATACAGTTTTCATGTCGAAAAACAGTTCTATTTGAAATAATTCAGTTAAGCATAAGCACGCAGTTTAAATGTAAGTACGGTTTAATTGTAAAAGTCATTTCTATTTCAAACTATTCAGTTTTACTCAAACAATTCAGTTGAGCATAAGTATGCCGTTAGTTCTATTTAACCCATAGATAGGGCCCTATCAGGTACTACCACGCCGGGCCAGAGTGGACCTGGGAGCAATGGCAATGAAGGGGTACTCCGCATTCCCCAAAGCTCCAGCACTGCTGGAACCTCACCATCAGATTGTTTAGTGTCTTATCCAGGATACTCGTTAGGGGGGGGGGTCTTACCCCTCTGCAGAGGTGCAGTCAGTGTATTCTACAGCCCCAGCCGACTGGGCAACCACCTTGCTTAGCACTCAGCACTATAAGGTAAGGATCAAAGGTAAAGTGGAGGAATCCAGGGAATGGAGTAGTGCCCTTCCCTACACCTTGGTGTAGTAGTTATTGAAAGGGGATTTCGGGTCGCCCTCGACTATGGTTGCCAACTTTACTTTTAGCCATAATGAGAGATGTACATGGACGAAGAATAACCATAACGCTTCTTCAAAAGAATATATACGTTCTTTTATTCTTTTGAAATGGGTTGGAGCTTCTGTGGTGTGTGAAACAGACGGATGGGAAGAGACAATGACAGATTAAGACAGACTGCTATATTGACCCATAATTTCTTCTTCTCTTGACCATAGCACGCTGTGTTATTTTCAAGATCCCACTTGGCACTTCATCTGCTCCTCGGCCAAGATTACTCAACTGGTGGCCCTGAGGCTGTTGTCCCCTGCAAGCCGCTCTTAGTGACTGCAAGTTTGCTCTCTCTCAGTCCCTCACTGACTCCAAATGACTCAACTCACAAGCAGATATCTGCATGATATATTTCATAATGCCTACAACTTCCAATTAGGTCACGTGATCTTCTTTCGCTTATTTACACAGGTGCGTCTCTGATCGACGGCTCAGTCAAGAGGCAATATACAATATTATGATTTAACCAAGAGCAAGAAAATAATTCATATTAAATAGAATTAGTTGTGTTTGATAGGAATACTTGTAACAACTGAACTCTGCACAAACAAATGATTTCTATTGAATAGAATTATTAGTATTAGATAGGAATGCTTGAAACCATTAAACTGTGTGCAAACAAATAAGCTCAAACAACTAATCTAAAAATAAAGTTACTGACAAACTATTTGTTAGCATATCATATCTACAGGATGGAATGATAAAATTGTCGCCCTAGTAAAGACGACATGATTCCATTTCCGTTTAATGAAAACCAGTTTGCTTTATTTGCTGCAGATCATCTACTAGTTGGCCAATTGTGTACAAATCCCAAGAGTGATAGGCGCCTTCTATCATGTCTGAAAGTGACACAATGTTAAACGTGCGAGATCAGAGATGCGCCGCTGTACAATTCATGCTCTCTACCAATCCAAGTTATGACAACAGGACCATTGCCAGCACCCTCAAAATGAAAACCTGGGTTGCTACAAACAACAGTGCCCAGGGTGATGAAAACAAAGTTTCCAGCTACGGTGAGGGCCACATCATGCCACTTCACATCTTCGAAGTCAGCTTGAAAGTCAACACCAAAGTGTACCTGGATGTGCTGAAGAGTGTGGTGATCCCCTGGTGTAATCAGGTGGCCGGTGGCAGACCCTGGTTGTGGCAGCAGGACTCGGTGCCGGCCCACAAGTCCAAAGAGACCCAAGCTTGGCTTTAGAAGGAGTGCTACGACTTTGTACCCTTCTCTCACTGGCCCTCCTCTTTCCCCGACCTGAACCCGCTGGACTACTTCATTTGATCATACGTTGAGAACATAACCAACATGACCTCCCACAACACCAAAGCCAGCCTGATCACCGCTATCTGCCGAGTATTCACCGAGCTCCCACCAACACTTGTGGAAAAGGCGTGCTTCCAGTTCCGGATTCGTATTGAGGCGGTGATTGAGGCTGAAGGTGGCTACATTGAATAGATGTCAGCTCTACTACATAATCAAGTTACCTGAATTGACATTTTCAATAAAAGTTTTAAAATAAAGTTGTAGTGTTGTTTTCTTTAGGACAACAATTTTATCATTCCACCCTGTATATAAAAACAAGATTTGGCACTGAATAATCCACACGTGTTGATATGCCATAAAACACCAACCAACCGACCAAAAACATGCATGAGTAAGGCTAAAATAGTATAAAAAATAGTGATGGATGGTGAGAGTGAGTCAGGGAACACTGTGCCATGAGCATGACTTAATGATAATATAAAAACATGTGCATATATATATATATATATATATATATATGATGTGCTCATATATATGTATATATATATATATATATATATGTATGCCAGACACTGGCAGAATGGTTAGAGTGTTTGCCAATGGCCTGGGAGACCTGAGTTTAATTCCAAGTTGAGTCATACCAAAGACTCAAAAAATGGTACTTGATGCTACCTTGCTTAACACTCAGAATTATAAGGTAAGAATCAAGGGTAAAGTGGAGCAATGAAGGGAAAGGAGTAGCACCTTAAACACCTATATATACATGATGTGCTCATATATATATATGCATATATATTTTTTTGTTCCTTTGTTTAATGGCATATCAACCTTCATTAGGGATTTAATGCCAAAGCCATCCTTGCAGAACAGCAGTTTGGTTTGGTTAGGTTTTATGGTATATCAACCATTGTTGGTTATTTAATGCTAAATTCTATCTATACATATATATTAAATATATGACTTAACACATTTTGTAGATAACATTTTTAAATGTAGATAACTTTTTTTTTTTACACAGTTAAATGTTTTCACTTATTTATATCAAATACAAATAATTCTATTAACAGTTAATCATCTGTCAGCACACAGTTAAATGTTTTCAAGTATTGCTATTTAACACAAACAATTTAAGTAAACATTAGTAATTTGAATGATCAAACAGTTCTATTTCAAACAATTCAGTTTAGTATGTCAACAAAATTAAAGGTTTCCAAGTATTGCTATGCATTACTTACAATTTGATTAAATATCAGTCATTTGTTTAAACACAGTTAAATGATCAAGAAGTTCTATTTCAAACAAATCAGTTTAGCACACGTCAACTAAGTTAAATAGTTCAAAGAATTGCTATGTATCACTAACAATTTAATTAAACATCAGTCATTTGTTTACACACAGTTGAAAAATCAAACAGTTTTATTTCAAGTCTTTTGTTTACACACAGTTTGAATGTCAAACAGTTTTATTTGACCCATAGATCGGACCCTTTCAGGTGCTACCCCTCCAGACCAGAGTGAACCTGGGAGCGATGGCAATGAAGAGATACTATGCATTCCCCAAAGCTCCAGCATTACTGGAGCTTCACCATCAGATTGTTTAGTGTCATATCTAGGACACTCATATGGGAGTCTTACATCTCGACAGAGGTGCAGTCAGTGTATTCTACAGCCCAAGCCGACTGGGCCAAAGAACAGCAGATACAATTCAACTCATAATGGGGCGGGGAGGAGGATTCCTACCTTTCTTGAGGGTATTAGTCTGAAAGTGAACATAATAGCATGACTGGAGTTTGAACATGCTTACTACAATGTTATAGTGTAGCATTTTAGCCACTATACCACAGAGAATCCATATATATATATATATATATATATATATATATATATATATATATATATATATATATGCATATTTAAACAAATATATATATATATATATATATATATAGTTGTTCACAGAGAGACTGTTTCATTGTATCACAACTCTTCAGTGCGGCTAGACACGTAAGATGCTTGAAGCTGGGATTGAAACCCGCCCAACTTTACATTAGACTTAGTATCATATCATTCAGCCAACAAATGAACCATGTCAGCTCGGGAATTATAAGGTATTATGTAGTCACTTTCGTTTGTTTACATTTTTGTCTTACCGGATACCAGAGTGCTCAATTCATTCAAAGACCTTTGCATTATGTAAGTGGCAGCCATAAATTCCTTCACCAGAGTGCTCAACCTCCATGGAGGAGTGTATATATTGTCATCCACAGACAGTCTGTTTCCTTGTATATACATATACACATATATACACATGAGAATCAGTCAAAAACTTCTAAGGCTCACCAAGAAGGAAGAATCATAGCAGAACATCTTTGTTATTGCAACACACTTCCACTTCTTATAAAACTAGAAATTTTCTGTTTTAATTTCTGTGCAGGTGAGGCCCAAGCAAAAATGGAGCAAATCTAAAATCTTGGTGAGGCTTAGAATTTTTTGCACCCCCTATATATATATATATATATATATAAAGTAGTTGGTGACTGTAGTCAAGGGCGACCTGAAAGCTCCCTTTTCAGCTGCTACTACACTGAGGTGTAGGGGAGGGCACTACTCCATTACCCAGGATTTCTCCACTTTACCCTTGATCCTTATCTTATAATGCTGAGTGTTAAGCAAGGTGGCATCAAGTACCATTTTTTGAGTCTTTGGTATGACTCCACCTGGGATCGAAAACCGGTCTCCCAGACAATTGGCAAACACTCTACTCATTAGGCCAAGGGCCTGGTGAATATATATATATATAAACATACATATTTGTATATACACATGTAAATCTCAATATATTGGTTATAAAAAAAAAGAAAAGAAAAAGAAAAGATTAAATAAAACAAATCAATGTGAAAGAAATCATCTTTGATAAATACTGTCTTTAGTTCCTTGGAGAATTGGACAGTCTGAAAGGAAGTCACATAGCTTGAAAGTTATTTGCAACTGTGATTTTTTGCATCACACATTATAAATGCCCTGAGACTTACCGTGTAGATTTTTTTTTCTGTCTTTTGTAATATATCTTTGAAGAATTGAATAAAAAGCCAGGGTTAGCTGAAATGGAAAATTCTAATATATACCTCAAAATCAGTTCAAAAAGAAAATAAAAAAATTAACAAAAACCTCTCAAAACAATTCTTATGTTTATTGTTCTTATGTTCTTAGAGAATGGTGCCACTGTGGTACTGAAATGGTAAAAATTTGGAGATAAGACAAAAGCTTGAATTCCTAGGATGAGACAAATATCTTGCAATATTTTGGTAATATGAGGCAGAATTTGATAGATCTGGGAGCTTTTGCTAAGGTTGTGAAGGTAATGAACCTTACTAGATTGTGAGATGTTGAGTCTGCCTGATACTCTCTGAGTGCTAATCACTGGATTTGCCTGGAACACACCCTTGGAAAACACACTTTTAGGCCAACTTGACTTTGACTGATCATCAATGTTTTTGCAGCCTGAGCAAAATTTCTTGAAGCATCTGGTTAAATTGGAACCATTTTGAGATGAGGCTTCTTAATCTGAGAATTAATTTTTATTTATTGCGGACTTTTTGTCCTCATCTTGGTAGTTTTTTGTGTTGTTTCTTCTTTCACTACGTTTCGGCCAAATTTCACCTCTGGCCTTCTTCAGGTGATTTACCGCGACCTCGGATAGGACTGCTGAGTCTTGTAACTGTATCCCCAGTAATTACTGCCTTCCATAGTTGTTGTCTATTGCACCATGTTTTTGACCAAGTAAACCTCTGGTTGGCTTGGGTAGGATTTGAAACCACTATCTTCTGACAATGCTCACCTGGAACCGTAGAGACTCAACGGCTCTATCCGCTGCGCCACGGGCCCCGAAAGGTCGATCAAGGATGGATTTTTTGGTCTTATAAATCCTTATCTGGTCTTCTAGAGTCGGGTCCATACCGAATTTTTGTACTTGTCTTTAATTGAAGAAGGCCAGAGGTGAAATTTGGCCGAAACGTAGTGAAAGAAGAAACAACACAAAAAACTACCAAAATGAGGACAAAAAGTCCGCAATAAATAAGAATTAATTCTCACATCTGGTTAAAGTACTGCGATAAATAGTACATACCACAGCTTGAACTGCTTTGGTCATATGATATACGTGCTGCAAAATATTGTATTCCAAAATATTGCAAAACTTTGAACAATTAAAAAAAAATGTTCAGTTTTATATATTTACCAACCCCTCTGCACGGGCAGGTTAATTTTTAAGTGGAGTTTAACAAGTTTAGATTAAGGGTTTTCCTTCTCCTAGACTGGTTGCCAAACAGGCAAAAGAACCCAGTCTGCCCTACTATTTACCCATAACTGTAGGAAGAATAAGAGGATTCATAACTTGCCCGAGGACATTAGTGCAATGTGAATGTGATCAGCCTCGTCCAGGATTTGAACTTGTGTCGCTGAATCTATTTCCTATGATACTAACCATTAAACCACATGGCACCAATGAAAATTTCAGTTGTTGTTTATGGGATACACATTTTTTCTAGTCTTAAAATAAGCAATAAAAACATACTTAAGAACATTCTAGAAATTTAGGATCAAAACTGCATTAGCATTTAAGTTATATTTTTATATTTTTCAACCAATCAGCTAAAAACATAGAATAAGAACATTCTAGAAAAATAGGATCGGAAGTCAACTAACAGAAAATATTTAGGCTCTAAATAAAATAGTAAAATACAAATCTGATTGGTCAATAAATGTCTCTGCTCCAAAATTTTAGGACAATTCTTTGATCCACTAGTAGGGTATTAGTAACACACAGTCAAGAGAGTCAGTCACTAAGCCACAAAGTCAGTAAAGCAGTAGCCGATACTCTGTCCGGCAAATTCTTTTTCTTCCACAGCCAAAGTTCATGACCTAGCCACAGATGGCCACAAGTCACGTTCATAAGAAAAAACTGGCAAACTTTCTTTCATCAATGCGACACGCTGTCGCCACAATCATAAAACACGATATGAACTTAATGTAAGTAAGAACGATTTATTTACGGACTCGGTTAACATCTAAACATACATACATGTGTAAACAAATTTATTTTCTTCTTGCCAAACTTTATTTTCCAAAAGGCCATTTACACATGTTTTTTTATTTGTTTTCACATTCTGTTTATGTATATTAAATTGTTTGTGGTTTAATGTTCGTTGTGTTCTATTCTATTTCTTTTACGCGGTTATAAAGCTTTGTGTTGTATTTGTGGAGGAAATAATATTGAGAGCAATATCCGTAAAATATGGAGGCATATCCACTGAAATAACTAAATACATACCACCTCGACAAGTTACTTGAACATTTTTTTGTATGTGAACAGCTGACTCTATTGATCAGCAGTATGAAGGAATATTTGATTTTGGTATGAAGAAACATCTATGGAGAAATGGTTGATTTCAGTACACCAGACAATGTTATATATTGACCCATGACCGAGCTGTCAATCAAGAGATGCACTTGCATAAATAAGCGGATGAACAGCGGAAGCAGGGGGTTGTTAGAAAATAATATAACCAGGAGCCCGGAGGTTCGAGTCAGTTGGAGACAGGAAGCCGAAGTGAGAACCAGAACCAGCTCCAGACAGAGGGCTTTGGGCTCTTAGTGACCCCTGGTTGAGCAACCCAAGCCAAGATGCGAAAGAAGTGCTGCTATGGGCGAGGAAGAACTTGGGTCAATATAGCAGTCCGTCCTTGTCTCCACTTATGTCTTACACACAACAAACATTACCTTTCGAAAATAAAGTGTGAGAGATTTATATTTTATAAAGAAGTGTATTTGTTTGCTATTGAAGTCGTTCATTACCAGTTGATTATGGTCCCCTTGTATATTTGTATTTATATATGTGTGTAAATGTATATGTGCAGTTGAATGTGGCTATACAACAAGATGATAAAAATAAGTGGAAAAGTGGATAAATCAAACACTTACAATGGGTTTAGTAGTAATATTTCGTTCTTTATTCAAGGAATGTTAGTTGGGTGTTTGGGTTTTATGGCATATTAATCTTTGTAGGTTATTTAAATCCAAATCCATTTTAATACAAATAAAAAGTTCTATTTTAAACATTCAGTTTAGCCAAAGTACACTGTTCAATTGTCAAAAGCATTTCTATTTCAAGCTATTCAGTTTATTCAAACAGTTCTAATTCAGTTAATTCAGTTTAGTATGAGTACAGATTTTGTTTACACAGAGTTAAATGTCAAAATAGTTCTATATTAAACAATTCAGTTTAGTGTAAGTACAGTTTCAATGTCAAAAACAGTTCCATTTTAACCCATAGATAGGGCCCTATAAGGCACTACCATTCCTGGCTAGAGTGGACCTGGTAGTAATAGCAACAAAGGGGTACTCCACATCCCCTAACGCCCCAGTATCACTGGAACCTCACCATCAGATTGTTTAGTGTCATATCCATAACACTCGTTGTGGGGGGTGGGGTCTTACCCCTCTACAGAGAAGTAGTCGGTGTATTCTACAGCCCCAGCCTACTGGGCAATTATTCAAGGAAGAACTTCTTCAGACTTTCTAGCTCCAATAAAAGCCATGATTTTAAATAGAAATTTTTAGGTTTTGTTTGGTTTGGTTTGTTTTAATGGCATATCAACCTTTGTAGGTTATTTATTGCCAAAGCCAATCTCCTAGAAGAACAGTACTGGTTACTTTTTAATCTATAACTAGGAGGATAAGAGACATTCATACCTTTCCCAAGGGTATTTTTCTGAGAGTGAATGTAATAATGCAACTGGAGTTTGAACTCGCTTACTACGATTCTGAAATCTATTGCTTTAACCATTACACCACGAAGACAACCCCAGAAATTTTTAAAGTAATGAGGTCTTAAAGACTTCAAAGATTGGGTGGTGGTGTGGGGTAGTGATGAAGGTAAATTCTACAACTAATATCTTTTTACAAACATCCTGTTGTTTCAAATTTCTTGTACGAATATGTTAAGGAATGGTTGGTTTGGTTTGGTTTCTTGGTTTAATGGCATATCAACCTTCATGGGTTATTTAATGCCAAAGCTATCCTTCTAGTAGATCAGCAGTGATACTATTTAACCCATAGCTGAGAGGATAAGGAGGTTCATTCCTTTCCCAAAGGTATTTGTCCTTAAGTGATTATAATAGCGCGACTGGAGTTCGAACTTGGTTACTATGATTCCGCAGTCCAGCGCTTTAACCATTACATCCCGAAGACACTCCCATTATGGAATGGGATCTTGTGAGTGGGTTGTTAAGGTTTGGTTTGGTTTTATGGCACATCAACCATTGTAGGTTATTTAATGCCAAAACCATTTTTATACATATAAACAGTTCTATTTGAAACAATTCAGTTTATCATAAGTACACAGTATGTATATGCAGTCTCTTTACTCTTACTATTAGAAATTAGGACAAAAATTTGAATTGATTTTTCTGATTTTATGAGAAGTGTGTTGTGATAACAAAAATATTCTTAGGTCTTCTTTTTGAGTGACTCTATATATATATATATATATATATATACATATATATATAATTTATAGGTTATTTGCCTAGTAAGTAAAGAGTTCGCCAATGGGCTGGGAGACTGGTATTAAATTGCAGGTTAAGTCATGCCAAAAACTCCAAAAATGGTACTTGATGCCACCTTGCTTAGCACTCAGCATTGTAAGGTGCAGATCAAGGGTAAAGTGAAGCCATCCAGGGAAAGGAGTAATGCCCTCCCCTACACCTTGGTGTAGTAGCTAATGAAAAGGGAGCCTTTGGGTCACCTTCGACTATGGTCACCAACTTTACTTTTTAGGTAATTCCGTAGTGCTGTTTTAGTTGGGTTTTTTTTTAAGAAGATGAAAGTATGAAAACCAACTAACTCTTTCAAGGACTCTATGCAAATGTTCTTTTGCCATGGTAAAATAACCAGTTTTGGAGAAAGAAAACTCTGAATTCAAACCAGCTTCACTCAGTTTAAAAATTCACCTTGTAACCATATTTACCAACCCCTCCGCTCAGACAGGATATGACACAAGATCAATTTTTAACTGGAGTTTAACAGGTTTTAATTCAGAGTTTTCCTTCTCCTAGACTAGTTGCCTCACCAAGGCTGAAGAACCTAGTCTGCCCTACTATTTACCCATAGCTGGAGGGAGAATAATTGGATTCATACCTTTCTCAAGGGTATTAGTGCTATGTGAAATGCAATCAGTCTCATCCAGGATTTGAACTGGTGTCATCCTGTCCATTTCCTACGATGATAACCATTACACCCACGGGCACATCCAAAATTCACCTTGTAACGTATCCTGCCCATGGCAGAAGGGTTAGGTCAGTACATACTTTTAAATTGAAGTCAGTGAGATAACATTTTCCCATTGCTATTTGAATTCACATTTTCAGTCCATTTCTGATTTTCCTTTGCTCATTTTTTTTTCTTTTTGTATTAAAAACAAGTTTTGATTTAGTTCAAATCAATTCAAATCTGTTTCAATATAGGCAACGTTCAGTTAGGCACAGACGTTTAATGTCCTGTTGATTCATTAACACCTTAAAATTACAACACACACACACACACTCATTTGCTAACATTCTTTGAAATACACACACTTTCATACATATTAATCCTCTCAAATCTTTGTATTTATTTATTTCTTTTCCCAAACAGCAAAATGGGAAATGGAAATAGATATAAAAAAAAAAAAAAAAAACAAGCAGGAAGGGGTGAAAAAAGTTGGATTTCATATCAGGAGATTAACATTTGGGAAGATCTGGAAAAATATGAAGTATATTTTTTAACAAACAAATAAAATCTCCCACTGTGAAAAAAATTGTTTATATATATATATATATATATATATATATATATATATATATAATTATTGAAAAAATTAACTCCAAGAAAAATGTTAAGGTTAGATGATCATAAAAAGAGTTGGTTAAAAAAAAAAAAGGAAATGAATGCATCGCAAATAGTTTATATCTACATGATATGTATCGAGAAAGACAGAAAAAAAAAACCCTTAAATTTTATCATGGAAATCCATTGAAATATTGAGAAACTGCAGGAAGTTGAAGTCCATTCTTCTCATAAAAAAAAAGTGAAGAAAACAAAAAATAAAGCAAAATAAAATGTATTTGCAACAGAGAATCCAGTTTTATTGAAAGAAACATTGCTATTAAGCAAAAAAAAGTGATCTACTACCACAACAAAAAAAAAAAAAAAAAAACTAAGTAAAGGATTTTCTACTGCAGTAAACAATAGAAAAAACAAAATGGTGGAAAAAAGGTGGGAAAAATTGAATAGATAGAAAAAGTTTTTAAAAATTACCAATAAACAGAACTGAAAGTAAATGGCAGTGAGTCCTGTTTGAGCAGTTCAAGAATCAGGTTTTTGTTAAGTGAACACTTCGCAACTGTTTCCTTAGATACTGGATTTGTCAAAAAATCTTGTGCAGCGGATGATTGCTTCTACAGAATGGAACTCGAACTAAACCACTTTGAAGCAACAAAGCTTTTCAGGACTGAACATGGAGCTCCCGATGGAGGAAAAAATGCTACAAAAAATAAATAAGTAAATAAATAAAATCATCAAATCAAAGTACATGTTCTGTGGCTGTCAAGAACTTAAAAAAAAAAATGAATACACAAAAAGAAAAAAAAAAAAGAAATTGTTTAATGTTTCCCAAGAAAACTTGTTTTTTTCTGTGTCATGGATATATATGAACTGTAAGGTCTTGTCCAACAATGAAGAAGACGAAAAGGAGTTATTACTTTCATATACTTGATTATTCCTATCTGCAAAGAATATATATATATATATATATATATATATATATATATATATATATATTATCATCATCATCAAGTTGTGTCAACTGCATGGTTCCTTTGACTCTCTCCTGCCATCTATCCTTATCGGATACCACTCATATTAAGCTATTTAAATGGCACCCAGTGTCAACTCAGCTGATGAATATAAGCTTTTACTGGTTGGCCAACGCTGGTGTGTCCATGCATAGGAGTCCATAGGAGAAGGTTGCTTATGACTCTGTGCTTACTTCACCAGCTGTACCCAACATATTTTGCTTATCTTTCTTGGATACTTTATGAGATAGGTGGTAAGTGACCTTACAACTGATGATTTTTGAAGTGCTGATCCCAGGGTTTATTCAAAACAGAATGTAGAATCTTTCTGTAGTTCCCTTTTAGCTTTTTCCCCTGCTGTTTCAGAAGACTCCAAGTAGTGCAACCATACAGTAGTACTGACACCGGTAGAGTTAGAAGAATTGTCCTTTCATTTGATCAGAGAGATCAGATTTCTTTATGTTCTTTAACCTGTCAGTACCAATCTATGCCTTTCCCATGTGTATGTAGATATTACTTTCAGTAGATGGGATATTGCTACCAAAGTATATGGTCATTTACCTGCCAATACCAATTTATAGCTTTCCAGTGTGTATGTTGACATTACTTTCAGTAGATGACATATTGCTACCAAAGTATATGGTCATTAACCAGCCAATACAAATCTATAGCTTTCCAGTGTGTATGTTGACATTACTTTCAGTAGATGAGATATTGCTACCAAAGTATATGGTCATTAACCTGCCAATACCAATTTATAGCTTTCCAATGTGTATGTTGATATTACTTTCAGTAGATGAGATATTGCTATCAAAGTGTATGGTCATTAACCTGCCAATACCAATTTATAGCTTTCCAATGTGTATGTTGACATCGCTTTCAGTAGATGAGATGTTTTCATCATTCCATGAATTTTATCATGAGAATCCATATTTCGTTTGATTTGATTTCTTTGTTTAATGGCATATCAACCTTTGTGTGTTATCAAATGCCAAAGCTGTCCTTGTAGAAAAATGGTATGGATACGATTTAACTCATAGTTGGATTGGATAAGGAGGTTCATGCCTTTCCCAAGAGTATTAGTCTGAAAGTGAACATAATAGTGTGACTGGAGTTTGAACTCACTTATTTTGAGTCCGCAGACCAGCTCTTTAACCATTACACCATGGGGACTCCTCCAATATCTATATTTATATTGGTATTTAGCACAACATTTTTGTGAGGTTCCTTAAACATTAAAACTCTCCAAAGATGTCTAACTGTTCCCTAGTTCTCAATTGGCTGGGGCTGTAGAATACACTGACTGCATATCTGAAGAGGGTAAGATCGTGCTCCCAGCAACTGTCCTGGTTATAACACAAAAAACATTTGATGGTAAGGCTCCAGTCCTGGAGCTTGGGCAATGTAGAATACTCCTTCATTGCTATTACTCCCAAGTCCACTCTGACCCAGAGTAGTAGTGCCTGTTAGGGTACCATCTATGGGTCAAATAGAAGTGTTCAATTATTTACAATACCAGAAACCATTTAACTGTGGCAAATAGAACTATTAGTGTTTGTTAGTAATACTTGAAACCATTAAACCATGCGCAAATAAAACTATTAGACTTAGAAAGCAATACTTGAAACAATTGAAACAATTTAACTATGTGCAAACAATAGATAACAATATGTGAAACCACTGCTGGGCTTCTGCAAAAATTGTTACCCACTAACTATTCTTTTACAAGTCATATAAATTAAGTAAAGTTGGCAACCTTAGTCAAGGGTGTCTCAAAGGCTCCCTTTTCAGTAGCTACTACACCAAGTTGTAGGGGAGGGCACTACTCTATTCCCTGGATTACTCCACTTTACCCTTGATCCATACCTGATAATGCTGAGTGTTGAGCAAGGCAGCATCAAGTACCATTTTTTGAGTCTTTGGGATTGAACCCTGGTCTCCGGACCATTTGCGAACACTCTACTCATTAGGCCAAACAGGATCTGGCATTAAATGAACCACAAGGGTTGATATGTCATAAAAACCAACCAACCAACTAAAATTCATATCTTTCATATCCCACAAGCACTTTTACTTTATTTCAGTTTTATGCAGACATGTACCATTGGACTCCCACTTCTAAAATTTTTATAACAACAAACAAATAATTTTCCTTGGAATAACATCTATTGAGGACTAAAATTTTCAGCCCAGTCGGCTGGGGCTGTAGAATACACCGATTCCGTCTTTGCTCTGCAGTGGGGTAAGACCCTCCCCACCTCCACCACTGAGTGTCCCAGTCAGTTGGGGCTGTAGAATACACCAACTGCATCTCTGCAGAGAGGTAAGACCACCATCCCAATGAGCGTTCTGGATATGGCACTAAACAATCTGATGGTGAAGCTCCAGTCTTGGAACTTTGGGGAATGGGGAGTACCCTTTCATTGCCATCGCTCCCAGATCCACTTTGGCCGAGAGTGATATCACCTGATAGGGTCCTATCTATGAGTCAAATAGAACAAATGACTAATGCTAAGTTGAATTGTTAGAAATAGAACTGTTTGATCATTTAACTGTGTGTAAACAAATGACTGATATTTAATTGAATTGTTGGTGATATATAGCAATTCTTGGAACCTTTTAACTGTGTACAAATGAATGAGTAATGTTGAATAGAATAATTTGTGTTAAATAGCAATAATTGTAACCACTTCACTGTCTGCAAACTAATGATTAATATTGAATAGAATTATTAGTGTTAGATATCTATAATAGAAACCTTTTAACTATGTAGAAACAATTGCAATACTTGTGAGCAAACAAACTAGTTCTAACTCATTTAAAAATGAAATTAGTAATAAACTATTGGCTTATAAATCATATGTATATCATTTTTAAATAGCTGCGAACAAATGACTGATGTTGAATTGTAGCTGTCGCATAGCAATACTTAAAACCATTTAACTGTATGCAAACAAATGATTAAAATATAAAGAATTATTTGTGTTAGAAAAAATACTTGAAACCATTTTACTGAGTGCAAAAAAAATGAGCTTGGGTTTGTTAAAAAATGTAATCAACCAAAAGTCTTGACAAATAATATATACGAGGATCATCAAATAAGTTTCCAGCCTTTTTTCGTATGGGCACTTTTATTGATAGTACACACATGAAACTCTTGTCCCCTTTGAAAATATCTCCTAGCAAACCTACACAAGTAATTTCAAGACTCATTGGGTGACCCCATTCATACAGCTCTGTGCCACATCTCGAAGCAAAAAGCTTACTAAATTGCTATATGCTCACCAGATTTTACAATCTTAAAAATAAAAAGATTCAGTTTGAAGACTTTTTATTCATGCCTCTTATAATAATTCTGTTCTGTCTGTAACATTTATATTAATTCCTGATGATTGACAATTCCATCTTTCATAATTTCCAATTTCTATGATAAAATTATTAACAATGCATTTATATATATATATATATATGTAAGTAAAGTTGGCGACCTTAATCGAGGGTGACCTGAAGGCTCCCTTTTCAATAGCTACTACACGAAGGTGTAGGGGAAGGCACTACTCAATTCCCTGGATTCCTTCACTTTACCCTTGATTCTTACCTTATAGTGCTGAATGTTAAGCAAGGTGGCATCAAGTACCATTTTTGAGTCTTTGGTATGACTCGACCTGGGATTGAACCCCGGTCTCCTGGACCATTGGCAAACACTCTACTTATTAGGCCAGTTATATATATATATATATATATATATATATAAAATAACTTTATTTACATTTAACTAATCCCTCTACCATGAGCTGGATGTAACATCAAGTCAAATTTTAAACAGATCAAAGTTGGTTTGAATTGAGAGTTTTCCTTCTCTTAGACTGGTAGCTTAACCAAAGCTAAAGAACCCAACCTGTCCAACTATTTTCCAATAGCTGGGGGGAGAAGAAAGAGGTCTTTTCTTAAGGGTATTGGCATGAAGTGAAAGACAAACAGCTTTCTCTAGGATTGGAACTTGGTTCACCAGTTCCATTTCCTATAGTTACTGTTACGCTAAGAGAAGTTCCATTCGTCCAGGCATGAGAAGACAAATATCTGACTAAGAATAACAAAGTCCATCAAAAGTAATTAACTATTTTGTCCTGTGAATCTGACAGATGAAGATATAATGCTATGATTTTACTGAATAGCAATCTTCCTTTAGAATTTTTTTTGCAGTCAGCAGATTCAATGGGACACTTATAATGTATTGCTTATTCTAAAAAAAAGCCAATAGAGTCATCCTGAAGTCTTAGGTTCCTTAATCATTCAATACTGTTACTCTGTCTACCTAAAAGTCTTTGTATCTTTTTAGAAATGACATCACAGGAAATTACAACTCTTTTAGAAATTTAGTTTTTGAATAGAAAGTATGCAGCCATTTTGAATATCTTGACAACTCATTCTTTAAGCCCCATGCAGAGTCTTTATTTTGTAAAACATTTCATCACCCAGGTTTGTCAGCATCCCAACTGACAATCCAGATTCAGTTCAGGGAAGTCTCTGTGGTATAGTGGCTAACATACTGGATTGTAGCATCGTATAAAGTGAGTTCAAACTCCTGTCATGCGATTGCATTCACTTTCAGACTAATACCCTTAGAAAAAGTATGGACCTCTTTATTCCCATCCAGCTATTAGTTAAATAAAATCACTACTGTTCTTCTACAAGAATGGCTTTGGCATGAAGGTTGATATGCCATTAAAAAAAAAAACTGAAACCAAATTTAGCTCCCTATAACATCTTGCTTTTTGCATAGGGTAATGGTTAAAGAGATTGGCTAGCTGACCATTGTTTGGTGCTTCTATCTATTTATCTATCTCCATATATATATTTGAGTTTTTTCATTTCTCTCTCCAAAAATTAATCTTTCCTTCTTTCCAAACTAAAATTGCTTTCGTCTCACATGATATATAGTTCCTGTTAATCTAATGATTTGATGCATATTTCTTCATCTGTCTCTCTTCTTTTGCCAACTGCTGGAATTGTAGCAGACCTAAAAAAAATCTTTCATATCCTGAAACTGATTTTGAATTGTGTGCGTGTGTTACAACTTTCGACATGGTGCCATAGCATTACCCAATTATTCAAAATTACTAATAATAGCTTAGAATTCTTCATCTAAAAGATTTTTAAAAAAAATATTCTAAAAAAAAAACAATAAACATCTCACTGATATACCGAACGACGAAATAAGGAATGGGTTCAGAGATATAATTTAGGTTTCAGTGATAGGAATTGCTTCTGAAGTATATATGGCTTCAGTGATATGTATGGCTCTCAAACTGGACTTGATAAAGTAGCACGTAGAGACAAACAGGTTTCTCTAAGGTAAAAAAGGGCTTTGAATTTAAATCTTGACAAGAATCTTGTCCTTTACTATGTTCTTTGATATGTGCTTTTCCTCATTGTCGTAGAAATAGCAATCCAAGTGAATTGTAATAAAAAGCAACTAAAGATAAAAGATAATATATATATATATATATATA
Source organism: Sepioteuthis lessoniana (assembly GCA_963585895.1). Classification (NCBI taxonomy): domain Eukaryota; kingdom Metazoa; phylum Mollusca; class Cephalopoda; order Myopsida; family Loliginidae; genus Sepioteuthis; species Sepioteuthis lessoniana. The sequence continues at coordinate 78,492,610 of OY757929.1, forward strand.
TATATATAGTCTGGTAAGATGGCCACCAGGATTGAAAGATTTTTTACAGGCACTCATAGCAATAAGAAGATGGGTGGAATGTTTTTTAGTTGCAGCAGCAGCAATGACATTTCAGTCGCCATCTTGGTGGGTAATGGCATGGTAATATCCTGTGGTTAGATCATTCTCTAGATCTATCCCCTTGTGATTAGTTCCTCTGGTGATAGCTCAAGGCTCAAGTGTTTAAATATAAGATGCAGATATGTGATGAGCTGAAAGATTTTATTTGTCATGAAATTGCAGCAATACCAGATGCAATGACAAGAGTAGTGCAAAGACTTCCCTGTGAGGCTCCAGGTTTCAGTTTCTTTGTTAAATGGCATATCAACCTTTGTGGGTTATTCAATGCCAGAACCATCCTTGCAGAAGAACAGTAGTGGTACTATTTAACTAATAGCAGTGGGAATACATGAGTTCATGCTTTTCTCAAGGGTATTTGTCCAAAAGTAAATGTAATAGTGTGACTGGAGTTCAAACTCACTCTGATGTTGTCGTCCAGTACATTAGTCAATATGCCACGCGGACTCCTCCAGTGAGACTTCAGGAAGGTATAACTTTATATATATATATATGTAAACAAAAATTAATGATTGGCATAATGGCTAGTGTGTTCACCAATGGTCTGGGAGACCAGAGTTCAATCGCAGGTTGAATCATACCCAAGACTCAAAAATGGTACTTGATGCCACCTTTTTTCACACTCAGCATTATAAGGTAAGGATCAAAAGTAAGTGGAGCAATCCAGGGGAAAGAGTAGTGCCCTCTCCTACACCTCGGTGTGGTAGCTATTGAAAAGGGAGTCTTTTGGGTTGCCCTTGACTACAGTCATCCGACTTACATACAACTTATATATATATATATATATATATATATATATAATCTTTTTCCACTTCATTGATTTTTTTTAATTTTCAAAGAAAAAAAATTTCTGCTTGGGATGATATATATATTTGTGAAGTGCTTGAAGAATTTGAATCTTTTGAAAGATTTTGAAAAGCATTAGCTTTTCTTGCAGGAAATCTGCCTGAAGTTGTAAAATGAAAAATACATTAAAACTAACACATTTTTTTAATTTCGAAAATTTTATATTCTATTTTTAAAAAATACCTTGTATAAATTCAGAGTGTTTCCAAATATTTTATATCATTTGAGATGTACAATGTGTTTGCTATCATTTCATTATCAAATAATAATTTTCATTCAAATAATCTCAAAATTTAATTTGCTTGAGCAGAAATAATTCAGAATTCTATGTTTTAATGATTCATTTTTTTGTCTTTTCAGGTATATAAATACCATTCTCTGAAAAAGAAAAAAATGTTTGAAAAGAAAACAAAGAATTTTGGGTTGTTTCTATGAATGCTGTTAAAATTTGTGATCATTTGAACAAGAATTGGTAAGTTTTTTGATTATGAAATGATATCAGGTTTTCTGAAACACCCTGTAAGTAGCAGAGAATTCTTGGAGTTAATAATTTGAAAGAAAATACTATGTAATGCCAAGCAGACTGGATATACAGGGTGACCCCAAAAAAAACAGAACCCATATATTTTTGACTGAAATTCATAAATTTAATTCTCACCTTTTCTTTTTTTCATGGTATGAAGTAGATTCTGTGCATGAAAAATTGAGACCATAGTATTCACGAACATGTCCAGAAGTTCAAGTGTACAAAATTAGAATTATTTTGCTTTATTTTTGTTGAAGTAATAAAAAAGTTTATGGGTTCTGTTTTTTTTGGGTCACCCAGTAATTGAGTGTGACAAGCATAAAACACATGATTTGAAATTGGGTTGGGTTATTATAAATATCCGACTTTGTTGGGTTATTTTATGCTAAAATCAGTTTAACAATTATGGTCTCCACTTGCCTACAATACACAAAAGTATCGTCACAATCATTCCAAACAGGTAAAAACTTCTTACTAAGTAGAAATAATGATTTACGTGGTGCATTCAATAAGTTTCCTGATTTTTTTGTACCGGCATTTAAAATTATTTTAGACTCTTGAAAATTCAGTATATTATTGCTATGCATCTTATGAGATGACAGACCAAATTTTTATGATTTCAGCTTCAAATGAACAGCTACAGCAGGAATTAGAATACACCCTACTAAAGCCTGATTTTCACAGCTGGTGAATTTCAAAAATGCAATCTGGATGTGAGGATACTTTAGAAGAATGATATGCAATAAAATTCTGTTTTAAAATTGGAAAAAATGCCACAGAAAAATGTATGGAATGCTTCAGACTGTTTTTGGAGCATCTTGCATGAATCGAACATAAGTTTTTGTGGGGCATAAGAGATTCAAGGAAGGCAGGTAGTCTGTGAGGGATGATGAGAGGTGTGGGAGGAGTAAGGAAGTCAATACACCAGAGTTGATTGGCCAAAGAGTTAGGGTTAAGGTTAGGGTTACTATGTTGAGGTTTTAAGGGAGTTCAGGAAGAGATTTCGTCAGAAGAGGCCAGCACTCTTCAGATCCGGTCAGTGGCATTTCCACCAGGACAATGCACCAGTCCACAACTCCATCCTTGCCACAGACTATTTGAGAAAGATGGGCATCAAGACAGTTCCTCACCCTCCCTATAGTCGAGACATTGCTCTCTGTGACTTTTGGTTATTCCCTAAGCTCAGAGGCTGTCGTTATGAGATAATTGAGGAGATGAAAGAGGCTGTGATGAAGGTCATTGACATGCTCACACACGAGGACTTCCATGGAGCCTTCCAGAAGTTGTTGGAATGGTACAACAAAGGCAATGCAGCCAGAGGAGATTACTTCAAAGGGGACTAGAGTTTCATTTGTGTACGATCAATAAAAGTGCCCATAAGAAAAAAGTCTGGAAACTTAATTAATGATGCTCGTAAGAGCCAACATATTAATCTAATCCAAAATCATTTGTAAAAATTTCCTCAAAGATTAGCTAAGTTATTAAGATTACAAAATAATACCAATTTTTCTGAAACACCTTGTATATTTTTTATCTCATTTTTTGTCATGTCATTTAAGTTTTTGGATTTTAAAAAAAAAAAAGCAAAAACATGCAGTTATATTTTAAATTATTTCGTCCACCAGATAATGTACTACTGTCTTTTGACAAGGCTCCTTTGGCATTGAATAACCCAAGAAGGTTGATATGCCATTAAACAAAGTAACCAAACCAGAACAAACCACCCGACAATGCCAGTAGTCAATTCTAGTTAAAATTAATTATAAGTTCTTCTTAAGTTTATTTACTTCTTGTCTTTGAAATGCTGTCAAGGCTTTTTGATATCTCCATTTTCTGGATCAGTTGTGCTTACACTTAGTTCACGAGTTTCCTGCAATAAAGTTTAAAAACATAATTATTTGATTGTGAAGATTACATGACACTTTAGAATCACAATGTTTAGACAACGTTTTAACAAAGACAGAAAATGACTGACTCAGCTGGATGTTTGAATTTCACTGTCGTTGGATTTATTGTCATGTTTATAAGCGTGCCCTCAGCAGGTGCAAATATGGTCGACCATAAAATAAAAAGAAAGCTATAAATAACAGGAAAGCAAAACGTCAGGCCAAACAGTTTGATTTTTATCACAACAATTGCAGTGAATAAAGGAGTGACAATGATTTATTTCTGTCATTCATTCACTTGGAAAAATAATTCAATAAACAGAATAATCTATTTTTTTGGATGTGTAATTTTCAGAGATTCAATGCAGTCTTATTAAGTCTCTCTTTTTTTTCTTTTACTTTTTCTTTTATTCTGCTCGGTAAAACAGTGGGATATTCAACTGTGAAATACATTTCTTAGTTAATCTTTAATTTATTATCTGGGGAAAAAAACTAAACCCTTTTTTAATGTACGTTTATATTATTAACAATATAGTTTAAAACTTTTTCTTATTGATCTCAGTACTCAAGCTATAATGGCTATCCACACAGATTTCATCATAAGAGTAAACAATAGTTTTGCAAAAATAGCATTTCATATTTTGCAAAAATATTGTCGACTTTTATCAACTGATTTTGGGCCGTGCCCTACTTTGGTATTTTTAGAATTTTGATGCCCACCCACTGTAAAATTTAATACTTAGATATTCAAAATTTTACTGCAGTTCATATGCTTAACTTGGTCTACATACGCTCCCTCATGGGGGTTTGAGCACTCTGGCGAAGGAATTTTTGGCTGCTGCTTGCATAATGCAAAGCTCTTCGAACGAATTGAGCACTCTGGCATCCAGTAACGTATAAAATATAAACAAACGAACGCTACTATTTAATACCTTATAATTCCTGAGCTGACATGGTACTCTTGTTGGCCGAGCAGTCTGATACTAAGTCTAACGTAAAGTTGGGCGGGTTTCGATCCCAGCTTCAAGCGTCCTACGAGTCTAACCACACTGAAAAGTTGTGATACAACAAAACAGTCTGTCTGTGGATGACACTACACACACACACACACACATATATATATATAATTAATAAGGTAAAGTTAGTTAGCAACCGTAGTTGAAAGTGACCAGAAGGTTTCCTTTTCAGTATGTACCACACCAAGGTGTAAGGGAGGGCGCTACTCCTTTCCCTGAATTGCTCCACTTTACCCTTGATACATACCTTATATTGCTGAGTGTTAAGCAAGAAGGTATCAAGTACCATTTTTAAAGTTTTTGGTATGACGCGACCTGGTATTGAACCCAGGTCTTCTGGACCATTGGCAAACACTCTACCCACTAGCTGGTTATTAACAAGCTCCACCAAAATATTGCCATGTCCAACTAGTGGGTCATGCACTCCACCGCTTGGAAATTACTGTCCTAGAGTGAGTCAAAAGTTTTGCAATATCTTAGAAACATGAGGCACAACTCAGCAGCTCTGGATGCTTTTACCAATGTTGTGAAAGTGGTGCAAAGGTCGCCTGATACTCTCCGTGTGCTACTCACTGGTTTGCCTTTATGGCTTAGAGCACTGCTTCAATATCCACAGTTTTAAATCTACCTGACCTGGCCTGATTGTCAAAGTTCTTGCTGCCCAAGCAAATGTTTTTCAAACAGTGATCAACTGTGCTGTCATCTTTTGTACAAGAAATGTTTTTGGCTGCTTCCATGGTGTTATGGCCCCGTTTGAACTCATAAAACATAAGCTCATGAATTAGAATATTTTATACGTTTATGTGAACAGCTTTCAAATCACACTGTGTGAAGCAATACATTATGTGTCAGCTCACTGGCTACCATGATATTAATAACCATTGCAAATATCTTCCATGGCTTTAACTGCTTCAATCACATGATATACATGCCACAAGCTAGTATGTACTACTAAAATATTGCAACACTTTTGACTCAGCAGAATATTGAAAAATAGTTTGAAAGTTTTTCTCATTGATATTACAGTAATCATCTATTTCAATCGTTAAGTTATGATGGCTCTTCAGACAGATTTAATAACGAGGGTAGACAATAGTTTTTCAAAATATGAAATATCTATCGTATTTGATTGCTTATAAGGCCCCCTCTTCCTTACATTTAATATTTAGTTAGGAGGGAGTGATGAAAAGTTCTTGGCTCAATCAAGATCCATAAAATGTATGAATTATTTCATATATTTAAAAAAAATTATTCCCTTCTTGGTTAGGATAAGGACTTTTTCACACCTTCTAATGGAACTAGGCCAGGTACAAATACTAAAAAGCTTCAAATACTAAACTAGCTGATATATATATATATTGCTTAGATACATAACAAACAATAGAAATAAAGAGAAAGAGAGAGTGGTCACTGGGGATAGTAAGAGGAAGATATTTTTGTCCATTTTTTTTTTTGTGGTGGGTAGGGAAATAGATTTTATTTGCTATCAAATAGTTTTTTGTTTTTGCTGAACCTTTTAACAAGGCCTTGTGCCATATATGTTCTGATGAAAGCAACAAGCTGGAAACACACACGTATGTAAGAACAAAATAAATAAATCCTAAAAATATACAAATCTCTTCGTGAACCTACTCATTTTAAAATATTTCTTTCTCTCTTTGGACCTAGAACAAAAAATTATATAAATATATATATATATATATATATATATATATACACACACACACATATACAGAGTGCACCCCCCATTTTACACTGTCACCTGTGTGGTGCAAGTGGAGTTTGGCAAGTGACAATGGTAGCCCTATCATTTTTTTATACAATCACTTATGATCATGATTCAGACTGGTCATGTTTTTCAAGATTGACCAAAAGACCAAGAGTTATGTTTGGCAATATTTCTGCCACTTTCTGGCAAATAGAATCCTTTAATTCTTCCAGATTGTTTTCTTTTTATCAAGAAATGCATAGCTCTGAAATTTTCTATCCATAACATTATCAATTTTCTATACAGAACAGCATCATTCCAACATAACAGAAAATGAGCACAAACACCTTAATGAGTAGCAATGATAAATTCTTCAGTCTTTAGAAATGTTTCAAAAACAAATGTATGGTCAGTACTGGTCCAAACTGTGATCAAAACTTACTGAATCTAAACAGAAAAAGGATAAGACATTAGCTCAATGGAGCTACCATTACCACTTGCTTAAGTTCATTTGCACCACACAGGTGACAGTTTAAAGATATAGGAGGTATTTCTGCTGCATCTTGTATATAACCAATGGATTAGACTTATTGGACAGATAGATACAAACTTTCATAGTTTTCAATCAAATCTATTTGGAAGTTGGGAATACAGAACTTTTACAAAATATGAAATATTTTTTATATTTAATATCATATAAAACTCCCATAAAAAACAAAAAACAAAAAAACAGAATTAAACATTTTTAGTACCTGAATCATGACAAAACATATACATTTGATATTATAGTATTATGTAATTGGAGATGTTATTGCATAACAGGAATTTGGTAATCTGAGTTCAAATCCTGGATTAAGCTATTTGCATTTCACTTCATACAAAAAGAAAACAAGAATCCATCTGTTCTCTCTTCCCTGACCTAGTTATGAGTAAATGTTATATGAGATCTATTTTTAACATATAAAGTTGAATTTAGATAAAGTCTTGAATCATTCAACAAGTGGAAAAACATAGCAGTATGACTGACAGCCATTGAACTCAAGGTTAGTTTGAGACTACAGCTTTGATTGGATTGTTTCAAGATCAGTCATTTGTTTACACACTGTTAAATGACAAACAGTTCTGTTTCTAACAATTCAATTTAGCATTAAACATCCGTTTGCTCTTAGTTTAAATGTCAATTTATTCAGTTTACTCAAACAGTTGTAATTCAATCAATTCAGTTTAGTATAAGTATAGTTTTTGTCCACACACATAAAATCTCAAAACAGTTCTGTTTTAAACGATTCATTTTTGTGTAAGTGCAGTTTCAATGTCAAAAACAGTTCTATTTCAAGTAATTCAGTTTAGCATAAGTACACAGTTTAGTTCTATTTGACCCATATACAGGACCCTATCACATGCTACCACTCTGAGCCAGAGTGGGCATGGGAGCAATGGCAATGAAGGGTACTCCACATTCCCCAAAGCTCTAGCATTACTGGAAACTCACCATCAGATTTTTTTGTGTCATAACTAGGACACTCATTGAGGGTGGTGGGTCTTACCCATCTGCAGAGATGCAGTTGGTGTATTCTACAGCCCCAGCTGACTAGGTAACTGAATGTAAAGAATCTATTCACTAAGTGGGCACGTCGTACACAAACTCACTCAATAGCATATCATTGATGAGTGAGTAACCCTACAAGAGGAAAGTGTCTGTTTATACATGTGCAGTAAGGTCCTCTCAGATTGGATGCCAACTTACATCAAAGCTGTACAATTAGATGAAATAACTTCATACACGAGAATCTTTCAATAGTGTTGTATAGTGGCTCGTACTATGTTACTTCCGGTATTGCGGAAGTATAAAAGATGCTGTCTCGAGAAGCCAGCCAGAAGTGAGACAGAAGAGCTCTGAAGGATGGCGGTCAGTAGAAGACTAACTTCGGTCGTAACACCTACAGTGAGAGACTTATAATACTATTCGAACTGAGTTAATAAATAATTAACTCTGTTTCACTGTGTATCAGTTCCTTACTACGATATAACAAATAGATAAGTGGAATTTTTTTTTAGAATAACCAATAGGAATTGATATGACATAAATACCAACCAAAACCAAAGAATACAGCATTGGTGAGGCTCCAGTAATGCTGGAGCTTTGGGGAATGCTGAGTACCCCTTCATTGCCATTGCTTCCAGGATTGGAGTGGTAGCAGCTAATAAGGTCCTATCTATAGGTCAAATAGAACTAAACCGTGTACTTTGGCAAAACTGAATTTCTTGAAATAGAACTGTTTTTGACATTGAAACTGTACTTATGCTAAATTGAATTGTTTGAAATTAAATTGTTTTGATATTTGATTGTGTGTTAACCAAAATTTATACTCATACAAAACTGAATTGTTTGAAATAGAACTGTTTGACTAAACTGTATAGCTTGAAATAGAAATGTTTCTGACAATTAAAATGTGTACTTATTTAAAACAAATGCTGATTCCCTACTTAAACAACAAACTTTTTCTTGTTATACAAATTTTCTATGGATTTTTGTATATTGTACTTTTTAGACATTCATCTTTGATTTAACATTACTTATATCATCTCTTACAGTACTAATGATGGTTCATTACAACCGAAACACTCTAGTGTCGACTTAGCTTGGCATTAAATCTCTCCTTCTACTTGGATTACCTTGTTATCAATTTTTCTCTACTTACATTAAAAGCAAGTACTTATGCTAAACTGAATTGTTTGAAATGGAACTGTTTTTGACATTGATACTGTACTTGGCCTAAACTGAATTGTTTGTAATAGAACTGATTATTTGTATAAAAATGGATTTGGCATTAAATAACCTACAAAGGTTGATATGCCATAAAAACCAAACAGGCAAACAAACAAACAACCAATTTTACATTGAGCGGTTTTGAAAAAATATTGCAACGCTTATAGTATCACCCATAAATAAGTACACCCTAACAATTTTTTATAAAAAGTTAATTTTCATCTAAACCAAAGATTGCAAGATTTTATAATTTCTAGACGTGAGACATTGACATGGGGCCTCATGTCGGTGGGGGGGGGGAAATAAAACCGTACAGAAGAAGGCCCCAAAATGGTACACATTCTCTCCTGATGACCCCAAAACAAGCATGGAGTTAAACTACTTGGTGGAAATGAGAATGGCTAAAGGAGCATTTTCTATCCGCTCACTTTTGGTGAGTTTCTGTTACTTGGTAAGTAACTTCTTTCTAGTGGAACATTATATGATGAAAATGGATATTATCAAGTATTACTGTATCTCCCATCAATATATTCATCTCCTCACAATTAATAAAACAATTACTTTTCTTTTAAACCAAAAATATTAGGATTTTATTATTTCTAGTTGAACATTATCCAATCAAAATGTATATTATTATTAAGTTTTACAATATTGTCCTGCAAGTACAGATTTCCATGACTCTCTCTTGCCATTTGTCCCTATAATCCATCACTCTTGATAGATTTTCTAGATTACATCCTGTGTCCGTACAGACCTATTGTTGGTAGGTTCTTGTTGTTTGGCCAACTCTTGCATGTCTGTGTGAAGGAGTCCATGGAGGAACTTTGCTTATGAGTTCATCCTTACTTCTCCAGCAGTGTCCCACATGTCTTGTTTGTCTTATTTGGGTGGTTTTTGAGATGGGAGGTAGGTGGCCATACAGCTGTTGTTTCATGGGATGTTGCTTCCAGGATTTGTTTACTATAGCTCATAGCATTCTTGTGCAGTTCCTGTCTAGCTTTTTCTCTATATGCTTAGTCAGTGTCCATGTGGTGCATCCGTATAGTAGAATTGACACACCTGCTGCTTGGAATAAATTGCATATTATTTTATCAGATAGGTCAGACTTCCATATGATTGATAACCTATCACTAGTGGTCTACACTTTTGCTAGTCACGTATTCTGATTCAAACCATATGATCTTTTTAATAAAAGATTAATATGCTTCTAAACCAAAGATAAAATAAAGTTGACGACCTTAGTCAAGGGTGACCCTAAGGCTCCCTTTTCAATAGCTACTACACCAAGGTGTAGGGGAGGGTGCTACTCCATTCCCTGGATTGCTCTACTTTACCCTTGATTCTTACCTTATAATGTTGAGTGTTAAGCAAGGAGGCATCAAGTACCATTTTTTGAGTCTTTGGTATGACTCAACCTTAGATTGAACCCTGGTCTCCCAGACGATGGTTGAACACTCTAAATGGATATTATTAGCTATTATTTTATAACATTGAAACTCAATAACCCAAATTATGAATATGAAGCTGTTCAAAATAAAACCACCTCATATTTATGCAATTCTATTTTTAGTTACAGGAGAGTACTTTGAAAGTGATTAAGATGTTGCTACCCTAGCTCCTGCAGTTTAGAAGCCAAATCTATTAAGCTTACGAATTAACTAGTGTCATGAGCTTGAATCTCACGGAGTGTCTCTCTGTTGTGACCTTATGCCTGACTAGGTTGAGCTCAACAAGTATCAGCAACTGTGTACCTTCAGTATTGAACAAGAAAACTCATTTTACATACCATTTCAACAGCATAATGAACTTGATCCTCTCACGGTTTCTTATTGCTGTGGCCTTGTGCCAAACTAAATTGAGCTCAGTAGATATCAGTAAACAGGTAACATCTCCACACTAGACGGAACCCCTCTTAAACTACTAGACAAATTCACTTACTTAGGAAGCAGCGTCTCATCAATCGAAAAGGACATCAACACATGGCTAACAAAGGTATGGACAGCTATCAATAGGCTATCAGTCATATGGAAATCAGACCTAACCGATAAAATGAAATGTAGTTTCTTCCAGACAGCTGTCGTATCGATACTGCTGTATGGATGCACTACATGGACACTCTGCGAGCAATATTGAACAAGTCCTGGCGGCAACACCCCCACAAGACACCAACTATACGGCCACCTGCCTCCCATCATGAAAACTATCCAAGCTAGACAAACCAGACATGCAGGACACTGCTGGAGAAGCAGGGACGAGCTCATAAGTGATGTACTCCTATGGACCCCTACATATGGCCGAGCAAAAGAAGGACGACCAGCACGAACATACATTCAGCAGCTATGCGAGGATACGGGATGTAGCCCTGAAGACCTGCCAGAGGTGATGAACGATAGGGAAAAGTGTCGAGAGAGGGTCAGGGATATCCGTACTACCAGCACAACATGATGATGATGAGTATTGTGACTGTTAGCAAACTCATTTGGCAGACTAATTCAGTGGTGAGCTTGATCTACATTGAATACTTGACTACTTCAGCATCTGTACTTGACTAAGGCCAACAAATGACTATAATACTTCTCCACAACTGTCATTAGATAGTGAATGAAAAAGATCATTGTTGACTAAATTTTATCTTCTGCTATCGGTGTAAGTATCACTCACTTGTAATAACACTGTCTCTAAACGAAATTATCCAAGAAGTAAGCTTTGGAATACTGGGAATCAAATTCTTAAATTGATTGATGTCAGGTGTCAAGGGACATTTTCACTGGCAGTAAGCAATCATTGGTCATGAAATGAAATTAATTGTCTGATACAAAACACTACAGCCTATGGCAGTGTTTCTCTGGGGTCATCAGCTGAGCTTTCTCAAGTAAACCTATAAATGAACTGAAAATTGATCTTGTAAATATATAACGCTAAATTTGAGACTAGATTAATTTTGTGAATCAAATTGAGAAAAGGAAGCTGGTATCAAAGAGACAGACGGTTAAAGAGCAGAATTAGGGGGTTAAGCTGGAGTGTTAATCACTTGAGCTGCTGAGTTGACCCATCTGAAGAACATTTATAATTTTGGCATCAAATCTACTGCAGGCTCGAAATGGTTAACAGTCAAAAGTCAGAAGGGAGTTTTTGGGATCTGGCCTAAATATACAAGGGGACCTCACTATCATTAAAATTGCTTATCTGAGCTGGGCACAGTGAGCAAGATTTTCATTTTCAAAACTTTTATTCTACTATTTTATATTTCAAAGGATTAAAATCTGAAAAAAAATTCACAAACATTAAAATTTGATAATAGTATTGTGACATAAAGTCTCTTATAACCACTCTCAGCACTCTGGATAGAAGATGTGTCATTTGCAGAGGTAAAATTGATCAGTGACAAGTCAAAGATCAGCATTGCTAAAGCTTGCCTGATAAACTGGAAATGTATGTATTTACCCAACCCCTCTGCCATGAGTAGGATCTGACACAAGGTCAAATTTTAGTGGATTACAGCCTGTTTAATTTCAGAGTTTTCTTTGACTGGTTGTCTAATCAAGGCTGAAAAATTCTATAATTTGCTCTGAGCTAGGGATTTGGGGAGAACAACATTCATGCCTTTCCCAACGGCATTTGCACAAAGTGAAATGCAAACGACCAAATCCAGGATTTGAATTCAGTTCACTGATTCCATTTTTCTACAATGATATGGGGAACGTGTCAGCATTTCTTCATTAGCTGAAGAAAAAAAAGAATTCTGAGTTTTTTTAGTTGACTTATTTGAGGGTTTCTGAGTTAGATATATTTTGAAGCTCTTTGTGCTTATAAGCACCCCTCTGAGGGGTTTCAACTAAAATAAAGAAAATTCAGCATTCTATTCTCCTTATGAACGACAGTGACTAGCAACAATTAACAATTAAGTACCTCCAGAGCTGTAAAGGTTAAATATCAAATCAGTAATTTAGTGAGTTTGACCCCCACTGAGTATCTTACTGCTGTGACTTTGTGCCAGACTAAGTTGACTTCAAGAAATATCTGTCATTGGGAACGTCTACTGCTGTGATTGTTAGCAAATTCATTTTTTGAATCAGTTCTGTTTTTTTTAATTCCGAGTTTTCACATCATTTTATTTATTCATTTGAGCTTTTCTTCTCAGGATTTCCTAACTCATACTTCAAGTGCTTTGAAAACATTTGAATCAATCATTTTTTAAAGATATTTTCATACTGCTGTCTTTTTAGTGCTTACTCTTGGATAAGACTGAAAAGCTGTTGATTATCATTCTTGTTGGGGTGATGTAAAAAGTTGACAAATATATATATATATATATATATATATATATATATATCTCTAAAGTAAAGTAAAGTTGGCGACCATGGTCAAGGGCAACCAGAAGGCTCCCTTTTCAATAGCTACAACACCAAAGTGTAGGGGACAACACTACTACTTTTCCTAGATTGCTCCACTTTACCCTTGATATGTACCTTATATTGCTGAGTGTTAAGTAAGGAGGTATCAAGTACCATGTTCAAAGTCTTTGGTATGACGCGGCCTGGTATTGAACCCAGGTCTCCCAGACCATTGGTGAACACTGTACCCATTTGGCCAATTAGTGCAATTAGAAGGAAACTCAAACCTGTTTAAATTGTCATTATAAATTTATTTCGCTGAAGAATAGCATTTTATTCTCCGTCTCCTCAGATACATGTTTGACTTCAGGTTACAAAATATCAAGTCAACCTCAAGTCAGACATGTATAGTCATCTAGGGAGACGGAGAGTATAATGATATTCTCTGGTGAAATGAATTTATAATGACAATTTAACCAGTTTTGAGTTTCCTTCTAATTGCACTATAAACGGTCTGTATGTGAGTTTTGTTATATAAACCTGGAAGGAAAAAGATGTGTAACAATAGCCATACATCAAGCCCTCACGTAGATTTATATGATGTTCCTCAGATTCTATATGCAAATAATCCACACTCACTGCCTTCAGATAATGACTGGATATATACACACACATATATATATATATATATATCATACAATTAAATGGAGACTCAAACTCGGTTAAGCCGTCATAATAAATTTATTTCGTCGGAGAATATTGTTGGTATATTCTCCGTCTCGTCAGATGACTCTTTTTACATGCTCTGTATTGTCCCAGAGATGTGATGCGAATGAGGAGTTACAGTTCGTATTCAGAAGATAAATAGGAAAATTAAAGAAATTAAAAAATAAATTAAAAATCAGAAAACAAGGATAAAAATAAAAATAAAAATAAAAACACATAAAGTGGAACTCAAATTACATATATATAATTTAGTTTGGTTAGGTTCTATGGCATATCAACCTTTGTAGGTTATTTAAGGCCAAATTCTATTTATACATATATATTAAATGTATATGATTTGGTTTAGTTCGGTTCTATGGCATATTAACTATTATAGGTTATTTAATGCCAAATCCTCTTTATATATATATCAAATATATATTACCTAGTTAGCTGCAGCAGTAAAATACACTGACTACCTCTCTGCAGTGTCCTGTATATGACACTAAACAATCTGATGGTGAGGTTCCAGTAACGCTGGTACTTTGGGGAATAGAGTACCTTTTCATTGCCATGGATCCCAGGTCCACTCTGGCCCAGAGTGGTAGCACCTGATAGGGTCCAATCTATGGGTCAAACAGAACTAAACTGTATTTATGCTCAACTGAATTGCTTGTAATAGAAATGTTTTGTCCTTTACCTGAACTGTTAGGACATTTAAATGTCTGTAAACAAAAACTATACTTATACTAAACTGAATTGTTTAGAATTTAAATAACCCAAAAAGGGTTGATATGCCATAAAACAAAACAACCAACCAACTAACCAATCAAATATATAGGATTTGGTTGGGTTGGGTTTTATGAAGGTTATTTAATGTCAAATCCTTTTGATACATATATATCAAATATATATGATTTGGTTGGGTTGGGTTTTATAACATATCAACCATTGAAGGTTATTTTATGTCAAATCCTCTTTATACATATATATTAAATATATATGATTTGGTTTGGTTGGGTTTTATGGCATATCAACCATTGTCGGTTATTTAATGCCAAATCCTCTTTATACATATATATTAAATATATATGATTTGGTTTGGTTTTGTTTGGTTTTATGGCATATCAACCATTGTAGGTTATTTAATGGCAAATCCTCTTTATACATATATATTAAATATATATGATTTGGTTTGGTTGGGTTTTATGGCATATCAACCATTGTCGGTTATTTCATGCCAAATCCTTTTTATACATATGTATTAAATATATATGATTTAGTTTGGTTGGGTTTTATGGCATATCAACCATTGTAGGCTATTTAATGCCAAATCCTTTTTATACATATGTATTAAATATTTATAATTTGTAAACACATTTTATTGATAACATTTTTAAATGAGACTGAGCTCATTTTTTGGTACACAGTTAAATAGTTTCAAATATTGCTATCCAACACTAATAATTCTATTTAGTATTAATTGTTTGTACACAATGATGTATTGCTATTGTATAAGTATTGCTATTTAACACTAATTGTTTTATTCATCATAACTCATTCATTTGCACTCAGTTAAATGGTTTCAAGTATTGTTATGTATCACTAACAATTCAATAAGACATCAGTCATTTGTTTACATACAGTTAAATGATCAAAAGGTTCTATTTCAAATGATTATATTTAGCATAAGTCATTTGTTTGCACTCAGTTTAAATGTCAAACAATTCTATTTGACCTGTAGATAGGACCCTGTCAGGTGCTACCACTCCAGGCAAGGTGGACATGGGAGCAATGGCAATGAAGTGGGTACTCCCCAAAGCTCAAGTACTCCTCGAGCCACACCATCAGATGGTTTAGTGTCATATCTAGGACACTCATTGGTGGGGGAATCTTAACCTCTGCAAAAATGCAGTGGTGTATTCTACAGCCCCAGCAGACTGGGCTCAGACATTATAAAAAAGAAACTGCTTGGCAATTCTTTGATAAGGACTTAATAAAATCATTTTTTTTTTTAATGTTGACTTTCTATCATAATAAATTCATCACATCTGGAATACTTTGTTTTTTATTTTCTTCATATATATATATATATATATATATATGTATGTGTGTGTGTGTGTGTATAGTTTGACGGCAGTTTTTCATTTAAGCATATTTGATTAAATGATAAAGACACATTTTGTCTATATAATTTAATGAAGATCTTTTCAAGTTTCCTGAAAAGTGTCTTGGTTTCAGGTTGGAACACTCGAACCATTATACCAATGGGCCAGTCCCGCTGTGTAGTAAAAAAGACTGTATTGAGACTGATGAACTATTTACCAGAACAAAAATGAGCTATGAATTAAGCATTAAATTTATTCAGAATTGTCCCGAGCACTTTCAGACCTTTCAGAGGCCATCATCAGAGGTCGCCTGTATGTATAAAGAGTGTTTTTAAAAAGATTTGAAAGTTTTTAGGTTTTTTATAACCGAACAAAATTATGTGAAAACGGAGATGCTGATGAATTTAAAAACAGAACGCTAACAACGGAAATAGAATATTATCAAGAAATATGGAATATTTGAATAAAAAAAATAAAATAAAAAGATAAATATATAAGATAGATATGTGTGTGTATATATATATATATATATATATGCATTTAGGTCCAATTTGCTAATTTATATATCTTCATATATATATATATAGGTTTGTGTGTGTGTGTTTCAAATTATATCAAATAATATTAAATATGAATATAAGTACATATATATATATATATATATATATATTGATAGATAGATCTGATATATTAAATTGTATGTATATAAATATATATATAGGGATAGATAGATAGATTTGAACAGACTGAGATAAATAGATAGATAGATAGATTTTTTTGTATAACTCCATTGTAAAATAATTTGTGAAATAGAGGACAATTCAGATCAATTCAAATGAATTAAAAAAACTTGATTACCTTTTGATAGACAGGATTCATTTGCATAATCAGGAATACAATGATTTCTTTTTTCTGTCACTTCCCAATCTTAAGATTTTTTTCTTTTAAAAGCTCATTGTTTTCATTTTACCAATGATTGGCTCTGAAAAAGTTTCAGTCAAAACGTGTCCAAGTTTTTAATTTGTTTTATTTGATTTTAATTGTAATAAAAACTATGTTCCCAATTTTACACCTTGCATACATATGAAAGTAAATAATGAAAACAAAACATCCATTGCTGTTCATCCGAAAATCCTGGTGAAGTTTTATCTAAACCAGAATGTTTTCACGTTGACTTTACTTTGTAATAAATTCATCACTTTTGATTTACTTTGTTTTTCTATTCTCTCTCTCTCTCTCTCTCTATATATATATATATATTTATATTTACTAACCTCCTATCTACCAGCATTCATGGTTACCAGGAAAAAGAAAAAAAACTGCCAGGATTTAGAGATAACAATATCCCGAATCACTGCCTGGGGGAAAATGAAAAAAAAAATTCTTTTAGGAAAAGAAATAAAGAAAAAGCCAACTTCGTCACGCCAGTTGAAAAAAATCAAGAGATATGCAGTCCGTTGGTCAAAAGAACAAAAACCCACCGTAAAATGCTGCAATGCTACTAGAGTTTTCTATTGGTCAAAGCACCTATGGAATTTCTCTTTTTATATGGGACAAAATTATTTTTTGATACATTCTTTTGACAATCTGTACTTCATCAAAACTTTGAAGATGAATCTTCAGTTTAGGAAACAAGAAAAAGTGGCCAAATCTGCTGCACTTGCACACTGTTGTGTTTTACCTAACATTTGTCTCAGTCAATTTTCGGATCGGATTAGCTGAATATATCTTTTTTTTTCATTTCTATTTTGGTAAATATGCCTTCAGTTTTCATACTTTCCAAACACACCTTATAGATGCACATATTTTTGGAAGTAGATTCACATATTTTTGGAAATAGATGCACGTATTTTTGGCACTAGATGCACGTATTTTTGATAGTAGAGGCAAAACCAAAAAAAAAAAAATACCGGACATTTATGCGTCTTTTTCTCTCTTTAGACTTATTTGTCTTCTTTTCATCAAATTCCCACTTGCATTTTGTCAGCTTAGAGTCAACACCCTGTACTGATTCCTCAAATAAAATATAAGGCAGTGTTCTGCTCACAGATCTGTGACTATGTGTTTCTGTGTCAATCATAATGGGTTTTTTTTTTTATCTCAAAGAATGTTTTCTTATGTTCTATGATATATTCTTGATGTCTGCTAGCCTTGCTTCTTTTTTTTTTCTTTTTTTTTTTTCATTTAAGTCATTTCTTTTTGCTCACAAAATATGGCCAATGTCAGCCATGACAGAAATGATTACTCCATAAATACATTCCACTTCACTTCAGTGTTTCATTTGTGTTTTCCTTCTTTTTCTCTCCCTCTCTTTTTATATACTCACTTTTTTACTGCTTTTTTTCCCCTCCTTCTCTTTTCTCCCTTCTTTATATATCTTTTTCCTTTCTTTCACTGCTTTTTTGTTCTTTTCTTTGTCTTTTTCTGTCTAATTTGACTCTATTTTTGTATTTCATTCTTACATAGAATTTCATCTACATTTATCTTTCTTGTTTGTAGTTTTTATTTCCTTTTTTTTGTCATTTCTTTAAATCTATTTACTGTCATTTCTACTACCTCTGTTCCTTAATATTTGTCACATCTTATGTCTGAAATATATATATAGTAACAACTACTATGTCAGGTGGTTATGTTTAATAATGTTAGCCAATGCAAGCTAGTCTTGCAGCATACTGAGTTTGATTCTCACTGAGTGTCTTATATTTCTGGCTTTGTGCTAGACAGCTGATTAAACGATGCCTGCAGAGGTAGAATAACTTTTTTTCAGGATTCTACTTTTTTCTCTTTCACTCACTAAAATATTTCCTTATTTTCTTTCATTCATTTTATTAGATATATTTTTAGGATTTTTCGATTTTTTTTTTTTTGTTCATTCTTTTTAATTTTTCATTCATTCATTTTATCTTTCTGTTCACTCTTTTTTCATTTTTGCAATTTGCCCTGTTTAACCTGTATTTTTTCATTCTTTTTCTTTTTTTTACTTCTGTTTTTCATTCCTTTTTACACATCATTTCCATACATTATTTGTTCATTTATTTCTTTCATTCAATTTTATTCTTTCTTCTTTATTCATTCATTCTTTTCCATTTTTCATTCATTTTTCATTTTCATACAATTTTCTCTTTATTTTGTTCTTTTTTATATTCACTGATTCGGTTCAAACATTCTTTTTTTTATTCATTTATTTTTCCCTTTTCCTCTATTCTTTTTATTCTTTTGTTCATTTTTTTTTTTATTTCTTCTCCTTTTTATTCTTCCCTTTCTCCACATCATTTTTATCTATTGTTTCTTTAATATTTTTCATTCAATTTTCCCTTTTCATTTAAACTATTTCCTTTTTTTATTTTGTTAATTTTTTCATTTTCAGTCATGATTTTTTATTGTTCTTTTTTATTTATTCTTTTTCATAAATTCATTTTTCATTTATTTCTTTATTCTTTTTTTATTCTTATTAATTCTTCTCTCTTCTTTATTCTTTGTTCATTTCGTTTTTCATTCAGTTCCTTTTTCAGTTTTTGCTTATTATTTCTTCAATCTTTTTTTATTTTTTGTTCCTTCCCACTTATTCTTTCTTTTTATATATCACTGTCTTTTACTGTTTTACATATATCTTTTTTTTTTTACTTACATTGGTTTAGCTTTTATTCTCTTCTCCCTCTCTCTCTTTTTCCAAACGACCCTTTCTTAAGTTGTATTCCTTCAAATGGTTCCTTGAAAATTTATTTTTTTCATTGTTTATTTCCTTCCATTTTAATCTTCTTTCTTTTTTTTTTATCCAAATCATTCCTATGATTCCCATCTTCCCACCTTTTCCATTCTCAACTATTCTTATTTCCCATCATGCCTTACTTCCTTTTCTACTTCCTGCTGTCAATCCAAGCCTTGCCAGTGTTTCAATTCAGAATTTTTCTTCAAGTCCTTTACCAAAATTCATTATTTTTTCTCTCTATTTGCTCATTTTTCTGATCCCAACCCCAAACCTGTCAATTCTCTATTCTGTTTTTTTTTTAATCTATTTTTCCCTGTTGTTCTCAATCATCTTCACAGTCCAACAATTCTCATTTCATTGTTTTCCCATGCAAATGTAGCTTACCTGGGGCAATGGCTCATTAGTCCCCTTCAAAGTACTCTTCTTGGAACCTCATGCCAAGCATCTCTTTTACAAATTCAAACAGTTTGCAAAGTTGTCTTCAGGGATTACCATCAGCTGTCCTACTACATTTTTCTAAATCGCTTGAAATCTCTTCCCTTTAATAAAAAAAAAATAAAACAAAATCACAATGAGTTAAATCTGGACTGTACAGATGCTGAGAGTTCTAGATGCCATGATATCTTGCCAAAAATACTCTGGATAAGATGTGAAAAATGGACACTTGAGCTTCTCCGAGATCTTCTAATTTTAACGCTGTCAATCAACAGTCTTAGTTGATTGCAGTGTGTTCAGTGTTTTTTGGTATTGAAGGCCTTCAAAAATATTCAATAACTTTAAATAGATTCACTTTTGAAGTTTCGGTATTTACTAAATCCCTCTGCAATGGGAAGAATGTGACTCAGACCAACTGTGCTGTTGCAGTTGGACACAATACTATAATGATACCCCTTAGTGATTATAGAGAGAAACTGAAGATAATTTTGGCTAAAATTCTGTCATCTCCATAGATTCAAGTGATAAGAAGACAGAGTAAGGGTTAGTTGTTGTTTTGTAGCACCTTAAACATGGTGGGTTATTTAATGAAAAATCATATATATATATATATATATATATATGATTTTTCATTAAATAACCCACCATGTTTATACATATATATATATATATATATATACATATATATATATATATATTACTGGCCCATTGGTTTAGTGGGTAGAGTATTTGCCAATGGTCCAGGAGACTGAGGTTCAATCCCAGGTCGAGTCATACCAAAGACTCTAAAAATGGTACTTGATACTTCCTTGCTTAACACTCGGCATTATAAGGTACTTATTAAGGGTAAAGTGGAGCAATCTAGGGAAGGGAATAGCACCCTACCCTATACCTCGATGTGGTAGCAAAAGAAAAGGGACCCTTCTGGTCACCCTCAACAACGGTCACTAACTTTACTTATATATATATGTGTGTGTGTGTGTATATATTTTTAAATAAATTGGTCTGCAAATGAATTTCACTGTGGTATTTTAGGGTTTTATTATAATTATTATCTCCACATGTGTTTTGGGGGTCATGGAAAAAGAGCATGATCTTTGAAACATGTGTCATAATAATGATAAAACCCTTATATACTAAAATATTTACTTTTCTCTTGTTAAACTAACAAAAAATGTATATATATATATATATATATACACATATATATATATATATATATTTGATAAACATTTTTTGTCCACAAATATTTTGTTAATCCTTCCGAATAGCAATATCGATCTTATGATATTCAGCGGGAATTGGTTGATGAATCTTCCACGATTAGTTATTTCCCAAGTACTTTCTGCCCAACAATGGGCCATCATCAGGGAAGGATGTATTACAAAAGTGATGTAACTTTTGTATGTACATTACTACTTTGTAAGAATGAGCGTTTGTACTGTTGTATTGTGTAGCGTTTGCTTTTTGAATTTGTTTCAATAAATAGTGTCAGTAGCTAAAGACATTTAAGTACATTGGCACTGGTTTCAAAATTGATTCTATTAATTTTGGGTTGTATATTTTTCATGTACAGTGCCTCGAGAATCTGTAGTTTTTGTTTATTATTTTGTTGTTCTAATATTGTGTTTTCGGTAAAAATTTTCCATAATTCTGTTGTTGGGCATTATCGATACGGCAATTCGAAAGGATTAACAAAAAAATATGTAGACAAAAAATGTTTTTTTCAATCAAATATGTATCAATGAAGAAATGCTGCCAAAATGTATATATATATATATTTCATTTTTTTGGCAGCATTTCTTCATAAGTACATATTTCATTGAACATAATAGACATTTTTTGTCTACATATTTTTTGTTAATCCTTTTGAATTGCCATATTGATCTTATGATATTCGGCAGGAATTGGTTGATAAATCTTCCATAATTAGTTATTTCCCAAGTACTTTCTGCCCGGCTCTGGGCCATCGTCAGGGGAGGATGTATTACAAAAGTGATGTAACTTTTGTATGTACATTACTACTTTGTACTACAACAGTATAGACACTCTTCTTCATAAAATTCCAGCCGAATATCATAAGATCAATATGGCAATTCGAAAGGATTAACACTAAAATATGTTGACAAAAAATATCTATTATATTCAACGAAATATGTATTAATGAAGAAATGCTGCCAAAATACACACACACACACACACACACACATATATATATATATAAATTTTGATATTTGATTTGAAAGTGAGTAGTTTGTTGGTGACTATTTTTAAATGTGTTGTTAGAGGTTATTTGTTTGCACACAGTTAAATGGTTTCAAGTATTCCTATCTAACACTAATAATTCTATTTACTATTAATCATTTGTTTTCATACAGTTTAAATGATTATGTCACGTGATGGCTCACGGAGACGAAGAGGTAGGACTGATACTATCCTCCCGTATTGAATTAGAGTATCAAGCAGTCAAAAAGTGACCGTTAGGAAGGAATGTGGGTCACACAGGAGACCAGATGTTCACACTTAAGTGACCTCAGGTCGCCGAACATCGGAAGGGGAAAGAGAGAGAAGCCAAATGATTGGCTGGGACCCCAAAACGGAAGTGGGGTTCCCTTCCCCTCAGCGGAAGTAAATAGGAAAAAAGGTAGTTTTTGAGCAAGGCTCGTGGCAGTCGGACCATAGCCATTTTACTCCGAGCTAAAGACAAAAGATTAGCTGAGACACGAAGGACCCCAAATCCTTCAAGCCAGTATTAAAAACAGTACAAAGTCTATTAGCCCGTGAAAGAAGAAAATTCTCCAGTGGAACCCCGTCAAAAAAATAAGATAAGTAACTTTGGGACATTTTTCCTTTACACCCAAATTTTGTTTACCACTCTCTCTCTCTCAATTTGAAGAAGGATAAAAGCCAAGAAAAGACATATTCATGGACTATCCAATTATATGTTTTGAAACTCCGAACGTATATATATATAACCGTAGTAAAGAACCTATGTATTTTCATTTTACCATGTGGTCTATGTTGTTATTTCATGCTTTCCTTTCAGCTTCTATTCGCCTTATATTATCTTGCTTAGAACTATCCTATTAATTCCTAAAGTATCACACGGGAAACCGGAGTTGCCGACTACAACAATATTAATATTATTACGACTAAGACCTATAGGCCCGTATTCTTCTATTATCTCAGGGAAAGAAGTTTAGCGGCCTGGTGGGTGTGTGATAGTGTGAAATTTGGAACCCCTTGCCAGCGGCGGTCAGTCTGGCCCTAAATTATTCCCTCACGTAATATGCCAGTTCTTATATGACTGAGAGAAGAACTCTGAAATGGACTTATTCTGTAGGGGATCAAGTGCCAACCTGCCCCGTCTTCACATGTGCGAAAATAAAGTCCCGTTTTGGGATTTTAGTCAATTTGCCGTCACAGACCTAAAATGGGGGCTCATGTCCAGGATTTAATATTATTACAACTAAAACCTATAGGCCCGTATTCTTCTATTATCTAAGGGAAAGAAGTTTAGCGGCCTGGTGGGTGTGTGATAGTGTGAAATTTGGAACCCCTTTGCCAGCGGTGGTCAGTCTGGCCCTAAATTATTCCCTCATGTAATATGCCAGTTCTTATATGCCTGAGAGAAGAACTCTGAACAGGACTTATTTCTGTAGGGGATCAAGTGCCAACCTGCCCCGTCTTCACACGTGCGAAAATAAAGTCCCGTTTTGGGATTATAGACAATTTCGCGTCACAATTACATGGATGGTTTTTGAAATGACAGCTAAGTAGTCATACAGTTGTTGTTTCATGGAGTGTTGCTTCCAGGATTTGTTCAAGTCAGTTCATAGCATTCTTGGACAGTACCCATCGAGCTTTTTCTCTATGTGTTTGTTTGTGTCCATGTGGTGCATCCATACAGTAGTATTGACACTGCCACTGCTTGGAAGAAATCCCATTTTATTTTATCAAATAGATCAGATTTCCATATGATCAATAGAACTCCACACTTTTGCTTGGCGTATAATAATATCATTTTTAGTTGATGAGACACTGTTGCTGAGGCACATGAACTTGCTTACTTATCTCAAAAGGTATCCGCTTAGAG
Source organism: Sepioteuthis lessoniana (assembly GCA_963585895.1). Taxonomy (NCBI): domain Eukaryota; kingdom Metazoa; phylum Mollusca; class Cephalopoda; order Myopsida; family Loliginidae; genus Sepioteuthis; species Sepioteuthis lessoniana. The sequence goes on from OY757929.1 coordinate 78,516,866, forward strand.
TGGAGATAGTTCCTTCTCATTTAAAACAAATGTACATTTTGTTTGCATTCACATGGAGGCCAATGCTTCCCACTGCCTGTGCCAGGCAATGCAGCAGAGATTTGATTCGGGCAGGTGTATTTGCAAGAAGCACTAGATCATCTGCATAGTCTGTGTCTGTCATAGTTTCTGTAGGATATCATTTGTTTCTTGCCTTTTTTAGTGTAAAGTCATTTTTTTCTCAATCTATCAACATTCGAAGTATGTAGTCTAGGCAGATTATAAACAAATATGGTGTTTATGTATCTCCTTGCAAAACAACTCTAACAATGTCGAAGAAGTCTGTGTCTCTATCAGTTGAGCAAACCTTTACTTTCATGTTTCTATAAAGCATCATTATTGCTGTAAGTTTCTTTAGGGAGAACTATGTGTATTTATGCTAAACTGAATTGTTTGAAATGGAACTGGTTTTAACATTGAAACTCAACTTATCCTAAACTGAATTGTTTGAAATAAAACAGTTTTGACATTTAACTGTGAGTAAACAAAATCTATACTTTAAACTAAACTAAATTGTTTGAAGTATTTGCTCCACCTTCCCATGTATGGAATTAAATGACTTGGAGAAATCTACAAACAACAATGTTGCCTTGAGATTTTTTATATGAACTCCTTCGATGCTTCGACAGATTCTCAGAATCTGTCATGTTGTGGATCGATATCTCCAAGAACAGTTCTAATTTTTTTTAAAGAATTTTCTCAATTTCAGGTTTGATGCGATAGAGAAGCAGAGTATTATAAACCTAAGCAGCTATAGAAATTACCAGCCAATTGATCAGATCAGGTTTCCCCAACTGCCCATCTAGTCCACTAAGGACCAAAGTGGAGTGTTGCAGGTCATCTGATCACTTTGGCTGCTTGGTCACAGACTGCTTAGCCACCAGAATCCTGTCCTCAAACATTGTTGGTCAACACCCAGGGCCAACAGGTAGTTTCATTAGGGGTCTTACCCCCATCTACAGAGATTCAGTTGGTATATTCAATAGCCTCAGCCAATAGGGAGGAAAAAAAACTCAGAAAACAACATCTTTGTATGTAGATATATAATGTAACTGGAAAAAACTCAACTACGGTTAAATTGTCATAAATTTCAATGAAGAGATATTATCTTTGCCTCATCAGATGACAATACACACTTGTTCTACGTATGAGATCAGCAAATATGGATTACAGAATGTGTGTATATATATATATATATATATATATATGTATATAAGCTTGGAAGAAGCCCAGGCAAGTAAAGAAAGTGAGAAAGGCAATGAAGACATTAAGGAACTAGAAAAATGGGTGTACCATTTTTCAGTTCACCCCAAGGCCAGCAGATGTGGTTTCGTAGTAGCAGTGGAATTTAATATCTTATAAGCCTGTAAACAGATTGTTGTCTATTTATTTTTCTATATATTTCTTAATCCCATGGGTTAGGTCCTGGTACCCCACCCCACAACCTTTTTAGCTCTCTTTGGTGTTTGTTTTTTTTTTAATTAATACATTACCACTACGCTTATCTTATTTATATCTCATTGTGTGGTGATGACGGTTCCAACCACTCCCTATGAGTAGCGGGCCCAAAAATGGCTGAAAGAATCTAACAAATCAAAATATGAACTTGCCCAGTCGGCTGGGGCTGTAGAATACACCTATAGCTTCTCTGCAGAGGGCTAAGACCCCCCCCCCGAACAAGTGTCCTGGATATGACACTAAACAATCTAATGGTGAGGTTTCAGTAATGCTGGATCTTTGGGGAATGCAGAGTACTCCTTTATCAACATCACTGCCTGGTCCACTCTGGCCCAGAGTGGTTGCACCTGATAGGGTCCTATCTGTGGATCAAATAGAACTATGTGTACTTATGCTAAACTGAATTGCTTGAAATAGAACTGGTTTTAACATTGAAACTTAACTTATCCTAAACTGAATTGTTTGAAATAAAACAGTTTTGACATTTAACTGTGAGTAAACAAAAACTATACTTAAACTAAACTAAATTGTTTGAATTAGAACTGTTTGACTAAACTGAATAGTTTGAAATAGAAATGTTTTTGATAATTAAACTGTGTACTTATGCTAAACTTAAAAAAAGTAAAGTTGGCGACTGTAGTCAAGGGTGACACGAAGGCTTCCTTTTCGATAGCTACTACACCGAGGTGTAGAGGAGGGTGCTACTCTTTCCCCTGGATTGCTCCGCACCTTATAATGCTGAGTGTTAAGCAAGGAAGTATCAAGTACCATTTTTTAAGTCTTTGGTATGACTCGACCTGGGATTGAACCCCGGTCTTCCGGGCCATTGGCAAATTTGAAATAAAACTGTTTAATTGTATAAAAACGTATTTGGCATCAAATAACCTACGAAGATTGATATGCCATAAAACCCAAACAAACAAATTACGAACTTTACTCCAACATTGTAAAGGCTTCCATTAACCCAGTAATTCGCTAACATAGAGTCCCCGGCAAAGCAATTCTATTATTTACTGATATATATATATATATTTATATATATATATATATATATATATATATATATATATGCACACACTTTATTAGTCTCTTGAAAAGGCCCATCATGTCCGAAACATGTGTCGAGAAAATAAACCTTAAAATACAGCGATGAAATTCATTTGTGGGCCTATTTAACTTGAAATATTTACGTTTCTTTCAATGGACTAACAACAAAAAAAGTTTGTATGTATGTTTATCTGTATAAAATAAATGTAAGTATATATGAAAGTGTGAATGTATGTATACAAGGAATAAGAATGCTAACTTCGATATGGAAGAGTCGATTCACAATCCTTTTTTCACTGCCTTAGTCGTAAGGCCATTATGCAAGGGCTAAATGGTTCGTTTATTGAATGAAAGTTCTTTGTCCGGTAATATAGTGCCATCACTGGACAGAATCGAACTGTATTTGTTTCTCTGCTTACTCAGTATTATGAGAATTGGGATTTGGATGAAAGAATTCCACTAAGACGAGTTTTTCTCGTCTGAGAGACAAAGACTTTCTTCTTTGAAGCTTGAGAGGTATTAACCTCAAATTAGTTTTGAAAATGCCAGGTTAAGAAGAATTTTAAGGTCCTTGAAAAGACAGATAATATCCCATCCCTGGTAAGTGAGACTTTTTTTTTGCCTTTATTTTAACTTAGCTAGAAAATATGTAAGCTCATCAGCTTGATTTTTTAGTCCCCCTTTTTTTTAATTTGTTTTTTACGCCTTCCCTCCTGTTATATAACTGAAATTTGACTTCTGATGTGTAGAGGGGGATTTTATTTTATTTTTTAAAATCTTATTTTCTTTATTTATTTTTCTCCTTCTGCGACTCAGTTTTTCGACCTGTTAACTTTTTTCTATCATGTTAGCCTATGAGGCGGGTAGGGGACAAGACTAACTTTCACCCGTTTAAATTGTATATATATTTCTTAACTTATTCATTTCATTCCTTAGGGAATATTCATTTTTTATCTTTGTCCATAAAATTCATAATCATCCTCCTCTCCCTCACAATTGTGTAAACATGGGATTAGTGTTGATTTTCCTAGAGCGATTGACTTGTTTTGGTGACTCTAGTGCGGAAGATTTCTGAATAATTGTGTCATTGTGGTGAATGGACTATTGTAGTTTTGAATCAGCGAATTGAACGAGTAAAATTAAAACTTAGGATACCGATGACCCACCTTTTCCCACACATCCATTTTACAGCCTTGTGCCAAATTTATATATATATAGATAGATAGATAGATAGATACACACACACACAATAATGATGGAAATGAACGAACGACTTTTTCGTTGCTAAGAGAAAATGGTATATTGTAAAGTAAATAAGGTGGAGGTGCCTGTGGTGTAATGGTTTTCGTCGTAGGAAATGGACACAGCGACACAAGTTCAAATCCTGAACCAGACTGAGTGCATTTCACATTGCACTAATACACTTGGGAAAGGTATGAATCCAATAATTCTCCCTCCAGCTATGGGTAAATAGTAGGGCAGACTAAGTTCTTCAGCCTTGGTGAGGCAACTAGTCTAGGAGAAGGAAAACTCTGAATTCAAACCTGTTAAACTCCGCTTAAAAATTGACCTTGTGTCATATCCTGCCCAAGCGGAGGGTTGGGTAAATATGGTAACGTAAATAAGAGAAGTGGTGATTTTACCGGGCCATTGACCTAACGAGTAGAGTGTTCGCCAATGGTCCCGGAGACCGGGGTTCAATCCCAGGTCGAGTCATTTCAAAGACACAAAAAATGGTACTTGATGCCTCCTTGCTTAATACTCAGCATTATAAGGTCAGAATCAAGGGTAAAGTGGAACAATCCAGGGAATGAAGTAGTGCCCTCCTCCACATCTCGGTGTGGTTGCTTTTGAAAAGGGAGCCTTCTGGTCGCCCTCGACTAACGTTGCCAACTTACTTATTCTTGGTATCTAATTCTTTATTCATCTCAAATTATATATGAATTATATATTTTTTAATCATGTACAAATTTATTAGTATTTGATTATTTACAATATTAAATTAGTACCATAATTGCTTTATTTAAAAAATGTACCTTAAGGAAATTAACTATATCATAAATTTGGTGCAAGTGAATGAGCTTTATTTATTTATTTATTTATTTATATTTTACAATTACTAACGCCGACTACGCCGATGACATAGCGATACTGGCAAATACACCCAACCAAGCCAAAACACTACTGCATAGTTTGGAACGAGCAGCCGCAGGCATAGGCCTCTATGTCAAAGCACACAAAACGGAATATATGTGCTATAATCAAACGGGTGACATCTCCACTCTAGACGGAACCCCTCTTAAACTAGTAGACAATTTCACTTACCTAGGAAGCAGCGTCTCATCAACCGAAAAGGACATCGACACGAGGTTACCGAAAGCATGGACAGCTATCAATAGGCTATCGATTATATGGAAATCAGACCTAACCGATAAAATGAAACGCAGTTTCTTCCAGGCAGCAGTCGCATCGATACTGCTATATGGATGCACTACATGGACTCTAACAAAATGGCTGGAGAAGAAGCTAGACGGCAATTACACAAGAATGCTGCAAGCAATCTTGAACAAGTCCTGGCGGCAACACCCCAGAAGACACCAACTGTACGGCCACCTGCCTCCTATCACGAAAACTATTCAAGTTAGACAAACCAGACATGCAGGACACTGCTGGAGAAACAGGGACGAACTCATAAGTGATGTACTCCTATGGACCCCCACACATGGCCGTGCAAAAGCAGGACGACCAGCATGAACATACATTCAGCAACTATGTGAGGATACGGGATGTTGTCCAGATGACCAGCCTGAGGTGATGAACGATAGGGAAAAGTGGCGAGAGAGGGTCAGGGATATCCGTGCTACCAGCACGACATGATGATGATGATGATGATGATTTATATTTTAACATAATATCAAAAGATGTACTTACACTTTGTACTTAACGATATGCCTTTTCTTTTGATCTTTTTAATTTGTACCGAATTTTTATTTCGTAAGAATTATTGTACACATCCTTATTATACATTAAGAGGTGCTTCATTTATCTATTTCTCTTTTATTAAGATAGATTATTGATGACTAATATATATATATATATATATATATATACACACACACACTAATTTAACCATGTTTTTCTGGATTCCTATTCATTTTTTCCCTTCCTTCATCTTTTTTGAAATTACCTTTGTTCTTTTTATCCGAAGATTTACCCTTTCTCCCTATTTACCCAACCCCTCCGCTCGGGCAGGATATGACACAAGGTCAATTTTTAAGCAGAGTTTAACAGGTTTGAATTCAGAGTTTTCCTTCTCCTAGACTAGTTGCCTCACCAAGGCTGAAGAACCCAGTCTGTCCTACTATTTGCCCATAGCTAGAGGGAGAATACTTGGATTCATACCTTTCCCAAGGGTATCAGTGCTATGTAATCAGTTTCATCCATGATTTGAACTCGTGTCACCGTCTCCATTTCCTACGATGATAACCATTACACCACGGGCACCTCCAGTAAGATTTACTCTTTCTCCCTCTCTCTCTGTTATCCCTTTACCTATTCAACTACCCATCTTTCTCCTTCTCACTACTTCTTTTCATCTTTTCTTTTCTCTTCCTCTTCTGAAATCATCCTACTTTTCCCTGTCCTCTCTTTCTTTCTCTCTCTCTCACTTCTTATCTTCATCTCTTTCTTTGCCCTGTGGACTGAGGCTGTAGAAGACACCATCTGATTCTCTACAGAGGGGTAAGACCCCTCCCCAAACGAGGTTCTTGGATATGACACTAAACAATCTGATGGTGAGTTTCCAGTAATGCTGGAGCTTTGGCCAATGCAGTGCTCCCCTTCATCACTCCCATTTCCACTCTGGCCCAGAGTGGTAGCATCTGATAGAGTTCTATGTATGGGTTAAATAGAACTGTGTACTTATGCTAAACTGAATTGTTTGAAATAGAACCGTTTTTTGACATTGAAACTGCGTACTTATGCTAAACTGAATTGTTTGAAATAAAACAGTTTATATGTTTAAAAATGGATTTGGCATTAATAACCTATAATGGTTGATGTGCCATAAAACCTAATTGAACCAAATCAATCATTTTTTGCTCCCTCCCTCCCTCTCTCTCTCCTTAAATTGCACTACTTTCTTCTTCTCTAACTCTTTTTTAGTTTTTATCTTTTCCTTCCTTTCCCTCTCATCTTAAATTTTTTTCTCTTTATCTCTTCCCATCTCCCCTGTGTCATCATTTTCTCCTGAATATTTGTCTTTTTCCCTCCATCTTGTTTTGCATTCATGTCTGCCTCCCTTTACTGAATGTGGACTGGCAACTGCACATTATCGCAGAATTATTGGTTTATAATTGTGGAACAATGTCTGTTCTCAGTGACAGTGATGATAGAGAAAGGCAGAAAAGGCAAATGAAAACCATTCCAAGTGTGCCATATTTTGTCTCCTGTCTGCTCTAGATAAGGAGACAACATAGAGGAGGGAACATTGGGCAGGACACGGAGTAGGGGTAACAAAAAGAAAGCCTTAATATGGATCTCAAGTAGAACCAGGAAATGGAAAGAAAGAGAATGTTAGTTAGCTTTTTATGGCATGTCAACTCTTGCAGTTTATTCAGTACCAAAACCTTTATATGATTTGCTGGTAACTTTATTTTTAGACCTTGTTTGTTTGCACACAGTTAAATATTTACAACTACTCCTATTGAATACAGTGGAACCTCAATTATCAAATGACTCTCAAGTCGAACAATTCAGAGTTTGACCAAAACATTTTAGTAAAAAATGCCTCAGGGATCAAACAAATATTCCGAGTTTAAATGCACGAATCAAGCCGATGAAAACAGAAGGTGCACAAATGACTGCACAGGTAAACAAACACAGCCAAACGGCTGGCCAAGTCTACCTGGGCAGCATCAATTAGCATTGTTTCAGTTTTCAAACAAATCAATGATCGAACATAATTTTGGGAGAAATTATGTTTGACAATATATATATTAAAACTAAAGTTGGTGACCATAGTCGAGGGCAACCCGAAGACTCCCTTTTCAATAGCTACTACACCGAGGTATAGGGGTGGGCGCAACTCCTTTTCCTGGATGCCCCACTTACCCTTATTCCGTATTTTATAATGGCGAGTGTTAAGCAAGGCAGCATCAAGTATCATTTTTTAAGTCTTTAGTATGACTCGACCTGGGATTGAACCTTGGTATCTTGGGCCATTGGCTGACACACTACCCATTAGACCAATGGGCCAGATAATATATATATATATATATATATATATATGCACACACACACACACACACACACATCATCATCATCAAGTCATCCTGATTATATGAAATTCCCTGTCTCACACTTGCAAATCATCTCTATCTGTTGCTTCTGCTAGGTCCTCTAGACAGCATCCAATGTCCACACAAACCTGATAAATGTAAGTCCTTGTAGGACAACTAACACTGACATGTCCATAAGAGAATGTCGCTTATGAGTTCCTTCTTACTTCTCAAGCATTTCTTTTTACTTAGATGGTTTGTGAGATGGGACATAAGTAGCTGTACAGCTACTTTTTAGTAGGGTGTTGCTTTTTGCAAATGCACCTGCCTAAGCCAAGCTCCTGCTTCACAAGCTGGAGCAAGCACCAGGAGGCATTGGCCTATATGTAAACACAAATGCAACAGAGTTCATCTGTTTCAAATAAAAAAGAAGCCATTTCCACCGGCCTCTGAAATTAGAAGACCAGTTCACATACCTTGGCAGCAATATCTCATCTACTGAAAGCAAAGTTAACATATACATAGGGAATGTGTGGACTGCAATTGACTGGTTATCAATCATATGGAAATCTGATCACAGAGGAATAAAAATGTGATTTCATTCAAGCTGTAGCTGTGTAAGAACAACTGTATGGATGCACCATCTTGATGCTAATGAGAGGCATAGAGAAAAAGCTAGACATGTATATATAATGTGTATTTCTCTTGGCATAGTTTATTGAAAATAAGACAAGAATTGATGTTTAGCTTTTTTTTCTTGATGGCAAACCAGATGTTATACCTGTGGTTCAAGGCAGTTTAAAAATTGCCCAAAGTCTGTATTGGTGTTGTCAAAACATGGGTACTTTTGACCATCTTTGGTCATTGTCAAGGGCATGATCTGAACTCCAAGTTCTGAACTCCAGAACACAGTCATACTTATGTCAATCTTATTTCTGGTCTCTATGATGTGTTTAGAACATTTTAGATTAAAATTGATCAGGAAGATTTAATTCATCCGGGGAGCAAATAAAATGGTTTTCTGCGTGAGTGATACCCGCATGGGGTAGTGACCAGAACTTTTGGAGAAATATTACTCATCTAACTCACACATATACAGGGTATCTCAAAATAGATGCAGCCCATTAATATGATAATGATTTATTACTAAGATAAGTGTAATGGCGGTTATTTGGAACACGTCCTGTAAAAAATGCATCCTTTGAGACAGTGACATCAAACCAATGTTTGTTTGGTTTTTTAATTGGTATTATATCAGGTTCCAGGACATGCAATCTTTTTTTTGAGTTTCTTGTCTCAGCAATAAATCATTATCATATCAATGGGTTGCATCTATTTTGAGACAATTTTGAATGATTTTGTCTCTAAATAAGTTGTGATGCAAAATATTTTTTCCTCTCTTGTTCAAGGCATTGTGATCAAGGATTAATAGTTGTTATAATATACTATTTTAAAATCTGAAACAAAAAAGAACACAAGATTATTATTAGTAGAATTATAAGCAGTCATATGGGTCCCATGTATATTGAGCCATCCTATATCACCATGTATATTGAGACATCCTATATAACCATTTTTTTTTTCTTTTTAAATCACAAACTGCACTCAGAAAATGAAGATAAACGTCCAATGTAGTCTCTGCATTTAATGGATCTGGCATATATATATACATATATATATATATATATATATATTATATATATATGATTCTCTTAATACCCTGTCCGGTGGCAAAAGCTGCTTGGTAGCGCCGGGGGTGGCAGTACCGCCTTGAGCTATCGAAACTGTGTTATCACCCCTGGATGGCGGCTGATGAGGATATGGTATAGCACGTGCTTTCACACGTTGTATGATGAAAAAAAAAAAAAAAAAAATGTATATTGAGACATCCTGTATAACTATGTATATTGAGACAGCCTATATAACTATGTATATTGAGACAGCCTATATAACTATGTATATTGAGACATCCTATATAACCATGTATATTGAGACAGCCTATATAACCATGTATATTGAGACAGCCTATATAACCATGTATATTGAGACAGCCTATATAACCATGTATATTGAGACATCCTATATAACCATGTATATTGAGACAGCCTATATAACTATGTATATTGAGACAGCCTATATAACCATGTATATTGAGACAGCCTATATAACCATGTATATTGAGACAGCCTATATAACCATGTATATTGAGACAGCCTATATAACTATGTATATTGAGACAGCCTATATAACCATGTATATTGAGACAGTCTATATAACCATGTATATTGAGACAGCCTATATAACTATGTATATTGAGACAGCCTATATAACCATGTATATTGAGACAGCCTATATAACCATGTATATTGAGACAGCCCATATAACCATGTATATTGAGACAGCCTATATAACTATGTATATTGAGACAGCCTATATAACCATGTATATTGAGACAGCCTATATAACTATGTATATTGAAACAGCCTATATAACTATGTATATTGAAACAGCCTATATAACCATGTATATTGAGACAGCCTATATAACTATGTATATTGAGACAGCCTATATAACCATGTATATTGAGACATCCTATATAACTATGTATATTGAGCCATCCTATATAACCATGTATATTGAGACATCCTATATAACTATGTATATTGAGACAGCCTATATAACTATGTATATTGAGACAGCCTATATTTACACAAAAAAATACCTACACACATAATTTATATGATTATGGTTGTTTCCTCCTTAGGGTTGGTGATTTGGATCACTGCTTTAAACTGTCGTAGGCCTGGACAGATAGAGTAATCAAAGGGGCTTCATCAACCAAAATACTTTAATCTACTTTCTTCTTCATCAGCTATTGTGACATGCCAAGGATGTGATATATTTTCAAGATATCTAGGTAGTTTGACGGATGAAATGGATTTATGCTTCTCCTGAGGGCATTAGTGTATTTTGAAGATAAACCGCTGAAATTTGATATCACTTTGCAGATTCTGTTATCTGTGCTGATAGCATTCGTGCCATCATCATCATCTGATTTTTTTTTTTACTATTGGCAGATGAATCTGCAGTTTTGTATGCAAGCACAGGAATGCATATTTATTTAAAATCAGCTTTTTATCTCATGAATTCATAATGGCTAAGGATGTCTGATTAGTCAAGTTTACTCAATGGGCAAATCTTTCATATCATTGCCTTTTCATTTGGAAATTTGCTTTTGCAATGCCCAGGGAATTCTCCGAAGCTCTGGGAACCTTGAAAGCTTTGAGCATAATGGAACATCTTAGCTGTTTTCTTTTAATGTATTCTAATAAGTGCTCTTTTTTTTTTTTTTTTACTTTTTCTTTTTTGTTTCATTAGTGCAGCCAAGGGAAAAATCAAACAGTTAATGGGGGTCTGCAAATATCTATAAGTGCAAATTAGCATAACTATATTTGAGTGTTTGAACACTAAATATGGGTGTATTCAGATTAATGGAGATGAAAAAGCAAAGTTGTTTGTAAGCTTAGATATTGTATATAAATGGATAAAATATATTTGCCAAAACACATCCATGTGCCTCTACATCTGTAAGTGGGCGGGGAATGGTTTATAGCTATATTTACAGTTGGTGTAATACTGTGAAGATCCGAGCAGCTCGAGATCAAGACAATATATGAATGTCAATAAAAATGTGCTTTTGAAAGCCGAGATATATATCTTTGTATTTATATTTATGCATGTACACACACACAGAGATATGTAAATACATGAGTGTGTATGGTCTTGTCTATGTTTCTGAGCTTGGATGTAATTCACAAAACCAAAACACTATTGCCTGTAAATATGTAGACCTCTTAGAATATTCTTAAAATAAAAAGTGAATTTTCTTCTAAACCAAAAATACCAGGATTTTATTATTTCTAAGGGAACATTCAACAATCAAAACATATATTGTTAGGTATTATTTATTGATAAACTCTACAATACCGAAACTCTGTTACCAACAATAAAATTTTATAAATAAATGAGAGGAATACTTATTTTTGGACCGCCGTGTATTCTTATTTTTGATTTCATAGTTTAAAGCTGTAGACATTATCAATAATCATCTTGAAGTCATGCTGACAGCACAGATTTATCTGACTTTCTCTCTCCTTCCATCCCTATCAGCAGGTCTTCTAAACTACATCCTGTGTCCACACAGAGCTGACGTAAATAAGTTCTTGCTGGTCAGCTTACACTAGCATGTCAGTGCGTAGGGGTCCATAGATATAGGTCAGTTATGAGTTTATTATTGTTTCTCCATCACTGTCCCACATGTCTTGTTCATCTTACTTGGATGCTTTTTGAGATGGGAGGTAAGAGGCGTGCAGCTGTTGTTTCGTGGGGTGTTGTTAGCTCATAACGTTCTAGTGTTGTTCCCACTTAGCTCATTTTCAATACATTTTGTTTGAAGTTTTAAGGATCATTTATTACTAATTTAGATGCTAACAAGATGTATTGAAAATAGATTTTTTCATTTCTAAATGAACATTATAATAGTAAAACTGAAGTTTTAGGGATCATTTATTACTGATTTAGATGCTGTTTTGCTGTTATAATGTTCATCTAGAAATGAAAAAATCTTTGGTTTTGGAGAAAATTAATTTGCGTTGGGTGCCATTGTAACCTCCACCTCTAAAGTTTTTGTTACTGTAAGTAAAGTTGGCGACTGTAGTCGAGGGTAACCTGAAGGCTCCCTTTTCAATAGCTACAACACCAAGGTGTAGAGGAGGGTGCTATTCCATTCCATGAATTGCTCCACTTTACTCTTGATCCTTACCTTATAATGCTAAATGTTAAGCAAGGTGGCATCAAATACCATTTTTTGAGTCTTTGGTATGACTCGACCAGTGATTGAACCCTGGATCTCCCGGACCATTGGCGAACACTCTACTCATTAGGCCAATGGCCTGGTGTAATAAAGAAATAATTTTCTACATAATAACACTGATTAAGAATCATACTTTCAAATTATAAACAAATTGTTTGGAATATTTGCCTGTTGAATTTTTAGAATGGGGATATGTTTGCTGCATCAGTTTTGTCAATATAGCAGCCCTCAGTTGGTGTTTCAACATTACATGTCCACCAATTTCTTGTCTAAGTGCTTTTAGTCTTTCTTCATTTTAGCAATGCACATATTTTGGTTGTAATCATTTTAGCAATACAAATGTTTTGGTTGAATCATAACATTACATTTTAGCAATATGAATGTTTTTGTTGAAATCATACCATTGCATGGTTATTTTGTTCATAATTCCAACCAGCTTTTGAAGATATGGTAAAATATTGTCATTGCTAAACTTTTTCAGAATTTCCGCTTTTTGAGCATCACTAGAAGGGGTCATCATTTACAAAGTAAATTGTTTAGTTAACAATGTTGACAAAAATAGAACAAAATGGCCAAGAAGTGTCCTGTTATTAATGTAACAAACTTATGTGGGATTTAAAAGGACTTTTGAAGGTCAGGGGCTAAGGGCAAGGCTGTGTTGCTTTAAGATATCTGACTCCATATTTTGGTTATATTATTTTACCCCACGTTGACTGGCCGGCGCAATGCCTTGTCCAAAGAAAGTCCAAAAGAAATATACAAAAAGAAAAGATAGAAACAGATAAGAGACGAAAACATTTCTTCCATACTTTCCTTTATTTACTTGGTGAATGGACTAACCAACGCTACGTCTTGGGACGTAGCGTGCTGCCCAAAACACCAGACAGCAAAATGATGTTGTTGGTTCGACAGACTCTACCTGACAAGACCCGGTTCACAGAAAACCTGAGTATTTATCTCTCTCCACCAGCTCCAAATTTGCCACTCCAAAATCCTTCTAATTTTGGCGCGACCGCTTCCCATTGGCTACTTTACTTTTTATTATTTTTCTTTTCTTCTGATTTTTAACCAGATGTATGCGTGGAGCCTTATGCATTGCGACGCGTTTAAACATTTTGTATGTGGCAGCCGACGAGTCAACATCCGATTGGGAGTTTTATTGTTAATTCCTAAATCCCCACACTTATCCCCACCTCTAAGAATTTTAGCGAGAAGATTTTTGACCTGAGTTTTTGTTGTTGTTAGGGAGAAATGGTTGTAATGTGGGTGTGTGTTTGCATTGAGTTGTTTCCTCGCCAAGTGTTGTTAGTCTCCTCGCTAAGTTTAAGGGTAAATAAAGGTAGAATGGTGAAGAAGATAAGATGCCGAAGGTCGAAATGTATTTAATGATAAGGTTTTTATTTGCAGCATGGGATATTGGGTTTGCTTTTGGTGCCACAAGACTCGTGGTGGATTAAGATTGTGAGTATTGAGACGAAATTGAGTTATGAGAAGTTGAGAAGGTTGAGATGGCAGCATGTGTCGTTGGACGTATCAGGGATTGAGCTTTAGAGTCACCATGGTTTTTGTCCGTCTGGTGGAGAGGCGTGCGTGGTCTCAATTAAAGTGGCCCAGAGGTAAAATGGGAGCTAGTTGTCAAGAGAGGGATTACGCATCGGATCGACATAGCCAATTTTGGGGTGACATAAAGTTGTGCCTGTGCAAGGCATGTTGAATGCATCTAATTTATATTCAACAGGGATTCCTTGTGAGGAATCTATAAATTAGATGGGTTCCCTCGTGTGTCCCTGCTGCAGCTAGAAGAGCCCCAGTTAGACGTCTGCACTGGGCGGCGTTCTCCAGCCAAAGAGAGTGGGTTTGGCAGCTTACCCAATTTCCTGTTGCCCATAAAGAAAGGCCCCAGGCTGAATAGAATAGTTCATCCTGATTGGGTGAAATTAAGTGTCGAATTAAATTTGCGCGCCAAACCAAAATACAAAATTTCCCTTCACTGCAGAATTAAACAGGCAACTTTTTTTAAAAAATCTGTTTATAATCTGAAAGTTTGGTTCTTAATCTTATTCCGAAAAAGATTTTGCAGAATGATCCTTGGCAAAAATTTTAGAGTTGGGGAAGGGATTCCAATGGTACATGGCCACCAGGGGCATCTTGGGTGGTATGATGTTATTCCAAAGAAAATTTTGCTGAGTGATCCTCGGCAAAAATTTTAGAGTTGGGGAAGGGATTCCAATGGTACATGGCCACCGGGGGCATCTTGGGTGGTATGATGTTATTCCAAAGAAAATTTTGCTGAACAATCGTTGGCAAAAATTTTAGAGTTGAGAAAGGGGTTCCAATGGTACATGGTCACCGGGGGCATCTTGGGTGGTATGATGTTATTCCAAAGAAAATTTTGCTGAACAATCCTTGGCAAAAATTTTAGAGGTTGATTCCAATTAACTTTTTCATAAAATTGTTAGGGATGTACTAATATGAATTTTCTTTCTTCTCACCTGCTTGTGTAATGTGATATGGTAAATTATAAAGAAAATGAAAGGCTAATTTCTTAGAAAGGAGAGAGAGAAGAAAAAAATAATGAGAAAAAAAGGCAAACATAGAGTGTATGGAGATGAGTAGTTGACCTCTGGGTGACTTAGGCTAAAGTAGTTGTGGGTCAGCCAGTCATGAGTGAATGACTGCATTAGTTAAGGATGACTAGAGAAAACTGGAGGTCCCAGGTCTTCTGAGCATGTGTGGAACCAGTGTAAATAGATGTTCCTCCTGCCGACACCAGGTGGAGGGAAGGGGACTTACATTAGATGCGACCCAGCGAACAAAAATGTTAGAACTACAACAGAAAACCAGAAAGAAAATTCAAGATCTGTATCTGCTCTCTCTTTTCTATCATGTCATGTTGTTTCTCTTTGCCCAGCTAACACAGTCGATTCAATTTTCATATACACTTTTTTTCTCCTGGTGACTTTCTTTCTCTCTGCGACAGTCTCTTTGGTGCCATGATGGTACAGTTGTTCTATCAGAGCTATAAAGCTTAGTCTGCTTGATTTATTTTACCTATGGCTGTACGAAGAAGACCTTGATTATATTATATATAGATACATACATATAAAGAAAATGAATCTAAGTATTGTCCTTTTACTTATGAGTAAATAGTAAAGCAAACTGGGCTCTTTAACTTAGGTAGGGCAACTAATATAGGAGAAGGAAAAACTCTGAATTCTAATCTGTTAAATTCCACTTAAAACATTGACCTTGTATTACATAGTCAGATACAGCTATTTGGGAAATAGACAGATAATGTTCATAACAATAGAACATATAAAGAACATAGGAATCTCGGAATTTGAAAACACGTAACAACTTCTTGTTCAGGTACGAAACTTTTTTATTAACTTTGAGTTAAAGGTTTTGACATAATGAGGAGAGATACAATCTTCTACGCTGTCTTATTCATTTGGCCCCCATCTCATCCGGTCCTCATAGGGTGCAAGTTTGCCTCGCCCTGGCGAACTCCAAAATCGATCCTTCTCGTTTGGCGTCTAGTACCCGACTCTTACTTTCTTCAAATCTCCCACAAACCTCTGCGCACTTCTGGTGCGTGACGTCACCTGCACCCTGTCACCGCGTTTCGTCTCAGACTATGATGACATCTGAGCGACACCTCCCTCAATGTTGCACCTAACTAATCCATGTGCTGAGCCGAAAGGTTCTCAGCCTAACTAAACTCAAAGGCATGAACCGAAATCCCTCGGCTATTCCATAACACTTGTTTTGCATCCAGCTTGTGCAGAGGGGTTGGTAAATACATATACGTATAGATATATTGATAGAACAGTGTTTCTCAATCTTTTTTTTTTTAAACCATCCACCCAAAAAAACTTGGGTGCTTTTTCCTGCCGATAGATGATACCTTCGTATAAGTCACCACCCTGTTGTAACTCTGAGTGTTTCCAAGGGCAGTGGGGTGCAATATAGACTCTCTTGGAAATATTACTGTATTGATATGTTCGTGTGTATTATAAATTGACCGATTCATTGCATACTAATTGAATGAGAGAGAGGTCAGGAAGTTGAGGGGTTATTTGGAATAAGACTTAATGAAAAAAACATCAAAGCTATTCCCCATAAGGAACAAAAAGGAGTTGCCTCCTGTGAACAGTGCATTGTGGGATTTTTTGAGACTGGAAGAACAGATCCCCATGTGAGACAAGTCGAGACATGAATCCACCATGACACATGGTAGACGTACTTTTGATGGGTACACACCAAGTTAAAACAGCTTCTTTTCATTGTCAATAGATGCATGTCTCTGCCTGTGATTAATAAACCAAATTATTTTGTTGTACAGAATTGAATTCGTCAGACTGCATTTAACAATTGTCGGGTTCAGTCTTGCTCAATCGCAGTCGTAATTCCACCATTCACTCTCACTGATGTAGAGAAAAAATTTGTAAACTCTACATCCACTCACATGGTTTTTACAACACCAATTTGCCCTCTTATGCAAATGAGCCCACTGTATAAATTAGGCAGTTTGGCATATGTGTGCTGGGCCCTCTGTGAATGGTGACTTGACAAGCTAGACAACGCATACATTTGGCACTCTG